>LPNX010334041.1:133934-280037 GCA_001517045.1 Pseudotsuga menziesii | reverse complement strand
ATCCTGGTAATCACCCGTGCCGAAGGAAACAAACAAATGGAAGACGAACTTTCTGCCCTCAAGACCAAACTCCAAGATCTGGATAAAAAAAAATCATCCTCCATCTTCAACATTTAACCATGAATAATAAATGTCATCTAGAGCTTTTTGTGGACACGGGGTTCTATTCTTCCAGCAATTTTCAGGGGCCAAAGCTTAATTTCCCTTGCTTCAATGGTGATGATCTGACTGGATGGATATAGAGGGAAGAACAATATTTCAGTATGCATAACACTTTTGATGTCACCAAAGTCCCACTTGCATCCTTTCATTTGGAACATGAATCCCTTCATTGGTTCCGTTGGTACATCGAGGATCTTGAAGAGCCAAAATGGAAAAAAAAATTCCATCTCCTTTTGCAAAGATTTGGCCCTAGTGCTTTTGATGACTTCATAGGAGCACTCACTAAACTTTTCCAAACTGGCACTGCGATAGAGTACCAGACAAAATTTGAGAAAATGGTCAATCACATAGAAGGATTTTCTGATGCATTCTACATGAGTTGTTTTATCAGTAGTATGAAGGATGTAATCCAATCTGAGGTTAAAATGTTTTTCCAAACACAATGATGGAATCTTGAGGGTTGTCTAAGTTGGTGGAGGACAAGATCATAGCTCAACAACACTCCCAATCCACTTTTTCTCCATTTAGAAATATAGTTTCCCAAATACCTCCAATCATGCCAGCTCCTAGAACCATTCCTATCAAGCATTTGTCTGAAGTCAAGATGCGATCATGTAGAGAAAAAAGGCTTTGTTATAATTGTGATGAGAAATTCACCCGGAGACATCGATGTGTTGAGCAAAAGTTTTATCTCTTAGATATGGCTTCTCTGCATGCATCTGAAATTTATGATTATGCTCAGGATCCAGTAGATGATCAAGTCAACATTCAACAACCGCATGTTGGCCCTCCTTCTCAGGACGACCACCCATAGATATATCTCCATGCATTAGTCGAAGTCACCACCCCACAAACCATGTGGGTCAAGGGTTTCTTCAAGAATATCCCTCTTACAATACTCATTGATTTTGGTAGCACTTATAACTTCATTAACCCTCGAATTGCCATTAAACAAGATGATTATTTTGTGCATCCTTGCTCTAGCTTTAAAGTCATGATTTTCAAAGGGGGCACCTTACCTTGCAAAATGAAGTGCCGCAATGTGCATATCTCTATTGGAGATTATAATTTGCACTCCACATGTTTGCCTTTCCCTTAGGTGGATGTGATGTGGTCTTGGGGGCTCAATGGTTATGCACACTTGGACCTATCTTATGGGATTTTTCTAAACTTTGCATGCAGTTTTCAGTTAATGGTAAAAAACACACATTGAAGGGATTACAACCAGTTTCTCTCGGCATCATCAGTTCACATCACATGGTAAATCTCCTTAAGAATAATTCACATGGTGTCATCGCTCAGCTCTATTCCATTCAGATGCAACCATCAGTGATCTCCACTCCTCCCTTGGCTCTACAACAAATTTTGGATCAATATACATATGTCTTTACTAAACCAATGGGATTGTCAACTTCAATACCAGATGACCATCGTATTCCACTCCTTCCTGGAAGCATCCCTTCACCATCCCTTCCAACATCAGGCCCATCCCTACACGGATCTGGATAGATAATTCGATGAATTTCATTGAAGGTATCCCTAAATATGGAGGGAAGACATTGATTTTGGTTGTGGTTGATTGGCTCTCCAAATATAGTCATTTTTGTTCCCTCATCCATCCATATATCACCTCCTCAGTTGCACAAATTTTCATGAACCATATTTTATACGATGCAACTTTCACAAGTCATTTTTGGACAGAACTATTTCTCCACACTAGCACAAAACTGAAGAGGAGTTCAAGGTATCACTCATAAACAAATGGTCATACTGAAGTTATCAACAAATGTTTGGAAACTTATCTTCGTTGCTTCACCTCTGAACAACAACATCAGTGGGAAAAGTGGCTCCCTCTCGTTGAATGGTGGTACAGTACCTCCTACCACACTACATCTAAAATGACTCCATATGAAGCATTATATGGTCAAGTACCGCTAGTGCTCCATCCATACACTCCCAACAGTTTACCAATTCAGGCAATTAACATAGTTCTTCAAAACCGGGATCAGATTCTTCACATTTTGCAGGACAATCTTCACATTGGAACTCCCTCCTTCTTCTCATGTTCACCCAATATTTCATGTCTCTTGTCTCTAGAAAGTTATTAGCACCAACATCAGAGAACAAATTGTTTTACCGAAACTGGATAATGAAGGATCCATCATTTTCAATCCAGATACCATCCTCAATAGGCACACTAATCATCTTCTCTCTTGATCCATCACAGAAGCATTAATTTAGTGGAACGACATGCAACCAAAGAATGCTACATGGGAACCACTCCTTCAGATTCAACAACCACATCTAAAGATTTGAGGACAAAGATTTTCTAAGAGGTAGGGGATGTTAGGAACCCATGTAAACCCTTCTTTTTAATTTTTTAAGTATATTGTTGTTGGACGCATATGCTTTATAATTCGTCCCATGAGTATATTGTATTATCCCACATTCATGAGGAGTAATAGTTGTTTAGATTAGACTTAGTATATGAGTAAGTGTTAAGGCCAATGAAGGTATCCAAGAGTTATTTGTCTTGAGCTTTCTCAAAGGAGGTTTCCCACTCGGAGTGGCCTACGATCAATAAAATTCCTTATGTTTTCTCTTATTTATGTTTTATTGTGCATTTTCATTATTTATTGTAAGAGGTTTCTCTCAATACATTATGAAAGGTCTCCCCACAAACACTTTTAGTCACACTTTTTGTCAGTCATAATTTTGCCACATATTTACACATCACATTGTATGTTTAATTGACTCCATACAATCCTTGAATCCATTCCCATTGACAACCCTAGTTGGAGAAAAATTAGAGAACCGAGTCGTGGAAGCCATTAGACCAAATCCTGAAAAGACTATAGTGGCCCATTTACAAAGGTATGAATAGTTGCATTTATTTTGTTAATTAATATAAAATCTAAAAAGTAGTTTGTTTATTGTTTCCTAAGTAAGTCAAGGTTGACTAGTTTCCCTTGAACCATGAAATATACGTCTAGATCCCTTTGATCTAAAGTTGGTGTTTTTGCACGTAGCTAGAGAGAAATATCCACAACAGTTTTGGCGACTCCACTTGCTTGATCCTCTTGGATATTTGGTTTTACAGGTTTATTATTTTTTATTGCTAGTTTGTTTCACTTGGGTACCCTTAGATGTCGTAGATATGATCCCCTTTCGGAAGATCCGAACCATTCCATTTGCAGTGCATACGCCCCCCTCCCCCCACCCTAATCAACATTTTTTCCACAAAAAAATTCTAGTTTTGACCAAGTTGCCCCTTTTCGATCAAAGGGAATGACCCAGGTCACACCGTTTTGCACGATAAGCACAACCTAGGTCGCACCTTTTTCCCAGTTAAGTGCGACCTAGATCCAAAGTAAAGATCACTCTTTTTGTTTGCCTTCCAGAGTGACCCAGGTCGCTTCTGTGACCCTGTTTTGTGCGATTGGTCACGCAAAAACCCCTGTTAAGTAATTTCGATGTTTTTTCAACATTTTTTCTGTCTTGTTCATGGTTTTTTTTCAGTCCTGTGCAACCCTGACCGCATCTATTCCGCTGACAAGTGTGACCTATCAATTTTCCAACTGTTTAAGGTGTTTTAGACCCATTCCAGACCCCTTGTCTACGTTCTGCCCATTTCCTGATTGTATTCTTCTAGGTATGATTTCCTATAGCCCCTTGGTGTTTTTGCAGTCCCCATTTGCTTGTATTTGAGCCTATCCTAGTTGAGCTTGGTACACCAACATTTTTTAATCCAAAATCCGACGGCATAGATGTCTGATTTTTGACATCATGTTTTCGACCATCCGACAATCATCTTCTTTTTTAAACTTCGGTTGCACTTCGATGTATATATGACAATAAAATGAAAATGTCGAATATCCGACCCCTCCCGATCGGAAATCTGACAACTCCTCTTTTAATATTTTCGTCGAATATACGACAAATCTCACTATATAGGAGGTCAAAAATCCGACAAATGTCACTGTATAGGAGGCTGAATTCTTTGTAAGGATCCATCAAATATCCAACAGGATTTTCATTATATGAAGTTAGATATCTGATGCCTTTAGTCATCAGTGGTATATCGACAACATCAGATTCTTTGGAAGTGGTCGTTGGATATCTGAGGGATCTGTGGAATTTAAAAATAAAAACAATACATATATTCTGTGGCATGAAAAAAATCACCTAAGCTACAGAAACATGATATAATATAGAGATGGAGACCATGTTGAAGAGTGGGTCCTCCTAGTACTTAGGTTCTCATAATAAGTACATGTGTTCATGGGTTGTGATTGTGTCACTTGATATGTTTGATAATAATACCTACAAGACGTTTACATTCACTATTTTGTAGGTTATGTGATACATTTCTTTCATTGTTATGCGATGTAGGAGTCACAACAAGTCATAAACACTGTAAACATTCAGCACGTGTTAAGGAAAATATTCTACAAACATGTATTAGGCTTGATTAAGTAAATATATTTTTAGGAAATCTGTCTCAAGATTTACCCAACATCTATGATTGCATGGAAGAGGTTATTAATCACAAAGGGGTTTGTGGAAAAGTTTGGTTTGTGAAGGTATATCTTCTAGAGCACCAACCTCTAATATCTAAAACCTATTTTCATACAAATAATAACTTAAAATGCTATCTAAATAAAATATGAACTATCATGTACATATAATTATGCAATAATGGTGAATGTTTTAGTAAAGACTCAGTCTTATTTGACGTAGATAAAAATCCATCTATACAAAAAGGAGTATGGTGCATAAAGTGGTCAAATGGATGCTATTATAATGAATTAGAGTGAGACATTGATGAGGGTAATTCACAAAGTTTCATAATAATGTTATCCACAAAGCACAGTATATACCTAACAAGTTAATAATGATATCCTAGTATCTATTATTCAATATTAACTATACCCATCTCAGTACTCAGCTTATGGTATGGTGACACCAATTGAACAATCAACATTTACACATAGATACAATAAAAATGAAGTGCATGCATTCTGGAGGGAGAATCATTTTCCAACACTAAATAAACCATAATGAGAACATTGAAATCCCTGACGATATATTGTCTACTGATTAACATGTTTATATTATAAACTCAGAATATTTTAAGTATAAATATGTGAAAAGAGAATCTCAACATCAATGTTCATAAGTATATGTTTCTTTGTGAAAATTAAGGCCTTACTTCACACCTTCATGTAAAAATGTCCCTCTATTATTCTTGGAATAAGATGAATCTACATAGACTTTGAATTTAGTAATTTATGACATTTAAAAACCAAATTACAAGTGCAAGGAATATTTGTGGAATGTAAATCGATATAAAGTGAAGGCATGTTTTCAAAGCGGGATCTGGAAAAGAAAACAAGTTTGAGTTTTTCCTCCAGTGGAACATAAAATATATTCAAATTTTAGGTAGACTAATATTACTAAATTTATTTTTGGAATTTTCTTTCTGAGTTTATAATGGAATGTACTTACTAATGTGCTCTTAGATTTAGATCACATGTAGCAATAACATAGAGATAATGATAAGGTACATGATAGTTGACCCTAAGTTGTACTAAAACAAATTCCAATGTTTTGCAAAGGGATAATTCTTCACACTTTGATTTTCCTCTCCTATATTCACTATGTAAGCTCCCTTGTTTTCATCTACTTTTTTGACTAATAAATTCCCCACCACAAGTGTATTCTTGATATTTCTTCATTAAACAGTAGATTCCTATTTATGAGACATCAATAGTTGTTATTGGATTGGAAAATATTGTTTGACATATGAGCTATGTCAAGGCCATTTTTATGTGAATTATAGAAATATTAAGCTTAATTCATGCAAATTTCAAGTAAAATTAGTATTCTATCTTTTAATTTATTTACTTATAATTTATTTTGTATTACAAGCCACTTTTAAGGGACTATTGAACAACACAACCATTTGTATCAGATCCTTAACATCTTGTAGTTAAATTGTTTAGTGTCTTAGAAATCATGTTTATGGGGTTGTCCATTATTGGATGAACTAACCACTATATGGATGTCTTGGGAAAGAGAGCATCTAAATCCTACCCATATCTGGTGTGTTTCTAGTTGGAAAATCCTCTTACATATTCTAGAACATCCTCAATAAACTTATGCAATCCAACTGCACGATGCATTTTGGTAATGTTGATCTTACATGGCCTAAAGTTTGACCACTCTTTACAAGTCTAAGAGAAGGGTTCATGAACTGATCAAAACCTAAAGGTAAAAAATGCACATACCATTTCCAACTTGAAGGTCTTGACCAAGCGATTATTTCAACTTCATTTCTAGTTGCTTGGATTACTAGAGAAATATTCCTCACCCTTAGGAGCGTGAATGGTAACCAAGTCAGGAAATGTTTTTGTTGGACCTTGATTCCCCTTCATATCCCAATCCAACATGACCTTCACTTTAATTCCAAGCACACCCTTCAAATTACACGAAAATATTAGACAAAAACTCCCTACGATAAATGCAACTTCATATCATAGAAAGGTATTTGTATATTTAATAGACTTCAATAAAAAAAACAAGCACAAACATTACTTTGATCTTCTATCTAATAAGTATGTGAAAACCTTCACGCATATATCATATCAAAACCTTCACATGGGTGGATTGAACCAATATTACTATATATGTTATGCCAATGCATCACTCAATAAAACCCCAAATAGCTTCCATATTCAAATCTATTTTTCTGAGTAATGAAATAAAGCTGAAAAAATGTGTTGGGTATCGAATTGATACAATTGCAAGTTAGTAAAGAGGGGAGAGTAAATGTGTTCTTCTTTTATATGTATCTATATCCCCTGCGGTCATATCTTAATGGCCATCTCATAAAACTAAATTGAACTACTAAGGATACTGAAGAAATACTCTTGCAGAAAAGTCATGTTTCCATGTTCCTTAGGTTCTTCAACCATTGATGATCTCAAAACAAATTATTTAGGACCTTTAGATAAATAAAGTGCATTGTATTTTACATCTTCCATTAAGCTTTTTTATTATAAGTATTTCTCTCACTCCCCAAAATCCCTAGATGTTTCAGGCACTACGTTTCCATTGGTATAATCTAGACCAAATGTAATAGAATGTTGAGCCATGGTTATTCAAGGACATAAAATATACAAGCACTATACAAGGAGCTTGATCTTCTAAGTTAAGAACCTACAAGAGAGGGAAATGGCATTACAAAGTTGGGCATTTATGTAGAGGTGTTGGAAGATTTATCAATGAAAAGTAATGATGACTTAGGCCATCTGCTCCTGAATGAAGACAAATTACAAAAAGGGGAAGAGAGAACATGAATATCTTAGAGATGACACAGGTTATAAACTTGACAGTCCATTCAAGTGCCAAATTAGTTATTACTTGTATAAAAATGACTCATAGTAGTTTGAGAAATCTAAACATGAGGAAAGTCCATCAGAAAATATAGATGGAATATAATTGTATACAAAAAAATGCCAATAGTTTTGAAAGAACTATGAAAATGCCAATAGTTTTGAAAGAGCTATGAAAATGGATGGCTATAAATAAATAAAAATTAAAGAATCTACAATTTAAAAGTATCTCATGATATTGCATCATTTCTCTTACCTGTGTCCTATAAATACACATATGTTGCAGATACTTATAATTTCTTGGAACAACTTCCCTTGATATGTGGAGCTTGACAATGTCTACATTTGCTTTACCTTTCAAAACATCTTTCAACATACTACAAATATTTTCATGTTGCAATAATTTCATGGTAGGACCCCTCAAATAAAGATTTGCTTGTTTATGAAAATAACGAAATGAGGCTAAAAAAATACAGTCTCAATAGTCTCAATGAAGAAAAACAACATTAATAATGAACATTTTATTTTAATAATATAAATTACAATAATGGTTTGGGATGAGAATCTATAGCAAAGGTTAATGGAATATTCTGGAGAGTCTGTGGTATGTGATGGTTTAGTGTCTACATTTCGATCCATCCTTGGCTCATCTTCAGGAAACATGGAGAACACCAAAGCAAAATATATAAGACCATTGATCACATCAAAACGCCAATTTTTCTTCTGAAATTTAAAAATGTTTCCCAAGGATATATGTAATAAGTTCCAAGGTATGAGTGAAATAGCCATAATAAAATTTCAACACTACAATTATACACCAGAAGAAATTTTATAAGTCATGGAATACATGCTATGACAATAATGCTTCAAATAAATAACTGTGGGAAATGGATAATTCCTTACCATTCATTGATCTCCTCTATGTTTCAAGAATAATTTGATATTCTCTAATGAACAGGGCCAACCAAGTGAAGGTGGAATATCTTATGTCCCTGCACCCCCCCCTCACATCACTCTTAATTCCCCATACCCAATGCATGTACTTGAAGAAAAACAATTACATGCAAATTCATGCATATTTCATCATTAACAAACATTTACCAGTCATTCAATAAAAGCTAACATTCATTAAACCATTCATTCATTCAGTCAACACATTCATTCAATAAAAGCTAGCATTCATTAAACCATTCATTCATTCAGTAGGCAAAAAAAATGCTAGATGGATCTGGTTTGGATCTGCCTTATACTCAAGCATGAGTTTGAGTCAACTCTTGTCACTATAAGGACAATTAATCATAAGAAATATCTTCATAGAGAGAGAGAGAGAGTTAGATTATTGATGATTTAGGTTCACTTTTCACGGTTAGAGCTCACGGGTTGGCGATCATGGTTCACAATTCACAACACATATCTAGAATCCCTACAAGAGGTACCATATGACCTTTGGTACCCTACTTTAAGTGTACTCAACTTCATGCATCCATAAAATATCATATCTATACTTCTTTCATGCAAAGATACTCCAAGAGTGAAGTTATGAACATAATATATAAACTTGGCATGTCTTCTAAAATGGCCACTTAGGAAACCCTAGGTTTTAGGACTGTTACCATAATAAAACATAAAATAAAGTTGAGTACACTAAGAGTAGGGTACCAAAGGTCATGTGGTCACATAATAATAAAACAATAAAAGTAACAAGATTAAGTAATCATACCAAAGGTGGTCAAGGTACCACACACAATAAGGGTGTTAGGACTAAATAGAAGATGAAGGACCATAAGTCAACAAAAGGGGTCACAACAATATGGTAAGGAAACCCCATACCCACAAGACCAAGATGTACCGTAAAGGTGGACAAACAACCCATTTTACCCATAGGGACAAGAATACCAATGACTTTAATATTTTCTCTCTCTCAAGTTATATTGTCCCATTTATTTTTATCATCATTGTATAAGCAGAAGTAAATAACAAAGGTAGATCTAGAAAAGTACTGCTATAATAAATTCATACATAAATTTCATCTCTTTCAACTTTAACACTCCACTGGTCACTACGTTAAAGTTGGTCCTTGAGATGAGTTATCAATTCCAAAGTACAAAACATAAACAGTACAAAAAATACAATGAAATTTAACTAATGAACATAATACATAAACTTGGCATGTCTTCTAGAATGACATGTCTTCTAGAAAGGTCACAGCTCAAGTACAATGAACACACATAAGGTCACAACCCACCACATGATGCATTCAAGAGTCATAGATCAGGTCTGAACAAACATGTTTGGAAGACCTTTGCTTTGCAAAATTAGTTACTTGACTACAGTTGGTTGCATTTAGAAATTAGTGTATGCAACGATATGTTCTCACAGTGTACAATATTCATTTGCCTCGCAATATGGTAAAAAATGCATAAAATATCACACAACCACAAATACTGTACACTATGAGAATATATCATGACATACACTGTAATTCACCACTTGCACAAATATTACTTCTCTGCACCGAGAGACCTGCACCCAATGATTTAATTTTTTCCATGAATATTTGATGAGGTAAAATATAAATAACCAGAGTCATTGGATTTACCACTAGTCATTAGTTACATTCTATCAAAATAACATAGAGTTTCATTTTGTATGTTATTTTCCGGCCATGTGATCCTATTAATAATACAAATTTTGGGTGTTAATCAATACTGTGGATCCTACTTATTATATGTTAATCACTCTGAACCATTTAACAAGAAGTAATTCTATCAATATAAGCATTAAAATGACCACATTCCTAGTTCACATTCCTATTAAGATCTTCATAGTGATAAGTATTTCTAAACAATCAAACCAAATTCATTTAAGATAGCAATAAGATCTTAACATTCAAAATATAATTTCCTCTACAATATAAGTTTTTAGGAACTTAGCAAATAAGAGCAAAATACCATCTAGTTAAGAAAACCTCCAACCAATACCAATTTTAAGCAAGAAACTTTAAGAAGTCTCTTTAACTAAATCCAAATCAAGTTCACCAATATAAACCTACCAACAAGTTCTTAATATAGTTATGGATTACTTGAATAAGATAGGAAAATTAAGGACCTCCAAATTAATGACAAATGGATGATTCCTATGCCATGAATTTAGTTCTTCCCTTAAACAGTGAAATAAGGGAAAAAGTTAAAGGTTTCCAAATGTATGCTAACAAAATAGAACTCAATAGAATCCACCCAACAATGAGCTAGGATTTAAAGTAATTTCAAGTAAACCAATCCTCTTAACAATGAACAAGGGTTTAAATGTAGTATATTTTACACTTCAAATTTTAACAATACAATTGGTGTCACAAAGAGGATGAATTTGAATATTATGACAGTCCGCGAGAGGAAAAAATGACAGTCTATTTGGGATCCTGGAATCACTTTTGTATGTGAAGTGAAAAATTAGATATGAGTGTCAAATAAATTCACTATCATAACAAATAGAGATGCAAGATTGAATTTGGGTAAGGCACATATTTATTCATCATTTAAAGCACCATATATATGGAGTTGAAAACTATGAATTTGGGAGATAGAAACAACACTATGGTGTTAACAATATCAATCTTAAACCAAATTATTATTTTCCAAATGCATATCTTAGAATGTTGAATTGCTTAGCATGAAAGAGCGAGACTAGAGAAATATAAAAGTAAAAGAAGATGGTCAAATTGGTCTCCTTCAAGGATTCAATAGTATGTAATAATATTGCAAACAAGGATCCCTTTTAAAGTTTTAAAATCACCAAAGTATATGTATAGGTTCTAGCTCAAGTCAATCACCCAAGCCATGTTGAATCCATCACTATTCTTGGCAAATATAATTTTTAAACTTACAAGTATTTGCAATATATCTTGCTCATACCTAATCACATCAAGAAAAGAATTCATCATGTTCATCAATATTCTGTGATACAGAGATAATCAAAGTGCCTCTTATTCACATTCTTTAAAACCACCATTTTAATGTTGGTTTATTGGTCAATGCTGAGAGGGGGGGTGAATCAGTATTGTTATATTTTTACTAATTTAACCACTTTTTAAATCTATAATTAAATACACATAACACAATTTTAACGTGGAATCCCAATAGAGTAAACCACCAATACATCCTATTACTGCAAAATTGTTATTTACAAATAGTTTTGCCTGCTGCTACAGACAAGGATGGTATTACACCCTATTTACTAGCAACTACTGGAAGGAGGATATGACCCCCTGGTTTATTAGCTACTACTGAAAGGATGCTACGACGCCTTATTTACCAGCTACCACTAGAAGGAAGCTTCAACCCCTTGCAGATCTGTGGCCTTCCCTAGCACCACCCTGGCACCCTAATATGTTTACTGTAATATCCTAGATTTATTTTCCCTCCATTCTCTGTCACACCCACTGGTCTTTGTTTCTAATGTTATGATGTATACACTGAGACCCTTCTCTCACTCATACCTCAGTGTATAAGTACCTTCATGTTTCCTACGGATGCATCTCTTTATTCTGGAAACATACCCTTTCACAATCATGGCCTTTCAAATCTGATCGTCACACCTTTTCAACAATATGTGATTAACGATTTTTAATTAAATAATTAATTAAAAACTTCTTAATCACTTATGATTTGTGATCTCCCTTCTTCTTCGATCATAGGATTCGTCAAACCAATTCCTATGGACTTCCTCTCCTCTATCAGCGGGAATACTCTATCTTCAGACCTTCAGGCTTCTCTTTTTCTCATGCATGTGGGATTTTTTTTCCTCCTCTGCGGGCTATCCCCATCGCAGGCTCATTTGTACATGTTTCTCTCACAAAACACGGGCTTCAACTTCCATCTATGAGTTTCCTGTTGGACATTCTTCTTTACCATTTATGGACGCACCTCAGAATTCATTTTCACAGCTCAACTTAACGTTTTCTGGTGCTTCTGCAATCTCCTTCTCCAGAATCAATCCAGACCGTTGATCTAATTTTGAGTCTCTCTGGTTCCTCAATATAGCACATAGATTTCCCCCCTTGAAATCGTATTTCCACACCAATTTTATGTTTCAACGATTCCCCACCATTAATCTTCATCAAGCTTCTTCTTGAGCGTCGATCTCCAGATTGCAGGATGCGGGATGCGGGATGTCGATTGTCCGCAAACTCCTTTCCATACTATCGAATGCAGAAGTCGGCTTTCCACCAATTATCTTCATCAAGCTTCTTCTTAATCGTCGATCTCCAAATTGTGGGATGCGGGATGCGATAATTCCTCAAATCATATCTCGACTTTCCCCAAGCTCCTTTTCGCAAGGTTATTTCCACAAGCTTTCTTCCGTACCGTCAATCTCTTGCGCAGTCTTTCCTGACCTCGGATCTTCTGGATTGCGGGTTCATAAAATATTTAAACGTTATTTCTGTAATTACCTTTCCGCATTTTTCTTCCATGCCATCAATCTCTTTTAGCAGAACTAATCTCAGTCGTCTGATCTTGATCTTTTGTGGAACTTTGGATTTTTGCCTCACTGCCTGAATTAATCCTTAACCGTCGGATCTAGTCCAGGAATAATATAAGTCAGTCGATCTTGATTGTTGCAGAACTGATCCTTAATTGTCGAATCTCATGTGGGATGCTTCTTGACGGTCGATTTTAGATTGAATGCAGATCTCACCATGACTTTGCGGATCTGCACGATTTCTTTGCAAAAATCCTCTACGACTGTTTCTAATAGTTTTGAAGATTTATATACACAGAGAATTCCATCATGCTGCTGATTATAAGGAATTTATGAAAACTCTCGCAAATATAGTTTCTCTGAATATTTTATAAACACTCTTGGCGATATAGTTTCTTTGTTCTTAGACATATACACTATCGCCCATTTGTTTCACTCTTCTGCAGTTCCACTCTTCATTTATCTAACCAGCTTTGTCATTCATACTGCATCTCTACTTCCACTCAACCTTTGTTCTTTATTTCATTAACCATTGTTTACATCATACTGTTGACACTGTATTGGAAGTCTTCAAATAAGTAATTCATGTTGTCTTATCATCCATGTCCATCTCATCCATTGCATTTGTCATAAATGAACTTTTATGACATCATCATTAGGACACCATCATATTCCATGTCATCATATGTATCATGCCACATCCTCAACTATGCCATGCCATGGCNCATTAGGACACCATCATATTCCATGTCATCATATGTGTCATGCCACATCCTCAACTATGCCATGCCATGCCATCACTACCTTAGTCTTTCACTGAGTTTTTCATGTCATCAAATCCATTGGTTATTACTTTGTCATTTGTGAACACCTTTGACATCAATGACAACTATATACTCAATATTTAAAATATGAGATACCTAAGATGGAGTGCAATCAAGGGTGCGCTTTCCTGAATTCTCGTGAAAATAGTTCATGCAAGTTTATCAATGCAATCAACAAATTATAGATTTCAATGTCAAAAAAACTATTCCCTAACAAGGTCGATAGTGAAACCCTACTTAGAATTGATAAATCCTTGCAATCAATTGACAATAATGCAAAATATGCACTGAAGAAGGTTTAGTTGATTGGTTTACTTACAATATCTAAGAAAACCCTTATAGAGGTCTTTGAAATGATAGTGCTATTTTTTTAAACAAGTAATGAGGTTGTACATATACATGATATACATGAGGAATAGGTTGTAAATATACATGAGGAATATCATGCTGCTGATTATAAGGAATTTATAAAAACTCTTGCAAATATAGTTTCTCTGAATATTTTATAAACACTCTTGGCGATATAGTTTCTTTGTTCTTAGACATATACACTATCGCCCGTTCGTTTCACTCTTCTACAGTTCCACTCTTCATTTGTCTAACCAGCTTTGTCATTCATACTGCATCTCTACTTCCACTCAACCTTTGTTCTTTATTTCATTAACAATTGTTTACATCATACTGTTGACACTGTATTGGAAGTCTTCAGATAAGTAATTCATGTTGTCTTATCATCCATGTCCATCTCATCCATTGCATTTGTCATAAATGAGCTTTTATAACATCATCATTAGGACACCATCATATTCCATGTCATCGTATGTATCATGCCACATCCTCAACTATGCCATGCCATGGCATCACTATTTTACGACAACATCATTAGGACACCATCATATTCCATGTCATCATATGTGTCATGCCACATCCTCAACTATGCCATGCCATGCCATCACTACCTTAGTCTTTCACTGATTTTTTCCTGTCATCATATCCACTGGTTATTGCTTTGTCATTTGTGAACACCTTTGACATCAATGACAACTATATACTCAATATTTAAAATATGAGATACCTAAGATGGAGTGCAATCAAGGGTGCGCTTTCCTAAATTCTGGTGAAAAGAGTTCATGCAAGTTTATCAATGCAATCAACAAATTATAGTTTTCAATGTGAAAAAAACTATTCCCTAACAAGGTCGATAGTGAAACCCTACTTAGAATTGATAAATCCTTGCAATCAATTGACAATAATGCAAAATATGCACTGAAGAAGGTTTAGCTGATTGGTTTACTTACAATATCTAAGAAAACCCTTATAGAGGTCTTTGAAATGCTAGTGCTATTTTTTTAAACAAGTAATGAGGTTGTACATATACATGATATACATGAGGAATAGGTTGTAAATATACATGAGGAATAGGATTTTATACCCATGTGATATACATGATTTGATAAATTAAACTCACAATCCAAAGTTTACCAATTTTATATTTAACAACCATATATTTAGAAGGATGGGAAAACCTTTTATTGTGGTGAACTAGGGAATTGTTAGGCCATGTATCAATCTACTATTTAAAAACCATGAAATTTGTAATAAAACCATGGAAATACATCTCAAAACTCTTGGAATAGGATTTGTGGGTTTCTATATCTTTAGAGGAACATGATGCACCAAATAGAATATTAAATAACACTAGGTTTAGCTGACATATCCACCTTTATATTGGGAGAAATATAGACCATATTTCCTTCCTTAAATGCATCTAGAGGGGTATAAGTTTATTCAACCAATATACATGTCCAAGTTGTATGAAATCCTTTGATTTGATGGAGAACTGATCAAAATATCTTCTAGGGGTGAATGCACCCTAAGAAAGAAAATAAGCATGATGGTGCATATTGTACTAAGGGAAATTAGGCTTGTTTAAATATGTTAGGATTAATTAATCCTCCCTTCACCAAATATAGTCTAATTTAACTGATCCTCTTATCTAACTTAGGGAGACATTATTAATGTACTAGAGGGTGGGGAACACATATAGAGGTTAACTACCACTTACTACATATGCATGCATGAGTTAATGTGCCTATGAGACCAATCCCTACATTATAGGATCCTAGTATGAGTGTCGCCAGCAGCCTCTAGCAACTGGTTGTGGTAGGTAATCAATTATGATGAGTCAACCTCTAGTTACAGTTAGTTAGATCACTCCCAATTAGTCTAGCACTAGTTTTGCATGGTTGCATGGGGAAGTGGCACCTTTTTCCACCTAGCTCATCATTTTAACTGGTTTAACTAGTTTAACTAAATTTAGACTGATTTAGCCATCTGGAGTTAGACTAGTGAGCTCTGATAGTAATTTAGACACACCTAGTTAGCTATTCAGTCAGCTTTAGTTAGCTATTCAATCAGCTTGAGTTGGTAGATCCAAATCCTATCCATGGCATTAGAATTCTATTTATTATATAATCATTGTATTATTCATAATAATGAAGATTAATGTTGTAATTAATTGATCAATTCTGATCAGATTTGTCTCAAATTTGTCTTGTTCAATGTACATTGTTCTCGATATTCCACTGCACAATTCCACCTCACAATTTCTCTCATTTTCCTGTAGATCAATGGTTCAATAATTTAACAAAATATTCTATAATATCTTGTTCATAATTGAATATGGAAGTAGAGATATTAGGAAAATCGGGTGTCTTTAGGGCAGAGAGACGTGATGAATTGGGTGAGGTACATCTTATATGTATGTCGCATAAGGTTTCATATTTGAAGGATTGGGCATGCGATGAGGGTAGGGCACATTTCTCTAAGAATAATTGTACCCTTAACAAAGAGGTTTTGGTTGATTCAACATGGGTTGAGACTCAGGCATTATATCCTATGATATTGAATGTCATTGTGGAGGGATAATAAAGGAAAAAAAGGATTATGGGCTAAGGGAGCCGCATATGATGTAGAATCATTAACACATGGAGTGACACTACACGAGGGGTTATAAACATGAGACTAAGTAGGAGGAACCAAATACAAATCACTATCTCCTGCATGTGCTAAGAAGCATAAATAGAATACAAATGATAGGGCATATGGTTTTTCCCATATGAAGGTAGGATGAACATGGGGCACTTGCAATAAGAATGGTTTCCATAATTATTATTTTTGACAGAAACAGATATATTTTATATTAAGAAAATAGCATAGAACCCATAGGCATGGATATGGCAAATGGACCCATTCATAGGCCTAAACACAACAACAAAATGGTTAGAATGTCTTCTTGTCCAAGACATCTAAAGTTTGCTTAACAAAACTAGTAAAAGACTTTGAAAATGGAGATAATTACAGAGTTTTTCAAAAACACAGAGTAAACTAAAACAACAAAACCCAGAAATTAACGACCATGAAAGTCTGCAATGCCTGAGGCACAATTCGACAACTTAGCAGTCTGCTTCTCCCCAAACAGTTTGCCAACCTTCAGATCCAGCTTGTCAAACTGAGATTCCATTTCCACAAATCGAGCTTGAAGAGCCTCAATATATTGACTGAATGCATCTGAGAATACTTAGTAAGCTGCAGCAAGTCTCTTTCAACCACCTTGAATCTCATACCCCCTTCTTCATTAATATGCTTACCAAACCGATTATGGTCCCTGACTTTTCGGCATAAGTCCCTAATTTATTTTTCCAACATCTGAATTGGGATACACCCTAGAACCGCATACTCAAAGCTTGATCCATGACAGGAACCAAATAAAAATGCAGGATGGTTAGCGAGCTAGGCTTCTCCCAGAGAGACGGGAAATATGATGAAATTTTGTTATCCTCTGATTTGAAATACCATAAAAAATGCCTTGATGATCCCACGCCTTGTCCTTCATTTCCCAAGTTGAATTAAAATCCCTCACACAAATGACATTATGGAGGGGATTGCATCCAGGGTGGGAATACCTCCAGGTGAGATCATCGCATGCCAAAATCAACACCATCGTACCCAAGCCCTTGTGGTCACCGTACTTCCGAAGGATGTGAAGAGTAAATATGAAACCTAGTCTGAAGTGCATGCATTTATCCTCTGTTGGCTTGATGTGACGTTCCCAAATGACGGTTCGGTTAGTGTTTGAGTTCCATGTAACTTCCTGAGGGGATAAGGCCATTACGATTTAGGGCTAGGGCCCTATGGAATTACCAAATTAGAGTGGAATCAATTCCTCACAAGGAACCTTTTACACAAGTGAATCACATCGTTTGCATCCAAATCAACTTCTCCATTTAATCCTTGAATATATGAAATAATTGAATTTTGTGGAAAGAAGGGATAAGAATCTAGATTTTTCTAATGGTTTGACTAAGCCTCGTTTGAGAAGGAATCTTTCGAGTAATTAATGCCTGAATTATCAACCTTGAATCTCCGAAGATATTGATTTCTGAGATACCATGAATCAAAGCTTGTTGAAGGCCTTTCCAAAGGGCCAAATCTTCAACTTGATTGTTGGCGATGACTCCTAATCCACAAGAGAAATAAATTTCCATATTTCCATCGTCATCAAAAAGGACCCCTCCCCCTCTTGCCACCCCTGGTTTCCGTACTTATTATTTCTACTAGAAGAGAGAATTATATTGTACAAGTAAGAAATATATGTGACCCAGATAATCACCCCATCCATTACATGGTATTATCCTAGCTAACCTCTATGGGTGGAGTTAGAACAATGTTTGTTAGGAAAAATAGAATATAAATATCCCAATTGTGCATAAATATGGTCTTATTGTGAGAATCGTGATGCAATTTTTTTCATAGTTTCAGCCCTTGAAACCTTGGGGGCACCATTCATCACTATTATCGAGTCCTAGAAATACATATATTGAAAAAAATTAATGACAAGAGATCAATAGTGGTTTTTCATGGATCTCTGAGTAGCAAGGTGTTTAAAGTAATGAGCACAAACCAGAAATGTAATACCACTATTTTGATGTCGTAGGAATTCATGCATTCTCTCTCCTACAAACAATTTTGGGGAAATACGAATCACAAGTGTCGAAATAATTGATAGATGGACCCACTCTTTAGGTGGGGTAGAAGAACAGATAAAAAATACATGGACCAACAAAAACAAGGCAAATGGTCATGGGAAAAACAGGTCATATGTCAATATGACATCTACGTCACTATGGAAATCCAATTTAGCAATGACATTAAGTGGCATCTACATCTTAACACTCTTTTGAGCATGATGACCGAAGCAGAATATTGAAGACACGGGTATTCAAACAACAACATAAAATAGTGAACGAAGAACTAGGTTGAAAGTTTAAGCTTAGGTTAAAACAACTCAGAATTTGGTGATTCATGAGGACTTGACAATGGCTTCACATGGGTTGATTGTTGATATTTGAAGGATGATTAAAGTGGAAAACCAAGGCAGATGGTAGAAAAGTTATTATTACACACATTGCATAGCAATTTGATTGCACGCCTGGATACATATCCACTAAAGGGACTGCGAGAAAAGCTTATGCTACAATATGTATGTGATTCTTGCAATGTTGCACAAAGATACAGAGAAAAGAATCTTGAGATGTCTTGCTTACACTAGACATCATTAGAAGGTTTTGTTGAGCATAAATTTCATTGTGAATATCTTGATGGATAAGAGTTTGACCCTTTGTCATTGATGACGTGGCATGATGTGGGAATTAAAACACCAAAAGTTGATGACATGGCATGATATGGACATTGAGACACCAAGTGGTTCAAATGACCCATTCTATGGTCATTTGAGATTTGATGGGGTCATGAAACCCTTGGAAATGGTCATACTTAAGAAGGTTTGGTGCCCTTGGACATGGTAATATGGTGACATTAAGACGTAACTTTGAAAATTCAAAGATGACCAGCCTCCAACGGTAACTTTGAATCGATTTCCTACTATTTTTTCTAAATCTTGTCCTGTTTTCAAATCAAGAAAGATATGTCCATTGTTGATAATACTCAATTGTTTCAAACCAATAAGAAATAAAACCCAATTTATGATCACCTCATAAACATATAGGGATACCTATTCAATCCTATGTTATCAATTATATGTATTGCTTCCCAAACCAAGTTTAAAGAATCTCATGACTTTTTAAATATTTGGGGTCAAATATGGCCCTAAATGTCATACCCAAATCCTACCATTTCCTGGAATTGGTTACCTGGTGTGTGCAAAAAAAATTCCTTTGAAAAACATGACATTGTTTCATTTGATCGGTCCATAGTAATATGCAATGTAACAAAATATACCATATGTCAAATTTTGGATATGCCCAATACACCAAACCTCTGTAAGCTAAATGAATATGCTAATTGCTAGGTTTTTACCATGACGGGTAGTGGATAATACAAGTTTAAGGTTCATGGCTACCATATTCCCCCTATCGAATATTCTTATTACTAAGTATGATTACGCCCAGTTCTTAATTGAATGGGTGGACAGAAATGAGGCATTGGTCATTGGTCAAAGCCATTTCCATGTCTTTGAAGACCCTGTTTTATATAACTTGACCCTCATCACATCATGTATGGGATGGAAACTACACGAGCTCAAACAAATTAGTTCGAAGAGGTTTTTACTTACTGATTTGGGAGGCATTGCCTCCGGATATGTGGGTCTGCTCAATACATTCAATTTCTTTTGTGACCTCCGGCTCAGTAGGATCCCTATTACAACTGAACTCAAACCCAGCTTAATGGATCCCTATCATAATCGAACTCAAACCCAACTTAATGGCTCCCTCCAAATTGAAAGTTATCTCCCTATGTTTCCTTGCAAATTAAATAAAGGGTGATTTTGCTTGGTCCACTACTATGGGTGAAATGCTTATAGCTCCCGAACTGTTTCAGTACTCGATCAACCATCTCTACTAGTTCAAGATCATACGCTCAGGAATCTCAATATGCATATGAATATTCTAGCACGTTCATTGTATCTGTTATGGGGAACTCCGTGCCTACTAAGGAGATTATGGCTCTTGATCCGGAGATGTATTTGCTTGAACTGAAACTAAGACTACAGCTTTGTCGGAGGTCTAAATGATGGAAGCAGGAATTCTATAGAGTGACTATGCCATATGTGTTCTTAATCTCTATTTAGTCCATTTTTTAGTTGAACATGAGTTATCTAGGGTTGTGTTTGAGTTAACCTAATATTAGAATATTGCCATTAAATAATAACATGAAAAGAAGTTAATTGTGAAAATATAAACCAAGATGGAATGTGTTATACAACTCCCTTCTAAGCTCTAGTTAAGCTTCATGTCCATTTCCATTATCAACCAACACATGGAAATCATTGGTGCTAAAAAGTGAGAGTGGGTTCCATGCCTAGAATAGAAAACCAAATTTAGGCTAGAAATCCTATATAGACTCATTCTTCATCTTACTAAGGATGATGATGATGATGATGATGATGATGGATGATGATGACGATGACAATGATGATGATGATGATGATGACAATGATGATCATGATGATGGTGATGACGATAATGATGATGATGATGGTGGTGGTGGTGGTGGTGGTGATGACGATGATGATGATGATGATGATGATGATGATGATGATGACGATGATGATCATGATCATGATCATGAAGATGATGACAATGATAATGATGACGATGATTAGTATGATGATGATGATGATGACAATGACGATGATGATGATGATGATGATGATGAAGATGATGATGATGATGATGATGAATATGATGATGATGATGGTGATGAAAATGATGATGATGATGATGATGATGAGGATAACAACGATGATGATGATAACAACGATGATGATGATAACAACAATGATGATGATGATGACAATGATGATCATGATGATCATGATGATCGTGATGATGGTGACAATGATGATGATGGTGGTGGTGGTGGTGGTGGTGGTGATGGTGATGATGATTACGATGATGGTGATGATGATGACGATCATTATGATGACAATGATGATCATGATCATGATGATGATCATGATGAAGGTGACGATATCGATGATGATGAGGAGGAGGAGGAAGAGGTTGATGAAGAAGAGGACAATGCCGATGATGATCACGATGATCATGATCATGATGACGATGATGATGATGGCACATGAGCCTAGTTACCATTATAAAAATGTGTCGTATATCCGACAAATTATGCGAGGTACGTAAGAAATTTGACTTATCGTTCTATTTTTGCGAGATATATGAGGGACGTCGAAAATACGACATGAATATATTCATGGGATATGCGAGGGACGTCGAAAATCTAACATGTAGTTATATCAATTTAAAAAAAATTAATCAAATTACGTAATTTGAAGGTGAAATCCGACGACACATTTTCTTTTCGTCAGATGTCATAGGATTTTCTTGTAGGATTTTGGGTTGATACCCCTGTGTGTTTCTTGCACCCTACAGAGTTCATAGTGTGCTTATTTACTTGCATATTTTATTTCATCTAGAAGGATTAGTCTTTAATTGTTAAAAAGCATTTAGTTTCAGTAATGTCATTTACTTTTTAGCATATTAGTCTCTAGCAAAGTTACCTGGGTTTTAGAGATCACACTCCATTTGTGCACACACCTCACACCTTAATCTGAATGCTTGGTCCATGACCCCAAGAAGATCCTAAAATTAAACTTAACTCAACCAACATTGTAACCTCACTTCAGGACTAAAACAATATTGTAGTTAGGTTAGGACACAGAGGATAGGCATCTAAATAACCCCCCTTTGTCACTTACATCTGATACATAATTGTTGTCTTCTATGGAACCAAAATCCTCTAGTATTTATTGACATGGTCACCACCAGTTTATTAGGGGCCCTCCCACTCTGTGGGGATAAGCCGCGACAAAGGGGTTCTGAAAGTCTAGGTGGAATACCCCACTCCACTATGTACAGAGGGAAATCTCTTCATAGTCCTCCTCGTGCATGTCATCCACCATACCAAGTGTCGAGGACCAAAGGGATGAAGTTCCAGGAAACCATCATTAATGTGTCATGAATGAGGTATCCTAGTTGCCAGTCTCTTAGGGATAGTTTTTCCTAGGTCCCTCCAGTAGTAGGATTATCTTAGCCTTTTTTTCTTTGTATTGTTTGACTGTGGATTTCATCACCCATTAGAGGATACGATTTGTGAGGGGATTCCATCTTGCAGCTAGGAGCTTTCCTATACTCATACCTCATAGGTTAGTGCATCATTTTCTTCATAAGAAGTGTTGTTGGTTGGATTTCTGGTTGCTTTTGTCGTACACTCACCTGCTGTTGCAGTTCAGTCTTAGAGATTTATTTTTGGCCTATGTGACATCATTTATCAGGTCTCCTTTTGCACACTCACTTGCAATTGGATTTTTGAGCTTGCGTTTTCCACCCTGGAGCCTTCATTCATCATATAGCACACCATCACATCATCATTTCTCCCTCACTCTACTTCCATAGACTTAGGGGGAATACCCTTGGTTCAGTTCCTTGAATCGTCATCATCGGATGCATATTCGACGTCATTCACCACCTTTCGAGCCACACACTACATCTTATTCATATTTGAATTCTTACGAATCCGAGCTTACCTTGTTCACTGCCCCATATAGCTCCATGACTGGTGTACCTCCCAACCCCTTTCTTGGGGGGATTTTTGGTAGTGGACCTGTGAGCACCCCACCTATCATATTGCGTATCCCTTCTGTTGGACCTATAAGTCCTAGTCCTAGTGGGGCCCTCGTCACCACACACACTATTGTTGGTTTGCTAACCACTAGTAGTGGCCCCACTATAGCCACCATGGTTCACACCATTCCTACATTCATGCATGGGGGAATTAGCCCTTATACCACTATTCCTCCTATTCACACTATTCCAGTGACTACTTCTATTGTCGAGACTCATCCCTACCAACCCCCATTTTCTCGTAGTAACTACATGTCCGTCGAACCGAACACCATTGTTGGCCCTCCCAAATATAGTCGAGGTCCTAGTCTGTCATTCATGGCTAGTCTCAACCTTCCATATTTGGTGAGGTTAAAAAATGACCCCATCCATCATGACTGGTTGTGGCCTCCCATGCCTACCAAACTCCCTTTAAACGTCGCTAAGTTTGAGGGAAAGGCTGGAGAAGAACCTCATAACCATATCATGCCATTCCACTTATGGTGTTCCTCCAATAGCATAGTGGATGATTCTATCTGATTGCAACTATTCCAATGCACACTCACTGGTGTTGCAGCCAAATGGTACATTGAGCTTCCCCATGCCACTTATCCTGATTTTTTCTCTTTAGCCTCTAAGTTCCTCTAGTACTTCCAGCTACCTGTCCGTTACGATGAGGGCATGGAAATTCTGTTATCCTGTAAAAAGAACATTGCTACCCATATCACAGATCACATCCATGAGTGGCATTGTCGCCATAGTTTGTGAAAAATACAGTTATATGACAGGATCTTTCTTGATTAGTTTCTTAAAACCTCAATCCCCCTATCTCCAAGGATGTTTCATCCAAGTTCCCACAAACTGAGGAAGAAACAATACTCAAATCATATCAAATCGACCTTATCTATTCCCAATTGGGTTACATTTACACCATCATACATGATGCTCCTTGTGTTGGCTCCTCACGATGAGATATGTCATGGGCATCCCATGTTGTTGATGGAGTCATTGGCTCTGTTACCCAGCACCCCCACCTATACACAGCCTCTCCTTCGATGTTTCCGGTGTTGCAGAACCCATTACCGAATCAAGGATTGGTTGCAACCCAACCATTGGTACAACAAAATACTGCAACTGCTTCTTCGATTCAACCCATCATTCTTGGTGTCCATCATCTTATGACATTATAATCTGACGTCAACTTACAGACTCGACGAAACCAATATGACTTCACCATGGAAACCATTGATCCCTCCACAACATCTACCTCCACTACTCTCTATATGTCCTTACATTTTCTGAGACCCCCTATGGATGGGACTGCCAAAGTCCTTAGGTTCCCTTTGCGTCGCGTTGCGAACAACTCCATTACTAAAGATGCTCTCAATTATAGTATTGTCTATGAATTGCCCCAGTCTCCCTCTTCCATTTCCACTCTATACTTGCCCTCCGTAATGCAAAGCCTTATTATCTGCTTTAGGTGACGTCGACCCCTCTGACTCCAAGTTTATCACTTTCGACTTTGATCAAGGAGAACCTCGGATGCCTTCATCTGTAGCCTTCCAGGTTCCTGTCATCATTCAAAATTTGGTCATTCATCGATGTATCATCAATGAGGGTGCATCCACTTGCATTAAGTCAAATTTCATTTGGAAGAAGCTAGGATCCCCAACCCTTCAACCCTCAACCACCACACTACACGCTTACGATGGTCACGTTGCCTAACTACAAGGCATTCTCACAAATGTCCCCATTGAGTTGTCAAGTAAAAATGTGTTGACCGACATCAAGCTTATGAATTCCCAACTAGATTATAACCTTCTCCTTAGATGTAGTTACATGTACGTGATGCGAGTCGTTGCTTCATCTATATTTCAACTCATGATGTTCCCCCATGACGGGAATATTGTGACCATTGACTAGTTAATGTACTACAATCCCAAAGGACCGTCCACTCCTAAGCATGTCCTCCCTAACATAAACACCACCATTGATAGCACATCCATCCCCTCCCTCTCTTTCGATGGTTCAATCCTATTTACCGATGCCCTTTTCACTAACACCTTTTTGTCCCTATCACCTCCTCCCTCTATGGATAAAATATCATATTTTTGCACCATCACATCCAGTAAACTTCCAAACTCATCACAGCCTCAGTCGTAGCCTTAACCGCAGACTACGTCCACCCCCAGTATTTCTTTGGGGAATTATTGGGATTTCCCATACACACCATCTCGTTTCTCTTTCCACCATATAGAATCATGAGTAAACAAGTCATGGATACTCTTAACCTTCTAGGATTAACTTTAGGCATTCCAGTGTGGTACCTTGATCCACCCAACCATACCTCGACACCACAAATCGTGTTGACACCAGTCCAACCTATTGAGACAGTGTCAAATCCACCTCCTGGTACACAACCAGTTGCTCCTTCATCCACTCCTGCACCCCCTCCTCCTACGAAGACTGCAGGAAAGGCACCAAAAGCCCCGACAGAACCACGTCCACCTCCTACTTATGCCTTATGTGATTTCCTTGTCCATGCTACTCAAAATTGTCTTGATTTGTCATTTCATCACACCCACATGCACACAATAGTAGAGGTTCACAATAGTATGGTTGTTAATGTACCAAACATCCTTGCAGTTAAGAACAAAATGTTACGTACGAACCACTCAAGTGCAGTTTATGGCCTCTATGGTCATTATTCCCATCATTTCCCAAACATGCTCGAGTATCAATCCCTCCTCATTGATTTCCACAAGCACTCCCTTTAGTATGAAGTCATTTTCCTCAAAGAAATCCAGCCTATGGCTTCTTCCTAAGATACCACCAACACCATCTTTATGATCTCTACTTCCATTCTTCATTCCCCCTCATCGACCACAGAAGATCCCTCTAATCTATCTAGGCGTCACTTTCGTAACAAAGAAGAGATCCTTGAATCTCTCACAACTCCTAAGTATCCTTGGGATGACCTGCACCATCACTCATTTTTCATCCCCGATGAAACTTTCTCATTATCAAATCAGTTCTCTGTCGAATTAAAATATTTTATTCATGGAAGTGTTGTTTGGTTCAAAAACCCAATATCGACCCCCAAAGCCATTGAGGAAGGTAATATGGCCAATATCTCACCAACCATCCAAGTCTACATGTAAATGAAACCTGGGATAGTCGAGATATCATGATCGGTGCTCCATGCTCTCATGAGGAAGTCACCGCTTACAAGACACTTTTTCAAGAGTTTCATGGTGTTTTTGCTTGGTCCTACACTGAAATTCCTAGGCTTGAGCCATCTATCGTTGAACATCACATCGACACATGGCCCGATGTTTCCCTTATTCACCATAAGTAATGACCCATCCACCCATCAAAGGCCCTTGTCATTAAAGCTGAGATTGAAATACTGCGCAAAGCAGGCTTTAGATACCCCATTGCGTATACCACTTGGGTTTACAATCTTGTTCTCGTTAATAAAAAACAAGGAACCATTCATGTGTGTACTGACTTCTATGATTTGAATTTGGCTTGTCCCAAAGACAACTTCCCCACTTTTTTTATCGACCAGATCATCGATGCATGTACCAGCCATGAAGGAATTTCCTTCATGGATGGTTTTTTGGGTTATAACCAAATCCAAATCCGCAAAGAAGATCAGTATAAAACCGCCTTTACCACCCCCTGGGGCACTTTTGTGTATCGTGTCATGCCATTTAGCCTTAAAAATTATGGAGCCACTTTTTCAGTGAGCCATGACATTTTTCTTCCATGACCTCATTCACATTATCCCTGTCTATTTAGATGACCTCACGACTCGATCTCGAAAGCTTTCCCAACATTTGGAAGACTCACAACAAGTCTTCCTTCGATGTTGCAAATATAATTTCCACCTAAACCACCTCAATTGTGTGTTCTGCATCCCATTTGGTTGCTTATTAGGATTCATCCTGTCCCATAATGGGAAATCTGTGTATCCCTTTAAGGTTCAAGCTATCCTGAGTTTTCCCCCTCCACGCACTCTGCTCCAATTACAGAGCCTTCAAGGAAAGGCCAATTTCCTTGATCAGTTTATTCTAGATTATGCAACAAAATTCCATGGATTCTTACAGTTGCTCTAATCCAACATTCCTTTTGTGTGGGATGAGAAAGCACAAGACACTATCGATGCATTGAAACAAGATCCGACTTTCACTCCCTTGTTGTCTCCTCCCGACTTCACCAAGGAGTTTATCCTCTACGTATTGGAATCTAAAAATGCCATCACTGGAGTCATAGTCTAAGAAGACAATGCTCGTCAAGAGCATGTGATCTATGATGTGAGTCATAAGCTTCTTGGACCACCATTAGATTAGTCCCATGAAGAGAAAATGGCCCTAGCCATTGTATTTTGGGTGTAGAAGCTACGCCATTACTTTCTCATGAGCCGAACCAGAGTTGTGACCAATTCCAACCCCATGTGTTATCTCTTGATTTGTCTCCTTGTCCAAGGTCGTGTCACCAAGTGTATTATCATTCTTCAAGAGTACAGCTTGGAATTTGACACACCCAAAAGCACCAAATCTTTGGTGTTATATTCCTTTATAGCATACCTCCCATCGTCGTCTATCTCGCCTCATATCATGGTCAATCTCCTTGATGAATTCTCATTCGTCATCTCTACTAAGGACTCGTGGTATGGGGGCATCCTCCTTTACTTGTGCTTCCAAAAATCTGGGCCCCATTTAAGCCATGAAGATCATCATCGCATCCGTCATCAAGCTACTCGATATCTCCTTATCAATGATGTCTTGTACCACCGTGGTGTAAAAATGATACTGCGTCATTTCCTCACCCATGATGAATCCAAACAAGTCCTAAACAATTGTATAGTGGATACTATGGCATCTACCTCTCTAGTTTCGCTACTACCTAAAGGGTTCTATGTGTTGGTTATTTATGCCCCACTGTCTTTGTTTATAGTGTTCAAGCAGTCAAATACTACCGCAAATGCAAACACTTTAACCCAAAGGCGAGGACACCTCCTGCACCACTACATCCTATCGGCACAGTCGGTCCCTTCTGCAAGTGGACGATTGACTTTATGACCTGTAACCCTCCTTCATCCAGTGGCCATAAATACATCATTGTATTTTTTTATTACTTCACCAAGTGGGTTGGATCCATTCCAACCTTCAACTGTAAGGTTTGAACTATAGCACGCTTCTTTCCAACCATGTTATCGCTTGTTTCAATGTCCCCCTCCAGCTAGTCTCAGACCACGGTTCTCATGGCTCTCTGCTATGTTTAAATTTAAACACCAGTATTCCTCTACTTATTATCCTCAGGGAAATAGCCAATTTTAGGCTGTAAACAATATCCTCAAACCATGTTCCAACGAATGGTGGAAAAACACAAGACCAACTGGCATCGCTTGCTCTTTTCCACCCTCTGGGCCTACCGGGCATCTACTAAAACTGCCATCGGTTTTACCCCATTCCATTTAGTCCATAGTGTGGAGTCGGTTCTTCCCATTGAATGTCATATTCTATCACTATGCCTTTCCTGGCATGGCCCTTGTGTCATCCATCATTGTCTAGGAAAGGGGGCATACATCCTCTCTGACTTTGAAGGTCACCTCTTGAAGAAGCCCTGGAATGGAATCTACCTCAAGAGATTTTAGGCCTAATCTGACCAACCTGAATACCCTTGTATCATAGTTTTTCTTTCTTTTTTTTCATTGTTATTACCACAAATATCGCAGTTTGTTTCATTGGTTGTTCAAGATGGATCCTACCTCTCCCTCCTATGTCAGTTTCACTGATGGCGCAAGTAGATGGTCTCCTAATATCGCCTAGGCTGCGTGGGTAATTTATTCCACGTCATATTAGTTGATCTATATTGACGGAATGTGTGTCGGTATCTCTACCAACAACCAATATGAGTATGATGTTGTTGTTGATATCCTAACCGTTGCCCTTCACTTGGGTATTTATCTCCTTGATGTCTTCTTAGAATCCCAGCTGCTTGTCGCCTAGTTGAATAACTACTATTGGGTACACAATCTCTTCCTCTTTAGAAAAATTTCCTGCACAATAGTCAATTGGTTAGACATTTATAATCCATTTCATTCATGCATGTTTCCATAAGTCTCAATAGTGTAGCATATCAAATGGCTAATGATGTTCTAGAGTGGCACATCAATCACCGCGTATAGGAAATAAACCGCAATATGCATCATCATATAGTCATGCATACATATGTCATATATATCACATAGGCATATTCATCACCATAACAAGAGACTCATAAAATACATATAAATAAAAAGAAATGTGCATCCACGTGCATCCATATCATAATCTAAACATCAGTTTGGCCTCTCCAAACAAGTACAAAAAAGAGAATCCCCACAAGCTTTCTCATCTGATAATACATATAATACAAAAATTACCCATGCTCAAATGCATTGGGGGGGAGCACCACATGTTGCTAATCTGAGTCTGCATCATTTCAATATGTGTCCTCCTCAGTATCATCCTCATCCTCTAAGCGCTCCTCCTCCATTGGAAAATCACCCTATGTCGTTTCTCTAACAAACTCAACAGCCACTATGATCCTCTTCGTCAGACCGATCCACTTAGGAGGAGGTCAATAACATGTTGTGATCAAGTCGTCGTTCGGATACTACCACCCATCATTAGTGAATCCCTCCAATAGTCTCTCCACATCCAACCGTAGTGAGTCTAAACTAGCACTCTCTCGCCACCTCTTCCCATGAGCAGGTGGATCTAATCCCTCCACTTTGCCCCTACATCACTGATATCACGTTGTAGGGTGATGTCCCACATTTACACATGCACAAAGTATGTCATCAGCATCAATCACACGTATAATATAGCTACCATTATACTAGTAAACGAAAATATATGACTAAAACCACAAAGAGTCATGTATACATACCATTTGGTCCCCATACCTGTCGAAGAGGTCAAGGCGTCTTTGGATCTCCCCAGTAGTCTATGCATGTATATGGATAATACTCAATGAGGATAAGAAGTTACCACCACCACACAAATATCTCTTGGGTGAAGAAACAACCTACTAGACTGCCTTCCTCCGAGATCATCATCTCACACCACCACCTCATATGAGGTTCGCGTGGTCCCCATTTTGCACCACCATATGTGGCCGTAGTGTCGGTAACCGCTCAAAAAAGAATGAGCAAAAAAAGAATGGGATGCAGAAATCCCCATCCGCCGAGATAGCCTGGTTCATCTCACATCAAATCGTCGTTAGGTACATATGGGACCACCCATAGTAGGTTCCCCTCAACACACTCTCAACCATTAGTATCAGGGCACCCATTATCTTGTGTGGACCTTTCAATCCCATAATTCGTAGCACCATCGCTACCACTACACGAGTCTCTAGACTCTTGATGTCACGCACAAGTATGTATGACACATGAACATAAGTCGTGGCATAGCAATGTCGAATGTAGAATTCATCCATGGACACTCCTCTCGGGAGTTTTGACAAGATATCACCGATAACACCCAGCAATGGGAGGCTATATAAGAAGTACACATCACGGAGGGTAATCTCTAGCCACTCACCTTATATAATGAAGCACTTCGTGTCCCTGACCTAGAAGCTCACTGGATTTTTCAGCAATAAATTTGTTGAATGCATATCAGGCATACAAAAGAAATTCAGGAGCCCACTCAGGGCCAGCATGTTCTGCTTTGCATCATCATCCTCAACCTCATATCTGAGGTCATCGATGTCTCTCTCCTGCAATTTGACTCAAGGCATCATGCACACCCAAGAAGTCCCAGTCAGACCATGTTCAGCAATTTTTTTCCATTTTGGTCGAGGTCACACATGTCGGGCCTTTTGTGCAACCTAGGTCATGCAAAAACCTTCGACAGGTGCGACCTAGGTCACACCTGTCTCTCAAACAGGTGAGGCCCAGGTTGTGCCTATCTCCCCGACATGTGCGACCTGGGTCACACCTGTCTCCCTAATAGGTGTGACCTATGTTGCACCTTTTCCTTCGAAAGGTGTGACCCGAACCCGAAACCCTTTTGGGCTCAGATAAGTCCTCCGGACTATGAAAATGACAAACTAAATGAATGAAAATGATGGGCTAGGTGAGAACTCTTACCTACAACAGATAGATTGTGAAATCGCTGCTCCAAACGGAAGAAATCATCAACTTTTCTATGGGTCCCTCCACAAAAACAATGAACAGTGAAAATGACATGTGTCATGTGGTCCCCCATTTTTTATAGACCTACATTTAGTCAACTTCTTCTTTTGTGCGCCATAGAGTCATCCGACGTATGTTTTTCACACCGTTTGCACTGATGGGTTCAATTTTTCACACTCTATCCACCTATGGGACTCATGTCTCATGTTCTCCCTAATTTTTTCAGACCATTTCTTGGACTTACCTTGATTTACATGCCACCAGACATGTCAAACTCCTTCTGTATTGGCATGTTCATGAGCCCTATGCTCCATCCATACTACAAACATTGTATTATTTTACCACCATTCATCATCATTCAAGGAGGCCCCACCATTGTTCCATTATTATTTTTTCTCCTCGTCAACCATGATCCCAACATCACCTCTTTTGGCACATTGAACACTTCCTCCTTGCTTGACTGACCATTACGGAGTTTTTGTTTATCTCTTTTTTGACTCCTTAAAGAATGAAAAGATTGTCAAGCAAGCTTGCTTCCTTTCATGCTCGTTAAAGTATTTGAAAGGGTGTCTATGTGGTATCATTTATCCCTTTTCATACTATGTATACCAATTAAAGAAAAGGACCACCCTATCACCTTTTAACTAGAAACATTTCCATTTGTATCATTTTAGGATTTTTTGGACATTGGGACCATACTCTACAAAAAATATCACTTATGGGTTGTATTTGAGATCTTTTCCATCCCTCTCATAAAGAAAAGATCACGAATAAAACTTGATTACATTCATGCTCGTTAAAATTATTTGACTGATCATTTAATCAGTATAGGATTATCCTTTTGTAGCCTATTTGAACTACCTACGAAGAAGAAGTCTCTTTTCCCCTTTCAGCTGAGAGAGTTCTCTTTTGAACACTTTTATCCTTTTTCGGGATTAGGAGACTATTGTACGAAAAAGAGACCCATTGGAGTCTTCTTCATGTTTTCTGACTCTCTAAACATGAAACCACCCTCGAGCATTTACCATCTTGTGCTTGACAAAAATCCATGAGACAGTATCATAGCAAGCATACTTCTATCCCTTCTTCGAGCTCCTTAAACTATGAAGAAGCCACAAACGATGCCTATTGGTTCCCAACCATAATACATATAGTCTCACATTATGGAAGCATTCCCCCCATTGGGTTTCCTTTATTCAGATTAATCTATGATGATTCTCCCTTGGATCCCTTGGATATCACTTGTCCAGTGACATCCCCAAGTATCTCCCATTGCAATCATCTCCCCGGTTCCACAACTATTATTTCCTCCCCATGAGTCAGTGTCATCTACTACCAGGTCACCCCTTTCGTTACACTCTGAATAAAGGAAGTTTGAGTCCCCCATACTCCCCTGCCCCTATTCTACATCCAGTGTCTCAATCCCATTATTATTCCATATATGTGGTTGTCCCCCTCTTGCTTCTATCAAGGAAACCTCATTTCCTTGGTATTTGTAGGTATCCCTCCGTTGACATCAACACATCTATTCCAGAGGATAGAACTAGAGGTCCCTATATCTTGGTTTCATCCACCTCATTGATGAGTTCCTTTGACCACTTGAAAGGATTACTTAGTGCCTTTTGGGTTGGTTTTGTCTCACATGCTCGACTTCAGCTACATGATTGCACCATTGAGATTTGTATAGGGTATTGGATCCTTCATTATTTGGTCAAAGACCCCGATTTTCACTTGACTCTAGCACATTAGTGAGTCTCTTTGGGACCCATGCAATTTCATGTCCTTCATGATATTCAGGTTGTGTTGGTGACAATGTTAGAAATCCCCTTAGTAGCATGCTTATGTATATCTATAGTGTCAGATGTCATTTATTGTACCTCAGAGATTCTGACTATCGATCATTAAGTGCATGCAGTTGTGTACACCCTCAAATTCAATAGAGCATCAGTTATTGTGATATTGCATTTCAAGAGAATGACATTGTTTCTATGTACTAGTTCTTCATATCAATATTTGTATTCAACCTCCTATTGGGGACACCATTATGTACTATCAATTCTATGTATTGATCGACTCCCCTTGTTTGATCCTTGATCCCCATTTTTTTATTGAGACATTGATGTGAGCGTGGGTATGCCATCGTCCATATAAATGTATGAGATTATATGTTCCTCACCCATTTTGAGAAGCAATAGAAACCAAAATCCACTGCAGTTCGAATGAGGAGACTCCAACTCGCTGCGATTCTCTCTGGTTTCTCCATCGTTGTCACCATTTCTCCCTTGATACTATGATGTTTGTTAGCCATATGATGAGATCTTGCCCTCACACATTAGGGGGTAATCAGTTAACACAAAAAATTTCCACATAACTATCTATGGTCAACACCATAATTACACATCATAATCCCATCATTATTCCCTCCATTTTGACCTTCACAATTAAATTCCCTCCAAATTGGTCCAAGTAATCATTATTCCTTCCCTCATAAATATAGGGAAGATGTGCATTTATTGCAACAAAACCCCCATTCTCTCAAAAAAGGACAAAAAAACCCTAAAATAAGAATGGGTCATAAACCATGGACCAATACCATGCACTACATAAAACCATGGACCAATACCATGGCCAACAAAATATTGGATCATCCTATAAATACATTGTGAAGGTATCCCCACAAACACTTTTAGTCACACTTTTTGTCAATCATAGTTTTGCCACATATTTCTAGGTCACATTGTATGTTGAGTTTACTCCATACAATCCTTGATTACATTCCCATTGACAACCCTAGTTGGAGAAAAATAGGAGAACCGGATAGCGGAAGCCATTGGACCAAATCCTCAAATGGTTGCAGTGGCCCATGTACAAAGGTATGAATAGTTGCATTCGTTTTGTCACTTAAAAGAAAATATAAAAAAATAGACTATTTATTGTTTGTTAAGTAAGTCAAGGTTTAATTCTTTCCTTGCACCATGAAATCTACCTCTTGATCCCTCTGATCTAAGGTTGGTGCTTTTGCATGTAGCCATAGAGAAATCTCCACTACACTAGCCACAAAACTCAAAATAGAGAAAACAAAAATAGGAACAAACTGACTACTATCAATCTTATGAGCCACTAGGTTGATCAAATTAAAGTAAGAAACTTGTCTAGAAAGAATGCAACCAACAAAGCTAAGAGTTATGAGATATAGTAATGGAGGAAGTCACCTTGGAACCAGTTGCTTCGCTTACCCACCAGAGGTTTAGATGTTTGTGGAAAACTAACCCAACAGCTTTCCCAGGAGAGGTGTGTCAAGGAAACACCTTTCCTGTAGCCTTATAGGAAAGAACATTAACCTTAGAATCCAACTCCATTTGAGCTTTGGCTATTTTTTGAAGCCAATTTTCAACACTATCCATTATATCCAAGAGACTCGAGCCCTAGTCCTCATTCTCCAACATTCCATTGGCGCTATTTATCAAGGCCCTGCCTAGAAGGCTTTTTATGTGTCAAAGAAAAAACAAATTTTTCATCTAGCAAGTGTCCCTTGTACAAGTGGTGCCAATTTCATCTTCCATATGACCTAAATCAACGACCAGCTCGGTTGTATCAAGATGCTCAAGCTGACTACTGGCCTAGTCTTCCATGTTTATTATTTTTCTCTACATGGGGGGATAAACAATTGCACTGACGGATGCTTTTGCATTCTCCTTATCAGCAAGAATGAAGGGCATATGCAAGCATTTGGGCTCTGTCGGGAGATTACGCTCAGATTTCTTAACACAAACCATAGCAAAAAGAGAGATGGGACCAGAGATAACCAAGAAAACATAATGTCGAGAGACAAGAGACAACCAACCAAAACGATAATTTGAACACCTAGATAGGTTTTTAAATCCAAACAAATACTTCCAATCATTCCAATCAAAGGATCCAAGACCAATTCGAGCCATGATTCCAAACTAGGCATTCACACAAGGCTAGGGTACATCTTTATGGAAGGAAAACAAAGTTTCAATGATACCATTTGAAGACACATGTGGGAGATCCTGAGATCTATACTACCTACTCATAAGATGGAATTTACCATGGACAAACATAATAATCATTGTCATAAGCTAATTAATCACACTTGAACCATAAAGAACTTGTTGCCACCTGAAAAGGGTTGTCATCCAATTATCCAAATAAGGAGTTTTCATATTGAACAAGACGAGGGGAGATTCCATTCATCATGAAAAACTCTGTAGTATTTCAAGTTAAGTTAAAAATATATACAGTTTCCACTAATAACAAGGATTACCATTGTAAAATTTAATTTTATAAATATAGAAAGAGAGAAAGTACATGTGCCACAACATTGATTTATGATTTAAAGGATCACAACGCAAATGAATTCAATCCTATATTAAGCTTGCTTTGCATTCAATTCTAATGTACAAGTTATCATAACTAAAATGTTAAAAAAATTAGAAACATAAAGATGAACAAAAACACATTTATAAAACAAGTTTTAAAAGAATGCAAGAAATATATATTACACTAAGATATTTCCAAGGTTAGAAACATAAAGATGAACAAAAACACATTTATAAAACAAGTTTTAAAAGTTTTAAAAGAATGCAATAAATATATATTACCAATAAGATATTTACACACAATTCGTGATATTGTAATATTTCCACACGATTAGTGATATTGTATATAAAATTTTATTATAATTTTGTATTCACTGTAATCAAAGGCGTTTCTACAATATAGCATGGTAAAAGATGGTAAAGATGTTGTACAACATTAACATTTACATCATCATATGTTAATTTCAAAATATATATATAAATCTTATAACTACTAATAATAATAATAATATATGTTATCAAAATATAGATAGAAACATAAATGAAATATTTATAAATATGAAAGCTAGAGATTGATATTTTGCTTAGAACTCTTCTCTATATACATTTAGGGTTTCATTTATAAACATGAAATCTAGAGATTGATATTTTGCTTAGAACTCTTCTCTATATACATTTAGGGTCGCAGAGTAAATTATTTACACAACCATTTTTTTATACAACCTTATTTATGAAGGTTGATACTAACCAGTCCCTTGTCTCCTTCAGATCTTCTCCTTGCCCAAGAACCTGCAACACAAATCAGATACATTCCTGAAACAAATTTGGGTACAAAAGATATTATTAAAATGAAAACATGACATAAATATAAAACTAGTTAATCAATACATATCAATATACGAGACAAATATAATACAATGATAAATACATAATATAAGGAAGGGAAAGATGTCCAATCTTTATTAAACATAAAAAAAATGTACAAATCATACATTCTTATGTTTGGAACCTTGTCGAAACTAGATCTCTAAGTCACTCTTGTTCACATTCTCCACAAATCCCTTTCCAAATATCCACATGCATAGGGGTAGAAGCCACTTGAGGGCAGTAGCTTCAGCACATAGGGATATATGATCAGTGATAAAGATCAATAGTAGGAAGGGATATGAGAATAAAGGGTAAGCATTTCCTCCAGCATAACATTACTATGAAAGGTATTCCCTCATTTGGCTCATCCCAACCTTTCTTGTAGTTTGGTGAAGATGTTTAGTAACCATTACCAAATAATTGGGGAATTTGTAACCGAGCAGGTGGTTCCCAAAACTTCCATAGCTCCCTCTTTTTCAAAAATTTATATAGTTTACATATTTTTATGGCATCCACACCTAATCAAAAGGTAAGAATCAATTGAATCACTAGAAATCAGTGTGCAATATGTGAATGTAGCAAAGGGGAAGGTGCAATTGATTCGTAGTTTGCACGAATATAAGGTGCAAATCTACTCATTTTCAAGGATTACAACTTTCAACGTATTAAGAATGGTTGAGTTTTTACTTGACTGTTCAAGAAAATAACAATAGAGGTCAAATCAAGGTTTGTCAATTCATAAATCTCTGTTTTTTTGAATGAACAGTGACACTTGGAGTGTCGAAGTTTCAAATTGTCATCACATATGGAGAAATATTGATTTGATATATAATAGATGCCCCCTAATGTATGAGGTTAGAAGAGAGAATTATTGTCGAAATACATTATAATAACCAATGGAATGGGATGTTGAGTGGACATGGTCGAAGAGTCCAAGATTCCTAGCCTCAACAAAGTACCTGTAATAGAGAAAGTATGCCAGACAATATTTTCCTTGGAATGGATATGTCCACCTCAAAATGATAGAATATGGACACCAAACAAATACACTACAAATGCATAGCATATATGTAAATGATGTAACAACCATGGCCATGAAGGAATACACAGTGGTTCCATGTGATATATAAGTGGGTCATGGCCACAAAGGGGATACAGAGTGGATCCATGCCCATGAGAATATCCTAAACACAAATGGATACAAAGTGGATCTATTTCAATATAGATATCATAGCCACCAAGAAATACATTGTGGATCTATGTCTCATCATGCGTCAGGATAACAATATACAACTAAGGTGAGTAATGGTTCTGCTAATGGTACCAACATCAAATTAGGTGTTGTACAATCTTACGCACTCTAGCAATATCAAAAATGTGAGGATGATACTGTTGGCCCAAATTCTTCCATCCAAACCGCCTAAGAGGTACGGATCCTACCCATTCAAATAGATGAGTTTAATTCGACACCATTTTATTACCAGCCACTGAGGTATACTATTAACAAACATGAAGTAACCCACCGATGGTGATAATGGGAATTAAGGTACCTAGCACTTTCTAACAAGTGTGAATAGATGTCTTGGAGTTGAACACCTGTAGAATATACCGAGTAGGAGACATTGATGTATTCCCACTACCCAATAGTAATGGAACCTGCCTCTAATGACTACAAGCCCTAAGTTACTATCGAGACTTTAGACCTCATTCCCATAGCAAGAAGAGTTGAATTTGATGGGAAGAGACCCGTTGGAAGAGAGGAATTAAGGAATCCTCCATCATCCAACATGAGGAAATATCAAGAACTAATTTTATTTGGGAAAGGAGTTGGAATATTTTTTGCAAAACGACCCATTGAGTATGTCTCCTTCATGCACCATATCTTAATCATGCAAAGAAGAGACGCCCAGAGAAACAACCAATAATGAAAGCTATTGATAGGGGTGAGGACTTCTACCAATGATGAAAATGGAATCCAAGGTACAGTATGAATCCCAATATGTGAATAGATTTATTGATGTCGGAAATTAAGGGAAACCACTCAATCAGTGATCAATGATCAATTGTCTTTGTTGAGTGTAAGGTTACCTGTCAATTATGTAATCAGCTTCAGGATACTATGACTCTAGGTTAATGCCTTGGAGAAAATGAGTCATCGTCGATAAGACACAATCATCTTGTGAGAAGTCAATGGGTAAATTCCACACAATCACGAGTCTAAACATGGAGTACAATGATACATGATGAGAACAAACTAACTCTAGGGAATGATTGACGCATGAGGCTAAGGGAATTGAAAAATGGATGACACAAGATATATCCTTGAACATTGAGCATGACACAAAAAGTGACTTGGGAAACTTTCAACTTAAAGGGACCAATGATATAAATATTAATGTAGGAGACTATTCGTCCTTGGTTTTGACATATTTCCAAGGGTTGGTTTTCTTAATGTCTTATCATTTATCTGTCATTATTTATATATTCAAACCTTCACAACCTCATATTACCTGATCTTATCCATTGTTATTAATTTTCACTCATGTGAGCTTCATAAGGAATAAAGATGGTAATATGGATGAATTTTCCATGTTTTGATGGTTGCTTAGAGTAGTGGTTGTTATTACAAACTTAATAAAGTTGCAACAAGTCACTTGTGAAATATTAATAGTTATTACTAGAATATACAATTTCGATAGCAAGCCCGTAGCTCCAGTAGCAAGTCTGCAATTATGGTAGCAAGCCTACAGTTCTAGTAATCAAGTGGGTTGACCAAGTTGTGGGTCTTCTCCACAAATTTGGGCACAGGGATATCATGGATCTTGATGTCAATAACCACTTCAAACAAACTTATACCAAATCCATGATTTGATGATTCTGAGATCCACATGTTTAGTATCCAAGATTTGTTAGTTTTGAGATCCACTTATTTATGATCTAATATTATCTTGATGTAACCTCTTTTACTTTTATGAATATTGATCTATATGTACAAATAAGAGAGGATATCATTCACCTAGCATGTTAGAGATGCCATATGTTAGATGTTAGGGAGAGGTTAGAGGTTGAGAGGTTGGAGAGGATAGGCTGAAGAGGAGGATGATCATTGTAATCTTTTAAAGCCGGAATAATGAATATTTGATGTAGTCCAAGAGATTTCTGATGTAGTATTTCTTGGAAGTGTTTTCCAAGAGAGGAGGGGCCCCCTCTCTCTCATATACACTGCACAAATGTTTCCTTTTTGTTCCATGTCATTTCAATAGTATTCACTTACATTTCCTATAGTTTGCATTTTATGCAATTTGCATTTCCAACCCTTTACATTCTTGCAAGTGTGTCAGCTGAGTGTAGTGTGCACCAAATCTTGAAGTTGTTAACCCGAGGATCCAAGAAGTGTTTTTAAATATCATGGGACCTGAACCAATTTTATCTCAATGATCTAGTTTTGTTTTCTTACGAAGTGTGGTTTACTTTCCTTCCTGTGTGATTTACTTCTTCCTCTACTTGATTCGCCTATAGAAGGTATGGTTGTTGTTTAAACATTATAATAATGTTATCAACCCATGTACTTATCCTTATTTGTGAAGCTTAAAGTGTGATTTCTTAGCATACACATAGTGAATTTCATCCAACCTGCCTAGTACCTCATCAGTATATTGTTGGTGTGTTGAGTTAAAGTAATCAATTGAATCATGGTTTTGTATATATTTTGCATGATACCTCATCAATTTACTAACCCCGATTGATCATTTATGTGAGGTAAAACTAAGCAATTATTTTTCCCTACAAAAAAATTAACAGATTCTCCATATGATTGGAAGAGTAACCAACTGGAATACTATTGGCTCTACGATTAATGTTTAAATCATAAGGCAAAATACGGTAACCCAACTTGTTTATAGACTCAAAACCGATGGTTTGTTCAAGGACACAATTTATTGCCACTATTAAGCAGACATTGGATATCTTTCCCTTCCATCTCTTTTTAAAATATTTAATTATTTTGTATTTTTCATATTATAAATCCTGAAAAATAATAAAAGTATGATTGCATGGCGAGGCACTCTACACCTAAGTATGGGAGAGATTATAAAAGTTTTAATTATCGGCCAAAAACAATGCCGGGCGGAAAAACAACCCAATATGGAGGATATGTTGTAATGTTTCTACCAAACAAAATAATAATAAATAAATAAAATTAATTATCCCCAAAAAAATGTTGGCCTTGCACATGGTTTTAAAACTATTCGCAAGCCTCATAAACAACCCATGGTTTTATTGTGCGTGGTTTAGGAGGGCCTTTCAAATGGTTTTAAAACCATGTGTAAGGCATCATAAACAACCCATGGTTTTATTGTACATGGTTTAAGAGGGCATTGCAAATGGTTTTAAAACCATGTGCAAGGCCTCCTAAACAACCCATGGTTTTATTGTATATGGTTTAGGAGGGCCTTGCACATGGTTTTAAAACCATGTATGGTGGAGATGTTTTGAATACTAATATACTTTAATATATGCAATAAGTGAGAATCATATTAACATTATCCTAGATCCTCACTTGAAGTTATATTTAGGATAGTATTAAAATGTATGTAATCTCGAGGTTTGAAACAATGTAATGTTTGCATTTAGGATAGTATTGCAAGGTTATAAATAAGGGTTTTGAAATTATGAGACTATTAAATATAACTATTAAAATATGGTTTTTTAATAGTTAATAATTTATAATAATAATAATAAAATGTATTTAAATACGGTTTTTTAGAGAATTTCATTAACATGTATAGTGAGTTTTTTCCTTGCATAGGTTTCAGTGTATGGTGTATTAATATTAATGCATAAATTTCAATGTAGATTTCATAGATGTATAAATTTCAGTGTACTTACTAATGCATGAACACATAGATTTCAGTGTAGATTTCATGGATGCATAAATTTTATTGTAGATTTCATGTATGCATAAATTTCAGTGTAGATGTTAATGCAACATTTTTTATACAGGGTCTAGACTAAAAATGGAATATGTGCATGCGGAAGATGATATGAGACAAACAAGAGAAGAACAAAAAACAAAATGCAAAATGATAAATAGCATATCAAGGAAGAAAATCTAACGAAATGACAACAAAACAAGGAGAAGAAGAAAGGAAACAAAAAGAATATTGAAAAAGAAAGTTAGACAAAATGACGACAGAAGAATGAGAAGAAGAAAGGAATGGAATTGCAGATTGAAAAAAAATATATAGAAAACGAAAGTTGCGCGAATTGACAGCAGAAGAATGAGAAGAACAAAGAAAATGAAACGTTGATCGACAAAGAGCATATCGAGAAAGAAGGTTGAAGAAATTGGAAGAACAACGAAATCTAATTGTAGAAAAACAAAGAAATCAAAATGTAGAACAACAAAGACAATATTCAACCAATATACCCGTAGAACCAACTGTAGGAGATGCTCAACGTGTAATGGCCACATAGCGACATGATTTTAACATGGTCCAATTTCAAGCAGTTCCAATTACTAATATGGTCTAAGTTATAGTTGTAACAATTACCAATATGGTCCAATTTCAAGCAGTTCCAATTTTAGATTTAATGTATTTAGAGTTCTTAGTCAAGTAAGTTGATTTTGCGTCAATTTACTTCATGTCAGAATCTGTAGCCAGAAATTCCACAATGTTGCCCTAGGTCTCTTGCAAATGTGATGAAAAGATGTTGGGATTCAAATCCTGATAAGAGACCAGAGATGGATCAAGTGGTTAAAATGTTAGAGAATATAGATACCAATAAAGGTGGAGGGGTGATCCCTCTTAATCAACCTTAGGGTTGTTTCTACTTTTTTGAGGACCGTGGTCCTTAACCTATATTCTTAGAAACATGTTAGAAAGGCTTAGTGTGAAATTTACAGCAATATCTCAAGTTAAATATTTGGTAGGTCTACGATTTCAACCTCCCTTCTCATATGATCGATATGAGAAGATGTCAAATCTACCAAGTGTGAAGATAAAAAAAGATGAAGAAGATAGATTGAGAATGATATATGTGTTTTCAACTTAACATATTCCTTACAATATGATAATCGTCAAATATATATAGTCACATAATGATGATCAAACTCCAATTTTGTGTCACCACTCACGACTGAAACCAGCCTAGATCCAAATACTAGGCTCTATTAAGCACCGAGAAGGATCAAATATCTCGATGTGCAAACCTCTTCTCAAGTATTGCACTCAAGGAGATATTCAAGGAGAGTTTCGCACCTCGAGATATTTGATCCCTCTCGGCACTTGATAGAGCCTAGGATTTGGATCTAGGCCGGTATAATACATTGGAGAAGACAAGCGGCACATGTGCATGCAACTACGTTCCAAGTGCATGGAACAAACCTATGCAAGAAAATGCAAAAAATGGGTGTGTAAGATGTGGATTCTCTTCAAGCATGTCTTCTCCAATAAGGGGAGAAAGATGTGACTCCAATAAGTAGAAAAGGTAAACGGGCTTAAGAGAATGCAGTGGCGTTAAGCAACTAAAGGAAAACTACAACGAACATTAGACTAAAAAAACACAAGAAGTTGTATGAAAATTCAATGTCACAAAATGCACAATTTGAGAGTCCCCTCAGTAAATGGCCAAAATAAGAATTAGAGAGAGTCATGAGGCTCATATCCATGACATGGAGGGACTACATAGGGACTCTCAATCCTAACATAAGCATTGGCATGGGTACCACAAGACAATGAGGTTCTAACTAGGGAACCCATGAGTCGGTAAAGCTCTAACATGGAAAATGATGAATTTAATATTAAGAGAGGGCTAATGTCACATTTCCATGTGTTGTGATCCTAAGGTGTAAAAAGATGGAAAGACTAAATGAAAATGTGCATAACAGTCATGACCTATCCTATATGCCAACTTTAGATAACAAACATATTAAAAGGACCATTATTGGAAACAAATGACACCTTAGTTCAAGTTTAGATGTCCAAATGACCAACACTAGACAAAAGAATGTTATTAGTAATAACTTGGGTGAAAAAATAGGGTAAAAACAATATAAATTGGGTAAAATTTTAAAAAAAGTTCAGAATATATATGTAAAAAATATTTTCACCATGATTGTTGTCTCTTGGAGAGCATTTTTTCCCTAGATATTTGATTGGTGATTATAGACTCTTTGGAACACCAAATCAAATTCTATCACCTCCACGTATTTTATTTTTCTTATCCCTTTCATTTTAATGTTTTATTTCATCATTTTAGCCCCAAAATTGGGTTTATAACTTAATTCTAAAAATTTAACCTATGCATTCACACGAATGAACTATTGGGTAGAAAATTTATTGGAAAATCACACTTGTCTGTTGGATAGGGTGTAAATGGTTCACACGTGATAGAATCATTGCAAGCAAATTCATAGGAAGTGTAAGGAAAATTGCATCATGACTAAAATTATGGGTTTTGGTAGCGATGTCTTTCATATGGAGAGAATGTGAACATGAGGACTTGGACTGAGATGAATTCTAAGACCCATTAAATCTTAATGCCTTATGCTAATGCAGATTGTTGAAATGTTTTTGAACATCCAATATGAGAGCACAAAAGGGATTATTGCAAACACTCATTTGGTACTAGGATCCGGACCAATGGGTGTTCATAATTAAAGGAGAGATCTTAAAGATCACAGTGGATTATATATACTTCCTAATAGGACTTTCACAGATATTAGTGCTCATGAATTTGAAAGGAACGGTCCATGGGGTAGATGTTCTCATGGTTCAAGAACACCTGAACACCTATTATGTGGTTGGCACATGAAAATATGAGACACAAATCCTTATCTCCAGTATCTCTAGCTTTCCATTAAAGGTGATTTTAGCTAATATCACAAGAGCATCCAAGTCTATAGTTCTAAATTTATCTTATATGATATTTATGCATATTAGAGTAGAGTGTTTAAAGTCTACTCTATTTGATTGGTGCACCAGATTTCTTACTAACATGAAGAGTCAACTAACTGATTTCAAGACATGCAAAAAAAATGAACTTTGGGTATGGAAGCATATTGGTCTCGTTCTTATTCAAGAGTATTTTGACGATGAGCCCAAGAGACTCACCACCACCCCTGGATCCAAAAGAGACTAGTATGACTCGATGGACTAACATATTGTATTAATTAAGAGGTGGATTTTCTACTTATACGTTTGATGACGAGTACCTCAATTAGTGGAGTTGAGAGATTCCATCCATTGAGGAGTATCCTATGTTGTATTAGAATTTCAACATGATCCACACTTAGTGATCCCTCCCGAAGGAGCATGGGGTAAGATATGTGAGTATATGAATTTCAATATATTTCTTCTTTTTGTATTTTTGAAATATTTAAAGATGAAGATAAAAAAAATTGGTGCTCGAGTCCTAAAGAAAACTTTTAACCATGATGTAAATATTGGATGTGAGCATCCTATCAGTCAAGCATATTTGTAATGAGGTGAACCATGGGAATAGGAGGGAAAAAATTCCACCCTATATTCCATGGAGGACAACCTCATGATCCTTATTGTTGGTATTCCAGCTACCTAGATTGAACATATACTAAAAGTTATGCAAAGAAAAGTAGTAGGAGTGACTGTTACTTTGATCAAATGCTCTGTCATGTGGACACATTCCACTAATACATTTTTTACCTTTATATGATGTTGTCTTCCACCCCCAAAAGTCACTTTTGGGTGTGATTTTGGCATTAGAGTCGGTTTTGAGAAAACTGCCCCCAATAGAACCGATGTTAAAATTATGGGTTCTTAGGGGTGGTTTTAGAATAGTCTGAACCTCCCCAAAATGTGAATTTTGGGGGTGCTTATAAACCCCTATCATAGATACCTATGGGGGTGGTTTAAAACCCCCTCTGAGAAAACATATGGGGGCAATTTTGAGCCCCCCCTAAAAATCCCTCTTAGAAAACCTATGGGGGTATTTTTGAACCCCCCTTAAAAACCCCTCTTAGAAAACCTATGGGGATGGTTTTGAAACCCCCTATTACAAACCTACATGAGTGGTTTTGAAACCCCTTCTTACAAACCTACCAAATTGGTTTTGAACCCCCTTCTTACAAACCTGCGGGAGTGGTTTTGAACCCCCCTCTTAAACCCTCTCTTACATGCCTATAGGGGTGGTCCTTACCCCCCCTATTAAACCCACTCTTACAAATATATAAGGGTATTTATTAAACCCCCTCATAAACTGCCTCTTACAAACTTACGGGGGGGTTTGAAACCCCCATCTTAAATGACTACAAGGACGATGTTGAACCCCCCTCGTAGGAACATACAAGGGCAGTTTCAAACCACCCTTGTAGAAACATATGATAGTGGTTTAGAACCCCCCTCGTAGGAACTTAAAAGGAAGGTTTAGAACCCCCCTTGTAGATGCATAAAAGGGTAGTTATGAACATATGGGGGCAGTTTAGACCCCCCCTCATAGCGACCTATGAGGGTATTTTAAAACACCCTCATAGAAACTTATAGAGGTGGTATAGAACCTCGCTCGTCACACCATAGAAAGATGGTTTTCAACCCCTCTTGTATATAAATCTTCATAAAATTTATTTTATTATAAATATATTGCAATATCAGTATAGCATTAAGGAATCGAACAACCAACCTCCTACTTGTAACGCAGGTTCTCTTCCATTGAGCTAGCACACTTTAAGATTTAGGGAGAGGAGCTTACACCCAAATTGCATCATTTGTAATTCTAAGAAAAGACAATAAGGTACAAAGTAAATAATGTTTGTTGGCTTATTCTTGACTGCCCCAGGTTCAATATCTGATCTAACAAATAAAACTCAAAGGTACCGGCCTGAAAGGGATTAACCCTACCATCAACACATGCGATGAAAGTGAAGTCTCAACTAATATACCTATAGGAGATATAGGAATAAGGTTTTTGTAGTGGTAAATGGGATCTCCTCATGCTAAACATCAACAAACAGTTCATCAACACATAACTACCACAACAGATTATTACAACCCAAGCACAAACTCAAAACATATTCATAAAATCTATTAAATCTTTGTCGAATCAATTACTTATTAAGAAGTTAGCATATTATCATAAGTCGAAGCAATACACAAATCAAAACATCACACATAGTTAACATGCACCATACGACACGAAACTTTTAATGCGGAAACCCATACAGAAAAAACCACAAAAGAGCTCGTTAATTAGCAAGAGTCGGATATCGAATGATATGGTCTATGCACACATCCTACAGACATTTCTCCACAATATCCATTACATTGAGTTTGCACACATAGTTTAGAAATAAAAAATATATCCTCGACTCGTATTCATCTTTTTCATATAATGCATAACAGCATGAAGACATTACAGACTCTTTCTCTCATAAAAAACTATTTCTTTCTAAACCCCCAAAAATACCATCCCTTTAGATTTTTATAGGCTCTACCGGTCGCATTTACATCCCATCTGCACTACCCAAAAGTGGACAACCCTTCTAACTAAATCACTGAATTTACCACGACACTTTTTCAACACAATTACTTTTCCCCAAAAATTCCCCAAAATGTCAGAGCTAACCATTTCAACACTTGCTCCGTCATAGCCCCGATCACACTACAACCGAGCTTCCCAGCTTAGACACAAATCTTAACCAACTTGACTAGGGACAACAAGCCCCCAACTCTCACATGTGGCTCATCCCAAGCCACTTTGGATGGAAACCTCTATCGTGTTCAACTTGCTTGAAAATATTGAAATATTTTCATCATGTCCTTGGATTGCTGCTGAACATCCTCCTTAACCCTAGCAACTCACACGAGAATTTTAAAACTGATATGTTTTGAAACATCCACCACATTTGTATCTACAACTTGATTCACTTCAACATGGATTGGGTGAATGGTCATAGTTACCTGCTCATATTTGGATTGAAACCCCATGACATGATGGGTTCTTTTTTGATGTTGTGTTCGGAGTTTGGAGACCTGCTATTGCAATAGTTTAATTTTAGTAGCCTTACTCATCCTCTCAACTGGTGAAAAGTTTTTCAATGATTTTCGTAGACCAACCAAACTTGACTCTGCTACATGAAGTATCTCTCTTATTTCTTGCATCTCTACATCATGCATCAAGTCCTCCCATGCCTAAGACACATGCCCATATGCCTTACCACAAAGTGCCTCATCCTACTAAATCTTCCATATATCCTCCTCGACCGACTTTCGTCACTCATTCAGTACTTCAGGAGGTGTACTGGGAAGAATCTTGGCCTCTAACTCTACAATATTATGGCAGAAGTTATTAGCAACTTCCCCTAATTTGAATACACAATCTTCAACAAGCATTTCGGGTGCAGCCCCAACCTCTAGAACTGCCTGACAGACAATAGAAACATCATTCTCTAGTCCCTGCCTATCTTGCTTCCATTTATGTGCTTGATTTTATTTATCCTCCAGATGATTTTGCAATGACAACATGGTGTTCTTTGTCTGCTTCAATTGCTCGCACACCGTATGCTCTTATGGCTTGATTTCTTCAACTGCGGCACGTTGAATGTTGTGCAACATAAACATGGGTAGTATAGACATGTCTAAGACGACATAACCAATATCCTGGACCATATTGTTGAGATTTATTGTGCCCAGGTCAAATGCTTTGGACATCTCCTGGACCTTACGATGTTGTTGAGACACTTGTAGTTCAGCCAGATGATCATCAAATGGTCCAACTTCCTGCAACTGTGATGGGATCATACTAACCATGACTCTAACTTATTTTACCACCTTAGAAATATTTTGAAGTAAGTCAATGGATCCCTCAAATAGATCAGTATATTGGCTATTGATCTTCTAACATGTTTCATCAGCAACTTCAACGATTCAATATTCCAATAGGTTATAATCATCATTCAGTTAACCCAATAGTAGTGGATTCTCTGACAACCTTCTGCTCCTTCCTGCCCTTTTTCTCTAAATTGGTTGCTTTATGCTTCGGCCCCACATATGGATCTGTCTAGGTAGCACTCAACTCTTCATCACTATCATGATGAGAGTTATGTGGGTTGTCTTCTTCTTGTGGACCCTCTGGTTGGGTCCCCGATGTACCCTCCTGACGCGGCTCAATTTTAGTGGACAATAGATCATATGCAACAGGTTGTTTCCATTCCTCTAGCCAATCCCAAACTATTGTATCAAATTCTTCCTCTGATAACTAGAATGCAGTGGTTAACTACTAGTTCTGAGGATATCGTCTAGGATGAAGGTAGAGATGGTGAGCCCCTGTAGTAAACTTAATGATATTCCAGTACAATTGTACAATCGCAGCGGTAATCCTTGACTGACTTCCAATATGAATCCTTAATGCATTTGCATGCTCATAAAATGCAATATTATTCTCCTATTGTCGTTTTCGATTACCATCAAACCACAAATTTTGATATTGTGCCCCTCGACACAAGACATTCATTTCCATCCCTTAGTAATTTGGCGGTTCTGCCCATGCCACAAAAGAAACTAACATGAGAAACTAGGAATAATAAAAGGTGTACCTCGCTCTTTCACATCGATAGCATTAGTGAATAACTCATTTAATAGGAACGTCACCCAATTCATTTGAACTCTCGCGGTACATTTCTCTACTGCAGTGATGGTACCAGCAATGCAATGGTTCGGTCACATTTTTCGTAGCAACTTACTTGAAAAAAATTTAGCTGCAAATCAAACACCCTAATCGACCAAAGTGGGGCATGTACAACAACTACATAATTCATGACTTATCTAAACCACAAGCCTAGTCCATGGGTACCCACTGAATAGACCCGCCTTCCACCGGCTGCACTGATGTCATATAGTTTTACATGTGAAGTTTGGGTAACTTCCTCAAGTCATGATCATAGAATGATAATTTATTCAAGTTATCCATAATGTATGTCATTACATGAACTCTCCAGAATGGTTGGATTTACCAACATATATTTGGCATTCTTTTGAATGACTACATGGGGAGCATCATCTTTTCGAGATGGAATATATCTCGACAGTATGGTTACTGAACCAAACCTGGAAGCCTCAACATAATGGGTGGATTTAAATATTTTCTTTGGAGGAACTATCTGACTAGTTGTGTGTTTCTTTCTTGGCGGATAAACAGGGACTGGTAGCGATACAACCTCTGGTGCCTCCTCAAAAATAGGTATCACAAACGATATTTCTACAGTTGAACCCAAAACAGTGCTAGAGCTTGACATAGGGATCTCTATGGTGGAAACTTGAAACATAGAATAGCTGAATGCAAATGACTATCTTTCTCAATACACTTCACACTCGATGTTAGGATTAACCTTGATTCAAAAATGTGTCAAAGGTGATTGAGGTTTAGCACATGGTTTATTATATCCCATGGTATTGGTGGCCAATGGTATTTGGTGGTCCATAGTGTTGTCCAATGGTATTGCATGTAAAGAATCCCTTGTAAGGCTTAAGGAGCTCCATTGTAAAGTGGCCTAGAGGTGAGTGATGGCTAGCTCATTTGGCTTGGCTTGGCCGGTTTAGGTCGAGGGAAATAATAGATCTATTATGGTGGTTTTTCCTAGTTTTTGGGTTTTACTCGTAAATATTGGCTATCTATGTGAATGTTGCTTGTGCTTATTATTTTATTGCATGTTACTATTATTAATTCTCATTTAAATCCTAAGAATAACTTTCAAAGCATGTGGTTGGAGATCCTTGAGGCCGTAGTTTTTGGACCTAATTTTTAATTAATATGTTGTGAGGTGCATGGTCGGTGGTACCCAACACCCTAGAAGTTTTTTTGGGGGTTCCTAGTTAGAATGTAATTTCCCCATTTGCTAGAATCACAAGGTATCCATCTTATGCACAAAGAAGGGATGTTGCATCAAGTGTGGAATGAACCACTGGGTAGGTACGAGGGTGGAAGGTGTACTTTTAGCCTAGCTTGATGTGGATCAGAGAGATTTAGTATTCAATTGGGGGAGGAATGTGAGATGGTTTAATCTCATATGTGGGTCCAGATTGATGATCCATATATGTGAAGAGAATTCCTAGAGAACTAGCAGTTACAGCGGCTGAGGGCCCATGTAATTCGGTAGATGTATTCTTTTTATATGGACATCAATGAAAAATTTGGATGCGGGTACAAAAGGAGCATGGAATAAAATGAGCGAGCATGGAAAAAGGAGCATGGAATAAAATGAGTGAGCATGGAAAAGCGAGAGGATGTAGCAATGGATGGTGATGGTGTAGTCACCATGAAGACACATGAACAAAATTAATGGAGCAGTTTGCATGTAAATGGGAATATGGTTGTAAGACCTGGTAAGGCATGCATACCCATGGTAACTTACTAGTAAAGTTGGGAGATGGACCTAGGTCATAGGGGGTGTATATGATATCCTCAAGTCAATTTTAAAGGGGGGATTGTTAGATTTAATATTGACTCAAGAATGATTCAAAGGTGATTGATCTTTAACACATGGTTTAGGAACATGGTTTATTATAACCCATGGTACTAGTGGCCAATGATATTTGGTGGTACATAGTATTTTCCCATGGTATTGCATGTAAAGAATCCTTTATAAGCCTTGAGGAGGCTCCATTGTAAAGTGGCCTAGAGGTGATTTGTGGCTATCTCACTTGGCTTGGCTTGGTCGATTTAGGTCAAGGGAGATAATAGTTCTATTATGGTGGTTTTCCCAGATTTTTGGGTTTTCCATGTAAATATTATGTTTATGTGAATGTTGCTTGTTCTTCTTATTTTCTCCCATGTTACAATTATTAATGCTCGGTTAAATCCTAAGACTCAGCACAATGAGACTACTAAATCTATTTTGGTATTGAAATAGATCTACACATGTGGTAAATCAGACAGACTGCCTGGATAGTCATTCCCAATTGGCATTTAATTAAATAAAAGGAATCATGGCTAATCCCCTCACACGCGGAAAAATTTTCGGTCATTTATGACAAAGAGCCATTAAAGTCACTACTCCATTTGCCATAAAAGCAGTTTTTTTCACAAGAACGGGTATAGTTTGTATTAATCGAACAATGGTGTAACCACTATAAAAATATCTACAGAGTTCAAAACTGTTGTTTGGAGACAGTTTCCAAAAGACATAAAAGACTTATCTTGCTACTACCCTTGCACATATTATCACTGCTTTTACACATATAAAGAAAATGTCGCAAACTTAGCTTGCTACTACCCTTACACATATTATTACTACCCTTACACAAATATAGAAAATTATCACAAAAAACAAAACAAAAAATGAGGGAATATTGAGTTACTTTCCTTGGCTACCACACTTCTAAGATGATGATCTTGGATTTACAATGCTTGATCCTTTATCTGTTTCCATCCTTGTCACTTGAAGTTCCAATTTATCAAACCAGATTTCTAGCTCTGCTAGTATTGTTGTCATTGCATGTTCCATTTGAGAGATGGATTCTGCAAACTCTTGACGAAGCTGAGACAAATCTATGTCCACTGTTTCCAAATGCCTTCCCCCTTCAAAATCCATATGTTGCAGATATATTTTTTGCCTCTTAAGTTTCCTTCGAATTTCCCTGAGCTTGACAACAACTGATAGAGCAAGGTCAAAGGAAGCAATTGACTCAGAGGAGGGGTCCATGAGATTTGGAGGATTCTTGAACCAGATAGCAATAGATAATAGTCATTATGTAACCAATAAACTATGTTGAATTGTGAATTACATACGCTTCAAATTATCAAGCCACTTCCAATTAAATCCCCCTTAGAGCTCATTAATCCCAAAATCTCAGCATAATCCATCACACAATTCACACGATAGAGGAAGAATGGTAAAGGACGCCAAAGCAGATCCCAGTTGCAATAGAGCTCATTCGACATGATCTTGTCTAACATCTGGGGAGTACGAATTGTCCTTCTTAAGCCAGTTTTGAAGGACGCATGCAACAAACCACGCACCGTTGTGAAGCTTAATAACTCGCCACGAGTCGTCATGAGAATGATAGACAGGCTCCACGTGGGAGGGACGAGTGATAAACCCAAGGATCGTATGCCCAAGGTCCTATGGGATCTAACAAAAGTATCTAGTGCCATTTAGAATGAGAGTTCCTTTGCTCAAGGATGAAGCGGCCTTTGCCTCCATGTCTGCTTTATCATTTAAGCCTCTTAATGTATGAAAATAATCGATCTTGCTAAAGGATTTGGATAGGATTTGAACTTTTTTTTATCAATTTCCAGATATTCATCTGAGTTGGAAGAGAGTTCGTTATCAAGGCTTGAATAATTAATCTTAAGTCCCCTATCACAGTAATTTCTGAGATTTCTTGGGCTCGGGCTTGGCAGAGAACTTTCCAAATAGATAGGACTTTGGAAACGTTGTTTGCTTCTTCTTCGAGGCCCCATGAGTAAACTTTTTTCGTGAACTCCATCGGGGTTAAAGAGAACCCCTCCCCCTCCTGTCTCCCCTACCATAAAAGAAGTTATTACCACACATTAAATGCAGATTTGATAGAAAAGCATGCACCAAATACCGCTATGACAAAAAACTAACTGCGACAGATAGGTAACTTGGAATGTGACACCCAAATTATAGTAAATATACAAGACTTCAATATACAGATTACGACTTATATACAAGACTGTGATAAACTCTCTTTTTTTCCAAACTCAATCGAGAGAAGTACAGTTATCTTGATAAGAGTTTAGCCGACTTCCATTTACTAAACCGTCGAGGGGTGTACCATCTGATGTCTTCAACTGAACTACACCCCCATCTGTAGCACATTCAACAACATATGGTCCCAACCATTGCGTTTGAAGCTTACCAAGATGTTTTAAAAACTTATTGTCATAAAGAAGAATAAAATCTCCAGTCTAGAATTGCTTGAACTTGATATGTCGATCATGCCATGCCTTCTTTCTTTGCTTCTCAACTTGTTGGTGGTAACCCACAATGAATCAATCTTCCTCCAATTGTAGTAACTGAGATAGTGTTTCTTCAATTGCACCCATGTCTATCATCTCAGTAATTGTAGCTAGTCTTAATATAGGTACAATATATTCCATAGGAATGATAGCCTCTTGTCCATAAACTAATTGAAAGGGATTCTGTCTCGTAAGTTTCTTAAATGTCATGCGATAATCCCATAATACTGCAGGTATTTTTTTATCCCAATCATCACGACTCATGATGTAAATCTTAGTAACTGTGTGTTCCAAAATATTATTAAAAGATTGAACAGTTTAATTTTCATGGGGATGATATGGCATTGTCTTCCTTTGTTGGATCTGAAATTCTTCAGTCATTTGCTCAATCACTCTATTAACAAAGTGTGTACCCTGGTCGCTTACTAGTATTTTGGCACAAACAAACATGGTTTCCACATGATCGAACAAAAACCTGGCAGAAATGGTTGCAGTACAATCTTTAACTGGTGTTGCTTTATCCCATCTTGTTAAATTATATATCGAGCACATGTTTTTCTGCCTCGTGGATTAATAGGACCCATAAAATCGACAGCCCACTTATCAAATTCTTGCAAATTTAGTTGTGGTACCAATGGCATTTCATCCCGTCGTGATGGTTTTCCTGTGTGTTGACAAATGTCACAACTCTGACAATAGTCAAGCGCATTTGAATGGAAGGTGGGGCACCATAATCCTGGCTGTAAAATTGTGTGTCATTTCTTTCCCTGTGTAGTGTCCACCTGCCACTCAGGCATGAGCTTCAACTAAGAATATTGGTCACTCATGTTCCAAAACACAACAGCGTAGTATCTCATATGGTCTCATATTATATAATTATCCAACTATAAGCTAGAAATCTATTACTTTTACAACCAAATGTTTCTTCTGCATTGTATTAAATCCTTATGGTGCCCTTCTTGTAGTCAAGAAATTCACAATGTATTCATAATAACCATCAACCATTTTAACTGCGAATAGTTGTTGTTGGCAAGCAATTTGGATGCACATGATGCGAAAGCGACAAGGGTCAAAGAAGACTGTGCAAGACGAAGAAGTCGACAAGTGGTCGGCTTGGTTGAATTTTTGTAGTTTTTATCCAAGTTATTTATATGTGGACCATTTTGTAAAGGCGCAAGACTATAAAAAGAGTTAGAAATGTAGTAGAAATATATCTTTTGGAGAATGGGAGAGCCTATGTTCGGAGCAAACCTTATCTTTTATCTAACTTGTGAATAGTTTTGTTGGGTTTTGGGCTGAGGATATCGATCAGGAGATGTGTTTTGCAGGTATATGTTGTCCTATGAAATGTAATAAGATGAGAGTGCTGCTGGAAATTCCATGTGTATTTTTTCTGCAATGCGATATTTGATCCGGTGATTGTTGTCTCTGTGGTTAATTACTATAATTTTAATGATACGTTCTGAATAGTTAAATTTTGTGATCTAATGTATTAATTTTTTACTTATTTGAAAGATGAGAAGTATTCGCATGATGGAAGTATTATTGTATGTTGATGTGTTTTCTGCATAATGAACTGGTGTGATATTAGATCAAATAATGGAAATGGTAAATGAATGATAAAACCCTATTTTGGATCTTTGAGTAATAGTGCGACCGAGATACATTAAGTGTGCAAGCTCTCTTCCTTTTTGCGGAAACATGTTTCCTGCAACCCTCCCTCACACATATCGGGTGAGACCTCATCTGCTTCGCAGGTGTTGCTGGACAAGGTAAAACCTATCTGGGCCAGTGTTTAGGGAGATCGCATTGAAAAGGGTGTCGACAAAGTGACCCCTGTCGACTGAACTGAATCAACAAATGGCTCTATTGTCAGGACCTTAGTGCGAGAACAAAGAGGACATGTTGTGGCACCTGATGAAACTGGAGATCCATGTCTAGTTCGATCAAAAGGCTAGAGAATTCACAGTAGAAGAAAACAAGAGTTCCATACTAACGAAAAAAGAGTGGTTGGGAAGACATATGTACTCTGATATCCACGAATATTTCTTTGTAGAGTTCCTGATTATTTTATACAACTGGTTGGTGCAGCTGACCTACTAGAAAAGGAACTTGCAAGGAGGTGAACCTACTTCTTGGACCCCTGAAATAATTCAGCAAGTAAAAAGGGTCAACAACAAGGCATCAAGGGTTGTCGAAGTGTGGCTCAACAGCATTTTGGAAGGATATATTACTAAGTTTGATGTCGATAGAGTCAAATCCTATAGTGTCACAAAGAGGGAATTCTTCCAAGGACCAAGAGGTAGGTTTATATTGTCTTTGCAATTGTGGATTAAGATGCTCATCTATGAAAAAGGTATATTGAAATGAACTCTGATGATTAAATCCCTAGTGTGCGGAGGCTACGGATACTGCAAAGATGTGGGTTGGATGGAATGATATGGGGTAGATGGATGGGAGTTACGACGAGACTATGAGGGAATTCAAGGAAGAGTGTGGTCTTTTGCGAAGTGGGGTGAGGTTTCAGCAAGAGAAGAGGCAGAGGGCTGAGGAGAGTTCTAGTGCAACCAGAACAAGAAACTACGAGAGAAGATCACAAGGGACTAAGCGACCCTGTAGCAATGAAGGAGATGACCAGGCTATGCCCGAGCTCGAGGAAGGTCCAACCCAAAGAAAAAATGTACCTACACCTTCATGCACTTTGCCACATTCAGGAAGAAATACTAGATCATCACAAGACTTCCCTGTGTGTCATCACCAAAACAATAGTACTGGATCAACGAGTACCAGAAGAAGACCCAAGATGGCAGGTGATGATGTGAAATTACCTTTTTTCCATGGGAACAAGACCAAACATACCGAGTAATATTGGTTTCTATGTGAAGAAAATCCAAGATGAAGCCATTAAGAAGGGGAAACTTATGACAACTTTCCAAGGTCGCACATTAGATTGGTATATGAAGTTGATACAAGTACCAACAAGACATTAATAGAATACTCTAGCACAGATTGGGACAGGGTTGATTGAGGAATTTTAGAAGACCAACTGAGTCACAGTACATCACTGAATTGAAGGAAATCAAGCAATATATGAATGAGTTAGTTTGGGATTTCGATCAGTGCTTCAAGACACTGATGGCCAAGGTAATCTTTGGAATGAACAAAGTGCAACACAAAGAATGGTTCATTGCATCATTGGTACCACATATATGAATTCCATTAATGCAGCAGAATATTGCGACACAAACAGAGGCTTCGGAAATTGTGATTAAGCTGGAGGCTTCACCAATTGGCAAAATATGAGTTGGGATGAACCAGATCCAATCGCAACTGGTGAATCTGACAATTCAATTGCAATATATCAAGAAGGGAAAATACATTCCTGAAGAAGTATGGTGTACTCTATGTCGCATTGGAGGAAATCATAAGGATCAATGTCCGGACTTCTGCGATTACTTGCAATCTAGTGCTCCCAATCCATTGAGTCAAGGCGGTTTGCCATGGTGTAAAATCTGTCAAACTCAGGGACATCGACACGAGGAATGTGTATATCTCCAAAATGTAGTATCAAAAACTGCAAATTTGTTATGTAATTTGTGTCACTTTGGTGGTCACGAAGAGAAGGATTGTATATCATATGACTTGCTCCAAGAAAGGACAATGGATACATACTACATGAAGGGACAAGAGCACAGATAAGCAGAGAGGCCGCCACCATAGTTTGCACAACCATAAATGTAGTTTGCTCCACCACAACCCTAGTTCAATCATATGCAGTACACTATGTAGTGTCTACAATATACTCAGCCACAGTATACCCAACCGTAGTATCTTCAACTGCAGTCGAATTAGCCACAGCAGCAGCAGCTTAATCAACCGCAGTAACATCCACAAGGAGGATTCCGCGGAGGAGTCTGAGGAGGTCAGAATGGAGGTTTTAGTCGAGGAGGAGAAGGAGGTCACATACCCATGCAATGTTATAATTGTGGAGTATTGGGGCATTATTAGCAAGACTGCCCAAACCTTCAATCGCAATGTACCTACTGTACCGCTACAGATCATGTTGTTGAAGATTGTCCACAACTGATTGAAAAATGGAAAGCAAATAATGTTCCACCACCACAAAACCAAAACCTAAATGTGAATCAGAATTCGAACCAGGCTACGAATCAGCCTCAAAACTAGAATCAAGGGCCGACTGTGGGGAAAATTTCAGCAAAACCCAATACGCAACCTGCTAATGTTGGGGTCATTACTCGAGGAGGCGTGACAACGGAGGATGATGGTCCAATCCTATAGATTTGATTAGCAGCTCAAAAGAAGGTGTAGTTCGATGTTGACACTAAGAGATGCACATTATTTGATGCAAGAGACATCATAAAAAGAGATACATGTAAGTTTCATATCTATGAGATGTCATCTTCTTTCAATTCCACACTTGTAGCAGGATCATCGCGGAAGGGTGGAAAGCTACAAAGCTTTTTAGAAAATTGTTTGTTGTTATAAAAATATCCAGATGTGCTAGCGGAGATCACGAGTATCCTATATCGACCAGAGAAGGGCTGACAGGACTACGCTGTGAACTCTATGCACAAAAATAAAACTGGAAGAGAAATGAGGATGAATGTCTAGATCGGTGACTATGATGTAGACTCGGTCATCTTGGATTTAGTCTCGGATTTAAATATCTTAACAAAGTAGATGTGGGAAAGGATGGGGAAACCACAGTTGGTTTGGAATCATGTACAACTGCGACTGGCAAATCAGGACATAGTGTCACCAATTGGACGAGTACCACACTTATTGGTTGAAGTAGAAGGGATGAAGACTTATACAGATTTCGATGTTATTGAAATTGTCGAAAAAGGTAGCTCATATCTTGCTCTGTTAGGGATTGGTTGGGCTAATGAAAATTTGGCAGTTATTTACTTCAAGAAGAGAGTGATGACTTTTGAAAATTGTGACATGTGGATCATCGCCCCATTGGATCCGAGAGAAGGTAGAATATATGTTAAACCAGTGAAGGAGGAAGTCGTAAGAGGATGGGACTATTCATACAATATTTCAGAAGACTACATCCATCCTATTGCAGATGGGGAGCTAGGCTGGTGAAGTTCTAGCTCCGCATCATCGAATTCTAACGATGTGCTAGAAAATTGGAACAATTGGCTACATGAAGTGTTAATCCGAAAGTGTGGGAGAATCACTTAGTCACTGCAAAGGGTCACAACAAAGGTTGTTGATATACCAATGTATGAAGGGATACCCAATCTGACTGAGTTTATTGATGAGTTTGAGCACAAGGTATTAGAGCCTCAGCGACTGTTGGCATTGGAGGAAGCACTGAAGGCCACTCCAGTAAGATGGTGGGTGACACATAAGAAATTAATTGGCGGTTGGCCGATATGTCGTAGACTAATGGAATTTCAATTTGGAGAAATAGAGAACTATCTAGACCGGAAGTATAATGGAAGGAATGATCCCAATGATCATTTGATATGTCAGACCGGATGGATGTCAAGGGCGAAGGATGAATGGGTACATGCTTTTTTTCATACACTGGATTAAATTCCATGACAATGGTACATATCAGCAAAACTCTGAAGGGAGATTAGAACATGGGAAGACTTGACGGTCTGCTTCAGCCACACCTTCAGCTTTGCAAACACTGACCTAGTGATTCATAGCGCACTTCAACACATCCGAGATGTCATCTTGGAAATAGTACTAGTCGCATTTCCCCCAGAATCACATGAGACCCCAGTAATGCAGTTGATGACAGAATGTTACAATGTGACAAGAGAACCTGATGACGGGGATGATCCAAGGAATATTAATATCATAGAATCCAAAGGAAGTCAGGATATCACAGCACCAGAGATGCCGATAAACAAAGTTCACCAGCCTCTGAAGATTTGAAAGGTCAATATTGGGACGGTGGAGGACCCGAAGTTCGCTACTCTAGGAGATTATTGGGACGAAGCCACTATGGAAAAATTCACAGATTTGCTACATGAATTTCAGGAATTATTTTCGACCAAATTATCTAAAATGAAATGGATTTTAGGAGACTTCGGAGAAATGAAAATCCAACTAAAACCAGATGTGAATCCAGTAAAGAAACATCTATATCGATTGAATATGTGATACAAGGAGCGAGTAAAGGTTGAAATTGATAGGATGCAGGATGCAAGAATCATCGAACTTGTGGAAGAGATGGAATTGATTAGTCCGCTGGTTGTTTGAGATAAGAAGACAGGATAAATCTGGATCTGTTTCGATCTCTGAAAGATTAATGACGCATGTCTTCATGATCCGTTCCCTACACCATTGACTGACAAAGTACTGGAAGGAGTCGATGAAAAAGAGGTCTATAAATTCACAGATGGATTTTCAAGCTATCATCAGATAAATATTGCAAAACAAGATCAACATAAGATGACTTTTGTGACCGAATGGGGATGTTTTCAGTACACGACGATGCCGTTTGGTCTCAATAATGAACCTGCAATCTTCTCAAGGATAATAGTTGTTGTGTTTAAATATTTCATTCAAAAATTTCTGGAGGTATATATGGATTATTGGACTGTGTATGGGCTGGTAAAATACCACATTGCAAACCTGCGACACATGTTGGAATAGTGTCGACAACACCATATTCCACTAAATATACGGAACTGTATATTATGTGAGTCATTCATCATTTTGTTGGGGAACATCATCTATAAGGAAGAAATGTTAGTCGATCCCTCCAAGATCATGATAATTGTTAATTTTCCACCACCAATGATGGTAAAACAACTTAGAGTGACGTTGGGCCATATAGGATACTATCAAAAATTCATAAGGGGATACACAGTGATTACCGTACCAATGGAGAAGCTACTGAAGAAATATGAGAAGTTCGAATGGAGCCATGACTTCCAAGGGAGTCTCGACACCCTCAAAAATATGATGGTCATAGCACCCATATTGGTCTTTCCAGACTGGAATTTCATGTCCATGTCAATGCATCATCAGTCGTATTAGGGGTAGTTTTGGTACAACCAAGAGGAGCGATTAACCACCCAATCACTTTCGCAATCCAGAAGTTGTCATATCCAGAAAGAAGCTAGACGATGACAGAGCGCGAAGGGTTGGTGATGGTGTACACCTTGAAAAAATTTCACCACTATATATTGGGAGGACACTTCAAGATGTTCATTGACCATTCTGCATTAAAATACCTAGTCAACAAGCCTGTGTTGGGGGGGAATATCTGTCGTTCGTTGCTACTCTTCCAAGAATCTGATTTCGAGATCATCTTGAATCTGAGTCGATTAAATGTCGAACCTAATCATTTATCAAGGATCGAGATAGGTGAAGAACCAATCGGTATCAAGGATGGATTACCTGAAGTTCAATTGTTTAAAGTTGGCATGGTCAATGATCATTATGAGAAAATTATTCAGCTTTTGTCAACAGGGGAAGCACCAGATGATTTCACCAATACTCAGAAGAAGAAATTGGTCGTTTGAGCTATAGATTTTGATCTAATCACTGGACATATTTATAAAATTTGGTTCGGATGAGATTCTACATCGATATGTGCTACCACATTGTCAAGAAAGGATATTGGCCGAAGCACATGGTGGAGTTACAGGAGGACCCTATATATGGAGGTCACGCAATTGCCAGGAATATACTCCGAGCTAGCCTCTAGTGGCCAACCATGCACAATGATGTTGTGGAATATGCGAAGAGTTGTGGTTTCCTTCAAAGGATGAGGAAGCCATCGTGGCGGGATGAGATTCCATTAGTACCTCAGGTAACGTTGCAACCATTTGATAAGTGGGTAGTGGATTTTGTGGGACCCATCAATCCGCCAGGAAAGAGGACGGGTGCATGATATATTATCACTGCGACAGACTATTTGACTAGATGGGTGGAAGCAACACCAGTGACAGATTGTATCGTTGAGACTACAGAAAGGTTCCTATTTAACAATGTCATTACTCAGTTTGGTTGTCCAAATATATTGATAAGCGACCAAGGGATTCACTTCATTAATCGCACCATTAGCACGATGACGGAGGAATTAAAGATTCATCATAAGAAGAGCACTCCCTATCATCTGCAAGCAAATGCAATAGTCGAAGCATTCAACAAGGTGTTGGACCATGCACTAAAAAAGGTATGTAATGCAAACTGCGATGATTGGGACTTAAAAATTCCTGTGATATTATGGGCCTACAGGACGACATGCAAGTGATTGACGGCGAAAATTCCATTTAAGCTCTCTATGGCCAAGAAACGGTGATACAAATGGAAGACATTGTTCCCATCCCACGCATTGCAGCAGTGACAGGTATAGATGATGAAGGAGCCCTTGAAGAAATATTAACGCAGTTTGTCAAGCTTGAGGAAGATTGGTTCATCGCAAGATTTCACCAACAAGTTGAAAAGGATTGCCAGAAGACATGGCATGATAGACACATCAAAGCAAATTACTTCCATCAGGGATATATGGTTCTCCTCTATGACAACAAGTTTGCAAAGCATTCAGTTAATTTATAAATGCATTGGTCAAGACCTTATGTAATTCATTTCATCACCAAGGGTGGTGTGGTGCAGTTACAGCAGCTAGATGGTGCATTAATGCCTAATCTTGTGAATGGTAGTCAGCTAAAGCTCTATCAGGATAGCCAGGTGTAGCACCATGCTTAAGGTGTTTTGTGAGAAAAAAATGATGAAAAATAGGAAATATGTTGAAGAGGATAGTATCACAGTAAGAAAGGTCGCAAGAGAAGAAAATATGCACAAGTCGCAGCATAAAGGGAGCTTGGAGACATCGAACAAAGTGTGATAGATTCAAATCAGGAAATAAATGGGTCAATTAAACCAGATAGGCAACAACGCAAGTGGACGAGACACACATTTATGGGGAATTAGACCATTGGATTTGAAGAATCGGTGACATATTTGGTCGATGGTTGGAGTATTTGGCCGTGATGATTCAAAATCACTTGCACAAGTCCTTTCAAGCTTATAATAATTGACAGAGGGCGAGTTGATGAACCATTGTGATAGTTGAGCATATAGAGCGAAGAGAATTAACAGCGCATAGTTGAGAGTGAGAGAGTGATAGAGTTGCAGTGATGGCTCAAGTAATTTCCAGTGGTAGTATGCATGAGGCCCCTTCCTCGAGGATGTTGATCAAAGAGTAAATTCCATTTCTTCAAGAAGAACTACCAAGAATCGTAAGGAAGAAGAGGGGCGCAAATCTCCCAAAGTCCCCAGTGCACAAGAAGAGGTCCACACGAAGTACCACCAAGGCCGTAGAACTTGAAGCAGAGGTTGGGCCCTTGACAACTGGAGGATAGGATTCCATGGGGCGCAAGGTGGGTGATTATCAATGACATCCCTGGGTATGTACCACCGCGGAAGGCAAGCACAGCATCTGTAAAACTTTCCAAGAACCAACGATATCCAATTAAGATGCCAACAACGTTGAAAAGAGTACACAACACAATGAACATCGTGTCGCACTTAATGAAAATGACCTACATTAACTATGATCTACTTGCATATACATAATGCACAGTAGAACCTTATGACTCACTGGCGCAATGTGAGGGAGGTTCGGTCATTTCCACACCGGAGCAGTGAGCTATGGGATTGTGTTGGATTTTCCCCCTTTCCCTATCCCTGGACCTGGGTTCAGTCCCTTTTTGGTTAGCACAACAAATCCCAAGATATCAGCCCAACAGAGAAGAGCCTAGTCGGCAGGACCTGTGACACAGATGTTGTCTCGCCCGAGATATATAAGTTTTATGGGTAACTTCTAGAACCATGTTTCCACAATTTGTGTGGGAGGGTATTTTAGTTCCTTGTCTCTGCGCCAAGGTTTCCAATGAATATTGGGAGGTGGGTTAGTGGTTTGCACTTATATATCAATACTTAAGTATGATTCACCCTTATCTATGCAATTCATGTAAACAGATAGTATAATCAAATTCATTATTGTAATATGACAGTCATGTACTTAACAAATTGCAACATAGTAATCAACCAACCATTTCTCATAGTAAATATGCACTTAAATAAGATACTCAAAATTCACACATATACACAGCATATAATGTGGAACCCATCCGAGAAAAAACCACAAGGTGCTCTTCATCAGACATTGGCATGAGGAAATAGATGCAACTTTTGTCTATGCATAAAGCTGCAGACTCTATTCAGATCTTCTGTTCTATAATTACAAACTTTCCCTCTATCTCATGCTCTATGATCTTCTCTCTTTCTCCCCCTACTCTACTCCTACTAGCAATCTACACACATCCTGGATCAACCCAACCTTCTCTATCTCTCTGCGCACTCAGCTGCAGAACCACTACTCTGATGCACTCATCTATCCAGAGTCATTAACAAAAAAATATCTATCTCTAGCTCAAGTTTCTTTTCCAAGAGTCTAGGATCCTCCTCAAAACTGTTGTATCATCTAATCAGCTCAAAACTATCTAACTCAAAAACCATATAACCCAATTATAGCTTGGGTTCCTTCTTTTTTATCCCTATTAAAGACTCAATATCACTCCTATACTTGCTTGTATAGACTCAATACTGACTCAATATAGAATCTAACAGAATCAACTTCGGTCGCTATCCCATCCTACTTACTATCTTCAGCCAACAGGTTGTCTTTCCTATTATATAAATACATAACCAAAAATGCATTATCATCCTGACTTACAAAAATTCCTTTACGCGTGTGGTTTTCATCGGCTCCAGCTGAGCTCGTACCCACAATCGCTAAGGGTTGTTGCTTTCTTAGAGTTATGCCTTACTGTCATTTTTTGGTCGTTACCTTATCTGCATTCTTGCTTCTACAAATATTCTTCCTTGTCATCTCGTCTCTTGCTCTATCCCTTTGTCATAGCTTACTAAACCGGTGCAACTTCCTCATTTCGTGCCTTCTCTTTGTCTTCTTCCTTACTTTCCTTCTTTTGTCGCAACATTTTTCCCTTTCCTTTGATGTTGCTTCCCCTATCATAGCTCCTTCTTCTTCTTCTTTACCCTCTTCTTCCATACTTGGGCATAATTCTATATGAATTCTTCCATTCTATCATGGGCCCAACAGGCCCCCAACACTCACATGTGGCTCGTCCCGAGCCATGTGAGCTAGTGCTCCATAAACTAACCTACGTTGATTTTGGTCTGAAAATCCTCCATGATTTTTAGCAACTTCTCTGTTTCTGCGCGCACTTCCTCCCCTGTTTTCTACATTTGCTCCACCAGGTCAGAACTGAGGTGTTCAAGCATGTATTTTTCTACTGAGATCGCTACATCACGCACCTTCTAGTACATAGGATGATATAGCCCTGTGACCCTTTCTGCTTCTGCTTGCAGTTCCTCTACCTTTTCTTCATGTTACTGTTGTTGTGCGCGCAACGTAGTGGTTTGTTGTTGTAGTCTACGCATTTCTGTTGTTCTGACCTTTTTCTACTACAAGGGCAACTGCTTCATCTCATTTCACATCTGTGTGATATTTTCTTTGCAATCTTATGTGATTTCTCATCATCTAGTAGAGCCTCCCAAGACTGGGAGAGTTGGTCTATGGCCTTAGCACATATTTTTTTTGTTTCCTCTATCCTCCTAGAATCCTGAGTTGTTGTGTAACATCTTCTTTCCAACACTTCTGGTGGTGTGCTAGGAATCTGTTGCGCCTCTAATTCCATTACTTTCTTCTTAAGGCTAATTGTTATCTTTCCCAACCTAAGGACCTTGTCTTCTGATGGAATATCATGAGATATTTCAACATCATCCACATTCGAACAAATAGTATTAATGACGTGGGTGAACTTCTACGTACGTTTTTCTTCTTTCCTTGCTTCTTGAGTGGTATTATGCACTTTGGATTTGAGTTTGATGGTAGCCTTTCCTCAATGTTTCACCTGCTTTTCAAAGGCATTTCCCCGTATCCGCGTCTCTATAGCTAATGCTTTCTGTAAAGAATGCACATCTTTCATATGTATTTTTGAAAATTTTAAGAAAACCAGGCCAGTAGTGTTTCCCACCTCACTGGGGTCCGAGTTTTCTAACTCCAACACTTCTCTTCCTAGTTGTACCTTGTTGGGGTGGTCTTCTCTGGGTCGCAGGGTTTCCTATGCCTCTGTCATGCCAGGTGCATCTTGCAACAGGGGTACTGATAACTTACATTCTATGGCAAGTTTTCTTGCTTCAATTGTTTTCTCGAGGTCATTCAACCTATCTGTGACAGTGGTAGTGAGTTGAGTATGTTGGCATCCTAGGTCGTCGAACTGCGTCTGTGCATATTTTTATAGGGACTTTACCAAGGTTGCAACTTCCTCCTCATCCATATGAGAAGTATTGACTTCTTTATTAGCCTTTCATTTCTTGCGTGAAGGTTCTTGTTGTACTTCTTAGTTCTGTGCATCCTTTTGTTGGTTCTGTAGCGGCGGCTCATTCTGAGCTTGATCGGGCTCCACTTGGCCTGGAATTGTTGCATCTGCTTATTGGGTATTCTTCTATGTGAGAGGTGGTGATCCCTCATGTTTCCAATATTCTCGCCAATCCTTGATAATGGTCTCTAAATATTCCATTGTGAGCATATATTGTGTTGGAAACCACTGTATTCGGGGTCTCGGCGTGGTTGGATGTATACATAGTGGGGTGCTAATTGAAAATTGAAAATATGTTGAAATCTAAAGATGGTAGTTCCACTAAGCCTTACCTTCTATTTCAACAAGTTCCTCAAGGCTTTATTATGGGCAAAGAATTCAATTTTGTTACTAAGTTGTCGGTCTTTGTCGTGCGAGAACCACAAGTTCTGGTATCTCGCTTCTCTACATAGGATAGGTAAGTCTACCTGGTGATAATATGCAGGCTCATAGAACACAATAAACGAGATCAAAATTATCAACCAAGAATAATGGAAAGGAGTACCTTCTTCCTGTGCTGAAGTGACATCCTGGAGTAGTTCATTAAGCAAGAATTGGGATAAATTGATTTGCACTCCTTCTGCACAGAGTGCATCCAGCATTATTATTCCTACAGTAAATTGTTGTGGTCTCAAGACACTCAATAGTGTATGTGTCAATATCATGGCTACCATATGAGTAGCAGGGTCCTTAATGGATGATATTATAAAATCTTCACCAGAGCTAACTAGGCCATACTTTGCTTGGGCCTATGCAATTTTGTCTGAGTGTTTGGCTTCCTCAAAGGTCTCTTCAGGTTTCGACCCAGCTCTTGGAAATCCAATGATTGTTGAAATGAGATCAACATCAGTCAAGTGCATATTTTCTAGCCACAGGTAACCTGCATGAAATACTAACAATAAATGTTTTACATAAGTATCCACCTCTCTGGTCTGGCCAAAGTACGACATGAAACGAAGTGATAGTAACCCCGATTGTTCTAGTCCGCTTTCCCATTGCATTGGGACAAACTGGTTTGGCAATTCCAGCGAATCTTGGACCAACTTCATATAATTATTCCTGTCCAGCTCATTGATTCTACTGGTGTCTGAATCTTGAAAGGTGAGGTTGGCCAGCTAAGGCATGATATTCTACAATACTTTCATATCTTTCGATTTCTTAGGTGTTACCAATGTAATATGGCCCTTGGAAAGGATAGTAACTGGTGGCGCAACCATCCCTCTCAATGGAGTACAAGATGGTAGTAACTTTCTGGTTTCAAAGACTTCTTGTTCCTCCTAGGACGGTGGTGTTGCTGTAGCTTTCTCATTCCTGGGCTTCTTCATTGGTTTCTTCCCTTTAGGTTCTCAGGGTGATTCATGTTCCTGCACTATGCATGTTTCTGAGGATTGAGGTGGAACCTAGCCCGCAATTGGTCGGGGCTAGTTCCTTGGGTTCCTATGTCCTATACCACATTGCATGGGAGTAGTGGCTAGAAAATGTCACAGGGGAGTTAACACTGACTATTGTAATAGAGATAAACTAGTTTCTACTCATTGAGTTACCCACAATACTTGCTCCTTCTGGTTCTGGACACAATGATTCTGGATATGGTAACAATGCATATTTTGAAATAGCATCTTCCTGGCAGTTTCCCTTCACATGAGTATTATGTACTTAGAAATTACTCCCTTTCTTGAACGGCACAGGCCAGCAGCGTGGGTTATTTAAGGAAAATTTCTCGGCATGTCGTCAATGAGCTAGCCTTTAGAAAGGCGTTTATTGTTATTTATGGTTGTTATTAATACAAGGTATACCATCCGGTTCTACGGATATTTCCAAATTAATGATTGACAAATACACTATCAAGACCTTTACTTAATTATTGTGCCAATCATAGTATCGATTTGTGATAGTGTCATTTCAGTTGATTTCCATGTTTTTCGTCGGAGTTCTCCCCTCCTATCGTCACACTACTTGCGACTTGGTTCTTTCATTGTGCGACGTTATTATAATGTCTTTCCCCTTGCTACAACCCCCTTTTTTCTTTTTTTTCTTTTTATTTATGCCATATCTAACAGGGTGTCGTGTATTTTCACACGTGCAATCTCTTTCCACTTCGCACCTTTCTTCTGACACATGGATATTAAGGTGGATGGGTCACTATCACTTGGATCCTTCATGATATTATACCATGCCATGTAGTTATGCATAGTTATGCTGCATTGATGGAGGTTCGTGTCCACAACGGGTATCTCCTCAAATATATTCTCCTTTGTTACCTGTAGTGCAGCATCAATTGTTGGATGTTTGCTTGTAAATTCAAATGTCTGGCTAAAGTTTACATCTAAGCTTTCCCATTCAATGGTTCTTCGTCGTAGCTCTTCTGAAGTGTACCAACTTCATGGCACCATTTCCAAGGTGTGGATGAATCAGTGAACCCATTCTTGTCGCGGATATTCTTTCCAAACTATGCGATAGTGCTCAACATGTTTTCCAGGATATGTCAGTCCTGTGTTTTTTTATCAGAATAACTAATCTCTTCTCCAAATATGATCTCCATTAGTCTTCTACATTGTAGCCATTTGGAGATAGACTGTTTATGTGTACCCCACCATCTAGCGGGCATATCTTTCAGCACATAGTCCAAAGAGGACAATCATTGTGATTTTGTGACCTTTTCTTCAAATTCTTCCAAGAAGGATGCAATATTAGGCAATCCTACATACGTAGGAAGCGTGCTTGCTTTGGCTCCTACCCTTTGAACTGATCTTGTAATTCTTGCACATATGCGCATGGAGACTTTGTGCATCCTGTTCTGCCAATTTTTTAGAGCTTCGCCTGAGTAGGACATGCACGAGCTTGCACTCTGCCAACTCAATTTTCCATCAGCTGTGGGATTAATATAATCTTCCTTCAAAGAAATAATGTCATACAGCTGGTCCAGATAATTTTCTTGCCCTTTGTTGTGCACAGGCTCGACATATCATTGTCCTTCAAGCAGATCAATGGGCGCAACCACTCTTATTTTAGAATCTTCAAAAGACAAGATCCTTTTCTTGAAGTTTATAATAGTTTGGTTGTCTATTTCCCAATAAATCCCTAGGAGCATAGAATATGGGTTTGTGTCATCGATAATGTCAATAACTTCGAAGTTGGGATATGTTCTTAAGCCTTCGACTTCCACGGGTACTTGGGATAGTCTACCAATTGGTAGCACCTTCGACTGGTTTACAAGCCTTAGCTGAATAGGAGACCAGTCTAGTTGTTGCTTATTCATGCTCTCCCATGTATGTCTTGTCAATATATTGACATCTAATCCCAAATCTATTATGATATATTCCATGTCATAATCTCCTATCTATCCAGCCATTCTCAGTTCCCAGCCTGTCTTTACTTTTCTCTCAATATGATTGACTCTTTTCTTAGGTTGCAGGTCTTCTGAGGTTTCTTCTATGAGTGTTGTCAATTCCATGACAACATCTTTATCATGGATTACTGCTAAATAACTTTTCAAAAATTCCTTGAGCTTACTACCCTTTTTCATTGGCAACTTCCTGATTAGTTGTTCAAATATTCCGGGCATAGCTCTCACTTGCCAGATGTCGACGAATGATTGGTATCAACAAATTCTTGTCACACCTCCAAGAATAATTCCTTCTCTTGTTGAACATATAGTGGAGATTTCTTTTGTGCCGCAGGTCACACCTGCGGTTGTCCTTGCGATGTATTTTGGTATGCTCCTATCACAGCACCTCCTCTTGTGACTACAACAAGGTTGGGTTTTCTTGGTTGGATAGAAATCATTTCAATATTAGGATTGGGGTTTGGATTCAGATTCTATACTGGGTTGGGTTTAACGATAGTTATAGCCTACCATTTCCCAATAAGTTGCAGACACTGTTCGACAGTGTGATCAAATTCTTTACAATATGTACAATTTTTTGCAAGACTTTGAAAATATCAAGAAAAATCTCCTGGCTTCCCACAATTATAACATACAATTTGGCCTCTTCCTTGACCAAATCCTCCTCTTGGTTACTGTCCTCGACCTCTAAAACTCCCGCCCCCACTTTGTGGAGGGTATTGTTGTTGTTGAGGATATTGATTCTGCTAGTATTGCGGTTGAGGATATTGTTGTTGTTGATACTGCGCAGGTTGGTATTGAGGCTTCGCTTGTTCAGCTTGCATCTGTTCATCATTTTTCATTAAGTAGGTATCCATGGTCTTCTCTTGCAGCAACTGAAGTGCTTTGTAATATTTTTCATCATGGCCTACCAATCTGCAAAATTTACAATATAGACTAGTGGGTGCACTTACAATCTTCTGTAAGTACAGACATTCTTTGTACTTATGACCTCTAGTCTAGAATATTCTACACCAAGGAATTCCTTGGGTGTTTAATGGGTTTGGCGCACTTGCTACGACATAGTTCATCATCGCCCGGTAATTATCTTTATGGTGTCCATATGTTCTACATCTTGTACACCATAGTTCCTCCTGAACTTGTTTTCCTATTTTGATGTCCTGGAGCTGCAATGTAAGATTGGACAGTTGCGACTGAATTTGCATCATTCCCAAGCCAGTGTCTCGAATTGGTGAGGCCTCTAATTGCATTGTTATTTCAAGAGCCTACATTTGTGACATGAGTTTATGTTGCATCAATGGAGTTTGTATATGTGACAACAAGGCAGCAATGAACCATTCCTTGTGTTGCACATTCGATGTTTGGAAACTCACTTTGGACATTAATGTCTTAAATCTTTGGTCAAAATCCCAAACAAATTTTGTCGGTAGCTACTTGATCTCGTTGATATTGGTGATGCATTGGGATTCAGACTTTGGTTTCTTAAATTCATTAATCAACCCAATTCGAATCTTGTTGAGTGTCTTCAGGACCACTCCTATTGGTACAATGGAAAACTTCATATACCAGTCTAGCGCACGACCTCCTAGCGTTGTGATCAACTGTGATTTCTTGGAATTCTCATCATGGATCTGTCATATAGTCAAGACAGCGTCACAAATAAACCAGTGCTGCTCTGTGTCTTCCAGCCCATTCCCATTGAATATTGGGAGTTTAATTTCAATTCCATCCATTAGATTATTCGATGTTGTATTGACTGTTGGTACAGTCGGAACAAAATTTCGACTAGTCAAACTTCCTTGTCCACTATTTACAGTGTTAGTACTACTCGTATTTACAGAGATACTTCGAGACAGGTCTCATGATCTTACCTCTGGTAGTGTAGGCGAGTTGTGTACATGTTCCTGTTCTGGAGCTTCAGTCGACTCTTCAGACTCTTCATCGCCTTCTAAGATCAACTGATATTCCTCTTCCTCTTCACAAGATCCTTTGTTTAGGTATGATGCAAACTCATAGCCTTCTTCTTTATGCTCTGTGATGCAACTCCCTCGTTCGAACAGAGTTTTTCGTATTTTGTCGGACCTTAATCTTCTTCCACTTCTCAAAAAGCTTGGTTCTAGTTCAGTTCCACTTTCTCCTGGGAACATCTCACTCTAGGGTCTTGTTGAGACATAGCCACCTTTTTTATTCAATCTATCATTCGCAGAATGTCTTTCTCACATATAAGCATTTTTATCCACATATTTAAAGATAACAGGTATCGGCTGCATGGTCCTTGAATTTTTTTTTGCTCTGCCTCATTGTATGAGGTTATTGTGTCAACAAAAAAATAGTAATGTATCCTTCTAGGATACTGTCTACCCAAAATTCCATAGCCCTTGATATAGGGTTATTTATCCTCTTCAACTGCTCGATTAAGAACGAGCTCCACTCTTTCGGTTCTCCTCCTTGAAAATTCTTCTGTTGGGTTGAAAACTTAGACAACCACTCATACAATATGACAAGGAACTCAGAAAAGAAACTCTCATGAATGTTTGAATAAATGTATCGTTCCATCCACTTTTTCAGTGTCCACCAAGATCCTTCACTTTCTTTTCTTGCAAAATCTATCTCTTTAGCATCCACCCAGTCTTGGATCTCCGATTTCATGGGATGTCGAAACATATCCCTCACCACAACACTTCAAGGTCCCGATAACAGAACCATTTGTTGGCTTTTTTCCCTTACCTATATCTAGACCTAGGTTCAGCCCCTTTCTGGTCAGCACAACAAAGCCCAAGATATCTACCTGACGAAGCAAATACTAGCCGACAGTACCTGCGACATAGATGATGTCTCACTTGAGATATCTCAGTTTTATGGTAACTTCCAAAACCACATTTCCACAGTTTGTGCGGGAGGGTATTTTAGTTCCTTGGCTCTACGCCAAGGTTTCCAACGAAGACCGGGAGTTGGGTTGGTGGTTTTCACTTATATATCAACACTAAAATATGATTCACCCTTATCTATGCAATTCACGCAAACAGACAGTGAAATCCAGTATAATCATATTCATTATTGTAATACGGAAGTCATGTATTTAACCAATTGCAACATAGTAATCAACCAACCATTTGTCACAGTAAATATGCACTTAACTAAGTTTTTCAACTTTCACACATATACACAGCATATAACGTGGAAACCCATCAAGGAAAAAACCACAAAGTTCTCTTCATCTGGCATTGGCATGAAGAAATAGATGCACCTTTTGTCTGTGCACAAATCTACATACTCTGTTCATATATTTTCTTCTATCTTTATAGATGTTCCCTCCCTCTCATTCTCTCTAATCTTCTCTCTTTCTCCCTCTACTCTACTTCTACTAGCGATTCACACATATTTTGGGTCGACCAACCTTCTTTACCTATCTTTGCACTCAGCTACAAAACCATTACTCTGATGCACTCAGCTATCCATAGTCATTAACCAAAAACTATCTATCTCTAGCTCAAGTGTCTTTTCCAAGAGTCTGGGATCCTCCTCAAAACTGTTGCATCAACTAATCAGATCGAAACTATATAAGTCAAAAACCATCTAACCCAATTACAACCTGGGTTCCTTCTTTTATAGCCCTATTACAAACTCGATATCACTCCCATACTTGCTTGTACAGACTCAATACTGACTCGATACAAACTCTAACAGACTCAGCTTCAGTCGCTATCCCAGCCAACTTACTATCTTCAGCCAACAGGTTGTCTTTCCTATTCTAGAAATACATAACCAAAAAGGAACTATCGGCTTGACTTACAAAAATGCCTTTACGCGTGTTGTTTTCATCAGCTCCATCCAAGCTCGTACCCATGATCACTATGAGCTGTCACTTTCTTAGCGTTATGCCTTATTCTGCCATGTCATATCATCTCTTGCTCTGTCCCTCCATCGTGGATTACTAAAATAGCACAACTTCCTCGTCCTGTGCCTTCTCTTTGTCTTCTTCCTTACTTTCCTTCTTCTGTCGCAGCATTCTTCCCTTTCCTTTGATGCTGCTTCTCCTATCGTAGCTCCTCCTTCTTCTGCTTATTTACCCTCTTCTTCCATACTTAGGCAAAATTCTATATGAATTATTCCCTTCTGTCCCAAGGCCCAACAGATTGTAGTGGTCAAGATTGTTAGCCCTCACCCACATGTCGCATTTTGGCAGGTCTGCAGAGGAAAATGTGTGCGTGAAGCAGTTTCTAGCTTATTTTCATGGAGGATACATGTGGCTCAATACCAAGGTACTGGTCACAATTGAGTTGACTTCATAGATTACCGGGTTACCTATGAAGGGTGTCGACCCGTCATAATACTTTAGAGGTAAGGACAACGATAAGAGGCTTGCTGCGAAGCTGAAGAAGAAGTACGATATTGTCCGAGACAAACGTGCCTATGTGATCAAAACCATCAATGACAGAATCTTTCAAGTTGTAGCCAAGATGTTGGTTGTGAAGATGGTAAGGAAGAATAGACTGAATCAGTGTCCTTCTAAAGTCATCGTGTGCATTGATCAGTGCGCTAAAGGAATCCAAATGAAATGGTCGTTGTCCTTACTGAATCAGCTGATGGAGGACGCAATGTTGGTCCAAGAAGGTAAGAGACCCTTTACATATTTATGGTTACTAATTTTAATTGCACTTGTGGGATGGATGGAACCCACGCACTATCAGGGAATGGATATAGAAGTTTCCCAAGCATGCAGGGGAACATGGTACTAGAACTTATGGTGGCTGGATGTGAAGGATCGACAGATTGACTATGCAATACAATTTTATTTATACTGTGATGTGCTAAGACACGGAGCAGGAAAGGTTCCACATCTTACCGAGGAGGAAGCAACAAAGTATAGATGCATATCCCATTTCAGAATGGGACCCCATGTGATACATATTCAAGCGTGACGTGACGGTGAGAAGAAATGGCTCAACCCATGTATAAAGTGATGAATTAAGAGGTTGATGCAATTATTGATGATTGGCCCATCTAGTGGAAAGAGTCGGTCAGTATAGAAGAACTATCGGACATAGAGGCAGGTCCACCACTTGATGTGCTGGTAGGAAAGGAGCAGGTGAAAGAAAGCGACAAGGAGTCTGAAGAAGAGTCCTCCAAGACTTTGATGGATTTCGAGATAGAAAGACAGTTTAAAGAAGGAAGGACGAAAAGAAGGTTCAAGCAGGACGAAAGAAGCAGCACCCAAAACATGGCTGATGACTAGGTGAGTCGCATAATAGCTGCGATCACCACTGTGACTACTGAGAGTGAAGCGCAGATGAAATACCACTCAACTAGGTTTTTCCACCAACTCAAAAATTTATTGCAATCCTTGACTAATGCAGTATTGGAAAAGGTTCCCCAAGTCGACATGCTGCAAAGTGTAGCAGATATCAGTATAGGTAAGAGTCTAAGGATTGTGCAAATTCCACCATGTGCGTTGGAGTCTCGCATTGAAGATATCGATGCAACTATGCAGCAGTTCGACACCATCATTATAAACGTCAACAAGTTTCCCACACATGTGCTTGCATGATTATAGGAGACAACGAGCCAGGAGCTCGCAAACTGAGAATCAATTGTATGTGATCACCTTGTCAAGTAGTAGGAGCAAGTGGCAATAGAAAAGGAAGAGATCATGACGATGAGGAAAGAACAGGAAGAAGAATTGATTTTGAAGGAAAAATACTTAGATGATAGAGAATGATTGGAGAATGACATCGTAGTCGCATGCGAAGAAATTCCTGACATCATGGAAGAAATGTTTGTTGAAGCAAAGATACTACAGCTAGGACAAATCATCGCAGATCTGAAAATGGAAAATGAGGAGTTGCAAGTGCGGGCAGTTCCAAGTACAGCGTCGAAATGGGTCGTAGAGCGCAAAGGAAAGATTGAGGATACGACCACCCAGATTGATGACTGTGAGAAGGTCGCCAAGATACTGGCAAACAAAACCACGTAATTTTGGATGAGTGTGGTCCAAGATGAACAACTGCAACAGCTAAGCACGCAACTTCATGAGGTAGAGGCGTAGCTAATGGCAATGTGGGAATACCTGAAAACGATGCCCCCAATGGTGCAGGTTAGTAAGGGAGTGAATTTAAAAGCACTTCAGCAGCGAGCAAGCAAAGCATGGGAGAGGAATCAGCGCCACACAACCCAATTGGACGAATTCCAGGACATTGGCGAGCAGTTGGCGATGAAAATGTGAGTGCACTGGAGACTACTCATGAGAGCCACATCCAAGTTGCTAAGAATATTGTAGAACACCCAATGGAGTAGGACACGGAATATTGTGCCACAATTAGCATGCGGACAAAGGAAGCAGTTGACAAACTCAAGAAGGAATATGATGAATTCAAGAACAAGATCATCTCATACACGATATCCAGTTGACGTGGCTCGAGGGAGAGCCACAAGATTGTGTTGTGGGCTTGTTGGAAGACAATTTGGATGTGCATTGTGCAAAAGTGACAAGGGTTAAATAAGATTGTGCAAGATGAAGAAGTCGACAAGTGGTCGGCTTGGTTTCATTTTTGTACTTTTTTTCCAAGTTAGTTAGACATGGACCATTTTGTAAAGGTGAAAACCTATAAAATGAGTTAGAAATGTAGTAGAAAGATATCTTTTGGACAACAGGAAAGCCTATGTTCTAAGCAAACCTTATATTTTATTCGTCTTGTGAACTATTTTTCTGGGTTTTGGTATGAGGATATCGACCAAGAGATTTGTTTTGAAGGTGTATGTTGACCTGTGAAAGATAATAAGATGAGAGTGTTGCTAGATATTTCATGTGTCTTTTGTCTGCGATGCGATATTTGATCCGATGATTCTTGTCTCTATGATTAATTACTGTAATTTTAATAATAAAATCTGAATGGTTAAATGTTGCGATCTAATGTCTTAATGTTTTACTTATTTGAATGATGAGAATTCTTCGCATGATGGATGGATTCTTGTATGTCAATCTGTTTTCTGCATAATGAACTGGTGCAATATTAGATCTAATAATGGAAATAGTAAATGAACGATAAAACCCTATTCTGGATATCTAAGTAATAGTGCACTAGAGACAGATTAAGTGTGCAAATCCTCTTCCTTTCTAGGGAAACGTGGTTCCTGCAGCCCTCCCTCAAGCATCTCAAGTGAGACCTCATCTGCTTCGGGGGTGTTGTTGGACAGGGTAACACCTGTCTCGGCTGGTATTTAGGGAGATCGCATCGAAAAGGGTGTCGACAAAGTGTGAAACCATATCGACTGAAGTGAGTCAATAGTTGTGCATCGATAATATTATCATATAAATTGGTGGGTTCTTCCCCGTTTTCTAGCCTTGATAGATGGTTGGGATGTAATACTCCAAATATTCGTAAAAAATTAAAAAATTTCATGTAACATAAAATGTTTTCAGTCATCATTACCTAGGAAATAATTAACTGCTAACAGTTACTTTAATCTGTATTAAATTAGAACTGACTATTTTGTAAGACTCTAGTTTTGTATACTTACTAGTTTGTTTTCATAATTCCATGTTAAGGAATTGAATTACGGTTGATATAACAGGAATAAAACATATGTTTAAACTTCTAGGACTAAGTTTGCTTTATTTTCTTATGACAAGTAGGAAATAAATTCAGTTGAAATCAAGGCTTACTCAGCTTATAGCTAATGCAGTGAAGTGATGCTTCTATTACAGGTCTTTTACAGGTAAGAATTTTGTTACCAGTTTTCCAGATCGAGATTATCATCTCCACTAGCATAGAATAAATTGCTAGTTAAATTATTTGTTTTACAGCTTGAGAAATGTAAGAGGTATCGTTGATCTTTATTGTTTAAAACCTTCATAATTGATATTAATAAAAGTATTTTAAAAAACTGGATTTAGCTCAGTTACGCTTACCATCACAGAACTTGTTCATTTAACTTTCATCCTGCTATTTTCAGTTTAAAACTTGTATGTAAATCTAATAGATGCATCTTGTGAAACAGATTTCTTTTTACAAATAAAGAGTTACAGTAACCTAGAAGATCTATGATCCAATTGAAGTCATAAAATACTTTGACAAATAACCACACATGAAAACTAGTACTTAGTATATAGGATAGTTTATAACTACTCTAATACTTACCAAATTTGAAATGCCTTGATACCAAATGTTTTTCTTTAAACTATAGTGTTATTACCTTTTATTTTAAGGAAAAAGAATTGTTCTTCAAAGAGGTCTGTCCTATTATCCCTTGTATGATTTTCTCATCTCATAAGGGTGTTATTGATTAAATAATATACTAGTGTCCATAGTTTAATACCTAGACTAAAGTCCTAGCAAGGTATCTTCTACAGTTACAAGTGTTTACATATAAATGATTCCCTTCTTCATTTTGTATCTTCCTAAAACTAATTACACAACATTGTTCATTATATGAAAAACAATGAATAGCATAAGTTTTCCTATACCATCCCAATGGTTTTAGCTTATACTAAGACCCTAGTTTAACCACTACCTCCCATCTTATTTACTATGGATAAAACAAGCATAAAACCATAATAAAAGATAACAAAACCATGACATGAAATATAATATGGTATTAATTCTTTTTATACACCATTATGTGTAGGCTGCAACAAGGAGTTTTGAACTTTAATGCCAAACCCATCCTTTGCAAATAAATTTGGAGCTACGTGGTCGATGCTCATTTGATAGGGTTTTGACCTTGGAGTGTTTTCCATATAAATTTCTCTAAACCATAAAATCTCGCTTTCACCTAAAATTTTACCTTACTCTGGAAGAGGGGCCACGGGCTCATGGCCGCTCGGCCTGTTTGTCACTCCACTGTGTCAATCTTCCTGCCAATAGCCTTCTTCTTCTACATGTAGAGGTGTAATTGAATACTATCTCTGGTTTTGTAGACGAAACTCTCTCCTCGCCATTACTTAGCTCTGCAACAATGATGCTCCTATCGTTACCTTGCCTCTGCAAGTCTTTTTAATCATTCCATGGTGCATTGGTGAGCTCAGGAGGTGATCATGGCTCTTAGGTTGTCATAGTGTGGCTTGAGTTGTTTATTGTCTTTTTTTGAAATTGGTGTAAAATTCAGATGTCTTCGTAGCCCATTCTGTAGAGTGGCATTGACTCTACTCCGTTGTGGGGTTTGGGACTCAGATCTAAACTCTGTGAGTCATGTTTTTCTTTTGTGAAGCTCATTGTCTTCGAAAGGTGGATAGGATTTGTACTCATACTTCTATAGGGTCGATAAATCTATAATGCAGTTAAAAATACCTCATTTTTCTGTCTTTAAACAAAGTTAAAGATTTCATTATACACCAATAGTTATTCTTTTGAGTTTTTATATTTGTTTGACTTCAATGTGTAGGTGCTTAATTTCTATAGAGAGGTGCTGACAGTAGTCGAAGACCACTCTGCCCAGATTCCAAGCTGTGCATAACCCTGGTAAGCCTCGGTCTCGCTGAGGTTTCTCCTGCCTTGGTGTATGGTGTTGATTTTTAGTTGATGGAATTCGTTGGATTTTTGTTGGTTTTCAGCTCGGCCGTGATATACTGTGTTGTAAAATTTTGGAAATCCCAGGGGCCGATACTTGATGTTTGGTTCAGTTTATTGAATCCCTAGTGGTTGTTTTAGAAACAGAGGCTTAGGGCTTCCATATCCAAGACAATTTCCTTCTCAGTCGTATATTTTGTTTATAGTTATGTTGTTTTTAAAACAGGCTTATAAGCTGTGACCCTGGTTGTAAAAGGCCATAGGGCCATAACTGATATGATTCAGTTTTTGGGTTTAACTGTTACATATAGCTTGAATAAGCTCGAAGCTTGTTGACTATATTTATGTTTTGATAATATATATAATATATATTCTATGATTTTAAAACAAAGAAGGAAGACTTGTAATAATTTGGTTATTTTAATTATTTCTTGTTGCAATTAACCTTTCAGAGGTTTATGGTTAAGTAAATTAGTATTTGTTTTGTTTTATGTGTAAATTGTATCTTAAGGGTTTTGACAGTAGGGTTTTAAATCGTAACTTGATTCTCACTGTCAGTAATGGTTAAAAGAAAATGTAATAATATCTTCGGTATCTTTATTGTTTCCTGTTTGAAAAAATATATTGATGTGTTTTTAATCACATGTTGTGTATAATTATTCAAACAGTTTTTAATACTGCTCTTCGGGAAGGATGTATAAATTTTCCTATATTCTTTTACTTGATGCTTATGGTTATATAAACACAGTAAGTAGATTTTAATTCGTTTTATGATTTAGAGATCAACTCCTCTGTTAGTGAAAGAGGTGGTAATGTTATTTCAAATTTACAATTTCTTGTAATTAGGTTTACTTATAAAAACCCTAATTTTTTTCTTAGTTTAAATGCATTGTTATTATTTGAATATAATGTTATTCTGATTTTTATGTTACTTAGATGAAATATCACAGTAATTACCTAGTAAGATTTACTGTTTCCTACCTATTTAATTTATGTTCTTAAAATGTATGTTAATTATTATAGTAAATAACTTGTCTACTGTGTAAGTAAGTACACAGATTAAGTATATTTATTTCTTAAAAACTTTCCTAAAGACATATTTGTCTATATCTTTACAGATTACTTTATCTAAGTAAAAATTCTAAATAAAAAGAAAAGGCTTACAGCTGAATAACTCTTAGGAAAACTATGGAAAGTAATAAATCTCATTCACGTATACTTTATTCATTTTCTTTATCTTAAGTTAATCTAACCTATTGTACTAGAGTACTACCTTTATAAAAGGTGTGGAAAAATACATTTTAGGTATTTTCTTTCTATCTATGAGTTAAACTAGAAATTCTTCTGATCATTTACCCTAATCTAGCTAGTTCAGAACTTAACTGTCTTTTCACATAATATACATTTCTCCTAACTAACCGTAGCAGCAAAAAGGACAAAAGCATAACATATCATTGATTAAACTTAAACTTTCCAGATAACAGTAAATACTTAGATAGCTAAATAAAACAATTAGAACCTGGAAATATAGACGGGGTGACAACAGCTTAAGGAACCTGTTCCTCCCAACCAAATCCTCAAGAAAATCTAGACTGCAAATATCAGGACCCCCGAGCTTGTCTCCTGGTCCACCTGGTAGAAGTTCTGGGTGAGATATGTAGTTTAGTAATCCTCTGCAACTCTATTGAGTTTTTAGTAGCAATCAGTTCTGCATGTAGCAGTATGAACTCAGCTTAGAATAGCTGCACTAGTTCAGGTCTTCATCACTTTTCAACTCAAACTTACTTCAGCTAGTCCCCTCCATCGAATTTTCTTGTGCACACCATTCTCTCAAAATGTTCACAAGTCAGGAATGAGCAGCCTCAGCTGTCTTCAATGGGAAGTTTTATTAGCATGCCTAGGTATTTTTGGGTCAGTTTTCACTTAATGAGCCACCTGCTCTTGTTCCACTTTCTTGGGGAACATGAACACAAAAATAGGGAAGTTTCCACCTGCAACAGCTAGAAGTAGTTTGAGGATGCTGCCAAGTGTCAATCTGCTCTCAACCCAGCCTAATCCACCAAGTGACCAGTAAAACACTCATTTAACAGCTTCCCTAAGTTGTTGTCTCATCTTTCATTTATTTATTAATAAAATATTCAGCAATTACATTCAATTATCCTTGACCCCACTTGGTCATTAATTACAAACTTTAAAATAAAAATATAAGATAATGTTTCTTAAAACATAAAATGTTTTGCAAATTGGAGCATGTGACATACACACCCCCTTAAATTATAACATCATCCTCGATGTTATTTATTCTTTGTCCTTAGAATTGCCTTGGAACAGAATTGGATATGCACCTTGCATATGACTCTCCAATTCCTAGGTGGCTTCTTCTGGACTAAGGTGCTTCCATTGCACCTTCACCTGACCAATCGTGCAATTCCGAAGCAAGATCTCCCTCCTTTCGACGATACAATCTGGTTCCACCAGAAAATATCCTTCGGGCTCCACCTGCACATCATTCCAGTTTATAACATGAGTAGCATCATGTACATATTTTTTTAACACGAAAATATGAAAGACATTATGAACCTTCAAATTTGGCAGTAAAGCCAATTGATATGCCACCTGTCCTATTCTAGACAGTATTTCAAAAGGTCCGCAATATCGGGGTGCTAACTTAGCACAACTTCCTAATCTCAGAGAACTCTTTTTAGGCCTCACCTTAATAAATACATGTTCACCAACCTGGAACTCCTTTTGAGTTTGTTTAAGATCTGCTTGAATTTTCTGTTGATCTTGCACAACATTCAAGTTACCTTGCCCCTGTTTTACAATTAACTCCACCTCTTTTAATAGTTTAGGTCCTAATACTAACCTGTCAACTAGATTACTCCATGATATGGGGGTATTGCACTTCATGCCATACAAAATTTCAAATGGACTATATCTTGCTGAAGCTTGGTAGTGATTGTTGTAAGAAAACTCTACCAAGTGTAAGTAATCTTCCCATTTTCTTGGTTGTTCTTTAACATACATTCTAAGCAAATATTCCAATACCTGATTCACTCTTTCAGTCTGTCCATCTGTCTGAGGATGGAAAGAGGTACTAAAATTTAATGTAGTATTCAGTCCTTTAAACAAAGACTTCCAGAAATTGCCTGTAAACTTAGGATCTCGGTCTAAAATTATAACTTTCGGTATTCCATGTAAAAGAAAATTTTGTTTTAAAAATATATCAGCAATATTAACAGCCTTGTAAGTAGTTTTTACATGTATAAAATGATCTTCCTTACTTAGTTTATCAACAAAGACCATTATTGAGTCATTCAGATTTTGATTTCTAGGTACTCCTGTAATAAAATCAAGGCCAATTATCTCCCACTTCCAGCTAGGAATAGGTAACGGTTGAAGTAAATCGGCTGGGTCCTAGTGTTCAGTCTTTACTTGCTGACATTCAAAGCACTTAGCAATGTATTCTGCTAGTTCATTTTCCATCTTCGGCCAAAAATAATCCTTTCTTAACATGGTTATAGTCTTCTGATAACCAGGATGTCCTGAGTAAGGAGTCTTATGAATTTCATTTAAAATCAGTAACTTAATCTTAGGTACATTATGTATATATAGTCTATCTTTACATAGTAATAATCCTTTTTCGTTTAAACTATACCCTGTACTTAAAATTTCAATTAAATTTTCTGTTTTTTTTGCTTGTAATTTCTGATAATTTTCATCCAATCTTACTCCTTCTAGTTGTTCTTATAAATCTGTTTTATAGGTGTTGATTGCTGCTACAAAATTTAGTTTTGCATTGTTGCTTAAAGCAGCAGCAACCTTATTTTCTTTTCCCTTAATATGTTGGATTTCAAAATCATACTCGCTAAGGAAGGCTAACCACCTAGCTTGCCTTGCATTTAAGTCAAGTTGATCCAACAAATATTTTAACCCTTTATTATCTGTCATTAATATAAACTTTCTTCTGATTAGATGATGGCGCCACACCTTCAAGGCATGTATGATAGCAGCCAATTCTAAGTCATAGGTCGCATAGTTTTTCTCATGAATCTTCAGCTTCCTAGACTCATATGCAATGATGTGTCCTTCCTGAGTTAAAACTCCACCTAAACTGTCATTACATGCATCAGTACAAACTATAAAATATTTATTAGGATCAACAATTCTTAAGATTGGTGCAGTGGTTAATAATGTTTTTAACTTTTTAAAACTATCTTCACACTTTTGACTCCACTCAAATTTCTTCCCTTTCTTCTGTAAAGAATTTATGGGATTTGCAATTCTTGGAAACCCTTTCAAATGAATCTTCAATAGTAACCAGTAATTCCCATGAATGATCGTACATCGGTTACGTCTTTTGGGACTGGCCATTCTTCAATTGCTCTTATCTTTTCTAGATCAACAGAGATCCCTTCTTTAGTCACTACATGACCTAGGTACTATATTTTATCCTTAAAGAAATCACATTTACTAGATTTTGCATAGAGATGATGTTCTCGTAATTCTTATAAAACAATTTTTAAGTGCTCTTCATGTTCTTCTTCAGACTTCGAATAAATTAATATGTAGTCAATGAATACGACCACGAATTTATGAAGGTACTTATGCATTACATTATTCATTAGACACATGAAGACACCCGAGGAATTAGTAAGCCCAAATGGCATAACAACAAACTCATAGTGACCATACATGGTCCTAAAAGTTGTTTTAAATATGTCTTCATCTTTGATTCGGACCTGGTGATAACCAGATCGTAAATCAATCTTCAAGAATAGTGTTGCTCCACGTAGCTGATCAAACAAATCATCTATGCGAGGTAATGGAAATCTGTTTTTAATAGTCATTTTATCAAATTAACGGTAATCTATACATAATCGTAGAGTTTCGTCCTTCTTTTTTTTTTAAATAACAGGTGCTCGCCAGTGAGACACACTGGGTCTAATATAATTTTTATCAATAAGTTCTTTTAACTGTGATTTTAATTCAATTTATTCCAATATATTCATTCGATAAGGGTCTTTTGAGCTGGGCACTACACCAGGTACCAGCTCAATAGTGAAGTCTAACTCCCTCTTCGGAGGCAATCCCGAAATTTCTTCCGAAAATACATCTGAATACTCCCTTGGGATCAAAATGTCTTCCACTTTTAATTTATCTTCATTATTAGTATTGTATTCATTAATTACCGTTACAGCAAAGGCTTTACAACCCTTCTAAACAGCTCTCTATAATTGCAAAGCAGAGATCTGTCTTATAACTGTTTTCCTAGGGATTCCTCTTACATTTACTGTTTCTCCATCATTATTTACGCAAGTAAAAGTTTTATCAAAACAGTTCAAGACTGCCCTATGCTGTTCTAACCAGTCCATACCAATTAACATATCATAAGAACCTAAAGGTACTACATTAAGCTTAACAGAGGTTTCAAACTGATCCAGTTTTACAGTACAATTCTTAACAAAACTAATCACTTTTCTTTTTGCGCCAGTAGCTTGCTGGACTAACCATGACTTTGCAAAATTTTCTACTGATAACTTGCATTTTTCTACTAAATCAGGAGAAATATAACTTAAGCTAGCCCCTGGATCAATTAAAATAGATATAGGTGTTTGATTCAGCTTACCTTCCACTTCCACCATGGAATTTTGATATTCCGCCTGCCTGTTTTCTAGTGCTGCGTTGATCCTGGGCATTGCCCTTGCTAGATCACCAACAGTCATCTCCTCCTAGATCGTATGTATGTTGATAACAGTCTTCTTTCGGTTGGGGCAAACTGATTGATAATGAGGACCATTACATTCCCAACATTTTACTGGTTCTTTTTGTTCATTATTCTTGGTGTAATTACTGTGATTATTAACAAGTTCTTTATTTCTTTGGCCATTTGGATTTAACTGTGAATTACCTTTATTCCCTTGGAAATTTTTATTAGGAAAATTTCATGTGTTATTATTCTTAAAATTACGCTTAGGTACGAAACTTGTCCTCCTCTGTTCAAAATTATTAAATCTTTTAGCCTTCCAGTTTGACATACTTTCCTTTTTGTGATTCTCCTCATAATAGAAATTCACTTTTCTCATCGCTTCTTCTAAGGTTTTTGGATTGTCATATTCAAATCTATCTTTTATATGCAAGGGTAAACAGCTTAGAAACTGATGTACCTTAGGCTTCTCGTCCACAATGTAAGGCACATATCGAAGCAGACTTAAAAATTTACTGTTTAGTTCTTTCATGTTCATTGTTCCCAGCTTTAGTTCATAAAATTCCTTAGCCCGCTCTTCATAGTACTGTTCTGACAAGAATTTCTTCTTAAAATATTTCTTAAATGTACTCCAATTAATGTTCTTCTCCCTAATTCCTTTTAGTCATTTTAGGTCTTGCCACCAAATATATGCCTTCCCTGTGAGGTTGTAAATGGTCATTCTTGCTTTTAGCTGATTAGAATAATTATAAATTTGAAAATATTTCTTCATCCCAGACAGCCATGATTCATCCTCTTCTCCTTTCTCAATTTCACCATTAAAGGTTGGTCGTTTTATTTTCTTAAATTCTCCTGAAATTTCTTCATAAAGTTTAAATTTTCTCTTTCTTGTCTAATGATTATCTTCGCTACTATCACTAGTATATTGATAATTCTTCTTATGTAGATCGCCATAAATCTCAGAGGATGAGCTACTTTCGATTTTAGACTATTTAGACTTTTTATTTTTATGTTGGTAAGGCATATCTTCAAATTCTGTTCGTTTATCTTTTTCTTCATTCTGAAATTTTTCCATTAAAATCTTATTCAGCTCATCCTGAGCTCTTAGAATTCTCTCATTTTCCTTTTTGACTATTTCCATCTCTGTTCTTAGTTCTTTAACCGTTTGTAATAATTCAGAAGAGTTATTAGTTATTTCTTCTTGTATAGGTTCTCTTTTAGAATTACTTCGTTCAGTAAACGAGGACTCCTCGTCTGCATATTCCTCCAATCTTTCCATACCTACAGTTTGTTGGGGCCCCGAAAAACGCAGGCAACAACAGTAAGGGATTCTCCCCAGTCCACGTTCCCAACTAGCCCATTGACTGTTTGGTATAGGGAATCCATCCGGTTTACGGTCCGGCTACCGTAGGTCAAAGTAACAAAACAAAGGCTTTACCGGTTGCGGCCCGATCCACCGTGAATTTTGTATTTTTTGACTTAATGTATGATATGCAAGTGCCTAACTAACAATGCAGGGTGCTAAAGATGCAAGGAATAGTCACAATGTGATGCGCAGGTTCTTACCTCTCGTCGTAAGGTTCACAAGCACCCACAACACATACAACATGAAAATAAACTAATTACCTAAACTATCCCTAGGGAGCAAAGTTATCATTCATTGGTGAGTAATACATTTTGTACATGCATTATGAAGAGTTACAGATAGTTGATACTTCATTCAAGACACATGAACAATTACAGATATTTAAATAACCAGATAGCCGATTATTTTATGAATAACATTTATTACTCACAGTGGAAAACATCCCAAAAGATATTGAAGAACAATCGACAAGAACATAGGTTCAGGAAGTTAAATACTCTCACAGTAAATGAAACACAGTTGAAAACGAAATAGTTTCTCTTCAACATTATTCATCTAGTCGCATTGATACATTCCACATTTCGCTCTCTCCAGCAGGCAAAAGTTGCACTTTTTGACTGTAAAACGAAGTAGTTCCTCTTACAAGCAAAAGAGTTTACAAATTTTTCAGGGAAAAAGCCCTTGTAACTTCTTCCTTTCCAGTATTTAAACAAACAGTAAATCATTTGGGTTTCCCCCAACGCATGACCTTTCGGTCTCCCCAGCGTTTCGTATTTTTATGAGTTGTCTTTATGCACTCATGATTCTTTTAGTAATGGACCAGCAGTCAGGTTCGTGCCTTTAGCGTTATTGACTTTGTCTTCTGCTTCGAGGGCCCTTTCAGTGATCTAGTCGGTGTTGTTTCGATTTTTACTAAACTGTTCTTCTACGTCTTCACGCATCAGCTCCTTACGCACACCTGCAATTAACCCACGTGTATTATCCATTTGGGACTGTGCTATGAAACAGAGCGACGGATTATACAAACTGAAACGACTTCTCCACAAAACAAATGGCCTGGTGCACCACGGTGAAAGTCGGAAGGATACTGACATCGGAAGTCAAAGGCTTGGCTCAGCCGCAACGGCGGGAAGAAAAAGAATGCTAAGAGGCGTGATTCAAAGCTGTGGTGGGAAAACTCCATCGGAGATCGGGTGACTTTGACGTCGGACGCCAAAAGGAATTCCCAGCCGTAACGGTGGATAGACAAGCGCTAAAATGATGCGGAATGCGGGTGGGAGAGGGCTTAATCGGACGTCGAAAGACATTCGAGTCGGAAGCTCAATGGCTTTCCCAGCCGCAACGACGGAAGGGTAAAAGCTACGGGCAAGCGATTGAAGACAAATACAAATCGAACGTCGGAACGATTTGGACTTCGGACGCTAAACCGCTTTGGGAGCCACAACGGCGGATGGAAAATTACAAAAACAGTCGATTTGACAAAAAAATCAAGTGTTCGAAAGCCTTTAAAAATCAACAACCGTCAAGGACCATTTCATTTTCAAAACAACGGGCTATCAAAGACAACTGGCAAGACTCAACCCAACTATGCGACCCGCTGCAAAAAAAAATTCAAGCACAAACAAATTCTGGGAGCAGGCTGTATGTAAATTGTTCAAAACATCCAGACTTAAAGCATGACCGAAGAAACATCAAGGATGAAACAACCTGAAGCGATATTCAGTTGTGAGGAGGGGCCCAAAATTTAAGAGATTTGGGGAGAAAAGTTGCAGCAGCAACAACTGGCGATTACCTGATGAACCTAGATCTCTGGGCAACTAATCTTTGAGTGACAGACTATTTAACAACAAATGCATCCTTTCGAATTCTTCCAGTTATCTGGATTTCTCGAATGCCGGCAATGTGTACCGTCAATCATTGATGATAGTCCAATTTGGGAAAGTGGAAACCAAGATTTTCAAGTCCAGATAACTCTGTCGAGGCCAGAAGATGAGTTTCATTATTACCTTTGTCTTCAGGTGGCTGATAGCTTTGGACACCATAGGATTGTAGCATATGGTAAACAGAAATATTCGTTTGTTCCTCATTCCCATGCCATTTCAGCACTTTTTGTACTTTTGGACTTTTGTCCCTTTTCTTATGAGTCCTCCTGAATGCCCTGTCTTACTGAATTTTATTTCAGGATCCTCTATCCCATAGTGTCCTTTTGTGTGAGTGGTATACTTTAAGTTTCAGCTCACGGACGGAGAGGATCTTTAGGCAACTTAGTACTCATGATTTAGCACCTGCTTTGATTTATGATGTTTTTCTAGGAGTTTTTTGACTCTTTATTTGCCTATTGGCATTCGTTTCTTGGCATGGGATCATTTATATTTAATATATTGTTCACCTTGCTCCTTTCCATGGGTCCTCGGCTGTCACTCATTAGGACACTTTAAGTGTGGCGTGGATGGAGCCCCACCATAGCATTCCAGACTCTCTGAATCCGGCTTATTACACGGGGATTAAGCAGGAATTCAATGCACACAGAATTATTCGAGAAAATGACTAAACTGGAAGAAAATATTTAATATAAACAGCAACCCATAGTCTGATCACTAAATTGTTTATCACTCCCAAAAATTCTGATGTTCTCCATGCAACCGAAGGTTCGTCCCCTTTATTGAAAACAAGAAAAAATCAAACTAAAGCAAACCGAAAAACATGACTCAAAAGACTACCAGACGGATATTTTATACACAAGATAGAAGAAATCAAACAACTCAGGAAAAAAAAGGCTTGAGAACCAAACCATTTACCGGTAGGTTCTCCTCCCACCCCTGCAGATCTTGCAATTTGTAAGTAGAAGGACCAACATTGGCTGCAATCTGAAAGGGGCCTACCCACAACTGCTGGAATTTGGTATGCTTTCCCTTCTCATCATGGGGGTGGTCCCATTTGAGGACTAAGTCTCCTACTTCAAAGTCTTTTGTCCCAGCTTTGTGCTTATCAAACCATCTCTTAACTGACTCTTGTTGTTGTTTAAAGCGTTCTTTGGCTTTAGATCTAGCTTCTTCTGCTTTCAGGAGATTATATATTCTTATCTGTAAAACTTCATCATCAGACCCCCTAGACTCTTGAGCTAGTATGGAAGATGGTAGCATGATGTTGGGAGGAAGAATGGATTCTTTTCCATAGACAAGGGTATAAGGAGACACTCCTATTGCAGACTTGGGGGTGAATCTATCAGCCCACAGGGCATTTGGTAATGCTGAGTGCCAACTCCTCTGGTTTTCTACCACAGTCTTCTTCAAAATTCTAATCAGATTTTTGTTAGAGGATTCAGCCAGGCCATTTCCTTGTGGATAATAATTAGTAGAATAATGCAATTTCATCCCTTTATCATGAGCAAAAGCAGTCAATTTAATTGATGAAAAGTATTTAGCATTATCAAAGACTAACGAAACTGGAACTCCAAACCTGGTCATTATATGATCTTGCAGGAAGCTGATGACTTCGTCCTCATTTATCTTGCGCAGGGGGATAGCTTCGACCCAGCGAGTGAAATAATCAGTAGCGGTCAGAATGTACTTGTGCTGCAGAGAGGAATTCAGTTTTATTTCTCCAATAATATCTAGCCCCCATTGCTCGAATGGTTCCGTGATCATCACAGGCTTTAGAGGTGCTGCTGCTTTAGGCTATCTCCCACTACACCTTTGGCAAATATCACACTTCCTGACATGTGCGTGCGCGTCTCTAAAGAGCGTAGGCCAGTAGTAACCTACCCTGAGGATTTTGTGGGTTGTGGTATCCCCTGAATAATGTCCTCCAGCAGGACCGTCATGCAATTCTGTCATCACTTTCTCCACATCTTCCTTTTCTAAGCATCTGAGAAGAACTCCATCATAGTTCTTTCTGAATAATACCCCTTCCACGATTTGATAAGATGCTGATTTAAGACGTAGTGCTCTCCTTTGCTTGGAATTCCAATGTTCTGGTAACATCCCTGCCTGCAGGTAATGCACCTGGTCTCTGTACCAAGACTGGGGAGCTGTAAATAAAGGACATACATCCATTACATGTAACTCGGCCTCATCCTCCCAGGCTTGTTCTTCATTGTTCCCACTTTTAGTCATCAGTTTGCACAACCCTTGACCTTTCACTATAGAAGCTGGCTTGAATTCAAGGTCGTACTCTTGAAGATTTGTTACCCAGTTGCCCCTTCTTTCTCCTAACTCTTTCTATATGAGAAGGGATCATACAGCTGGGTAGGGGACTATTACCTTGGTTCGATTTTTTAATATATAAGGCCTGAATTGCTTCACTACCTTAAATACTGCATAAGCTTGCTTATCAACAGCTGGGTAGTTCAATTCAGCCCCTTGTAGACCAGTACTCATAAAGGAGATTGGGAATTCATCCCCCCCTTCTTCCTTCTGGGTGAGCACAGCTGCCAGTGAATCATCAGATGCAAATGTATACAGAATAAAGTCTCTATCAAAGTTTGGGATTTTCAGGGAGGGCGCATGTGCAACAGCAGTCTTGATTTTACTGAAAGCATTCTTTTCAATTTCAGTCCACTTAAATTGTGCATTTTGTTTCACCATCTGCTGCAGTGGCTTAACCATCTGAGCAAAATCAGGGACAAATCTTCGCACGAAGTTTATAGTTCCCATAAAAGACTGCATCCCTTTCTTATTGTGGGGAAAAGGGATTTGTTCAATGGCCTTGATTCTTTCTGGATCTATAGAGATTCCTTTCTTCGAAACTATGTGACCCAGTAACTTGCCTTCCGTGACAGCGAACACACATTTCTTAGGATTGAGGGAGATGCCATATTTCCGTCATCGCTCAAAAATTTGCTTTAAGTGAAACGCGTGCTCTTCTCTTTTCTTTGAGAATATTGTAATGTCGTCAAGGTACACTACAGTACTTCGTCCAATCAATCCACGGAAAGCTATGTCCATAGCCCTCTGGAATGTCGCTCCGGCATTAATCATCCCAAAAGGCATCCTTCTATAGGCAAAGGTTCCCCATTTAGTTCTGAACGTTGTCTTTAATCTGTCTTCTTCGGCTACTAATACTTGATTGTAGCCAGAGAAACCATCTAATAATGAAAACAGTTCAGAACCTGAAACCATCTGTAGCAGCTGCTCCATGGGTGGCACAGGATAGTTATCTTTATCTTATGCACGGTTTAAGTTCCTGAAATCCACGCAGAGTCTGATTTCTCCAGACTTTTTCCTTACTGGTACCAGATTTGATACCCACTCAGAGTGTCTAACTTTGAAGATAATTCTTGCGTCCAATAACTTCTTCACTTCACTTTGAATCGGCGGTTCCAATTTCAAATGCATTTTCCTCAAAGGTTGCTGATATGGCTTGACGCCTGCTTTAATGGGGATGACATGCTTGATGATGCTGGTGTCATACGTTTTCAAATCTTCGTATGTCCATGTGAAAACATCTTTATATTGTTTAAATAGACTGATGAATTTGTCTCTTTCTGTTGGTGAACAGCATTTTCCGAGATTCACGAACTTAGGATTTCTTTCAGACCCTAAATTAATCAACTCAAACTAGAGAGAGGAGCTGTGGGTCTTCACGTTGGGAGGTCTTCTGAATTTTTCATTTAAATCGAACATTTTTTCCAACGTTCTGACTCCTTTAGGAATGAAATTATCATATTTCATCTCAGCCTGATGCTCTTAATCGTCTATGATCGCTCCTTTAAACACCTCATCATTCATTAAACATTCTATGATCTGCTGGTCATCATCGAACACTCGTAGGTTCATAATCATATCAGGTACAGAGGGCCTGAAAAGCAGTTCGACAGAACATCGATTATTAGTGGGTACGAGTCTAGCGGCTGATGTGGCACCAACAGATCAGCAGCTGCGTTTTTTATTCTTGGAATTGAAATAATGTTAAATGCATTAAAATATTTCAGCAAATCCCATACCTCATTCTGGTAAGCTTTTAAGTGAGGAGATATACAATGTATCTGATTCCGGATTTGTTTCACAATAATTTCAGAATCCCCGAAAACTTTTAGATTACTTACCTTTAATTCAATTGCCTTCTTTAGTCCTTGCACCAGTGCTTCGTACTCAGCAGTATTATTAGTACATTCAAACTCTAATCTACATGAAAGGAAATGTTTATTCTTCTGTGGGTCAATCAAGACACAGCCAGCCCCTGACCCTTCTAATGTCTTAGAACCATCAAAAAATAAAGTCCAAAAATCATTAACTACTGAAAATGAATCTACTCCTATTGCTAAGTCTACTATTTTACAGTCAATCTCATCAGCCTGTAAGAATCGAAGGAGATCAGGCTGGGTATCAGATGTGTTGTTGGCTTCTTCTGCTTGGCAATTACCTGGTTCCAACTCAATCAAATAGTTTCCCAAGACAGAATCCACAGGTTCATTCTTCTCTTCAAGTCAGGTAACATTGTACTTCATGTGAGGCTCCCTCAAAACCTTAATCTGGTTCGGACTTCCTTTGTATGGCAACCACAGATGTGACCAATCAGAAGCGAAATATCCATTAAGTTTGGCCGACCAATCTCTGCTCAGGATAAGGCCGTATGCATTTGGTATATTAGCCACCACAATATTAATGACCTGGCATACTTTATCATTTGAAGCCAAACGGACGAGGACATCTTCCATCTCACCAATTACCTTCACATCTGTCCTGTCTAACTGAACTACTCTCCACGAAGATGGCTTAGGCTGCCCATTGATTCTTTTACAGACAGATATCGGCATGACATTAACAGTTGCCCCTAAATCTACCAAGCAATTATGTACATTGTAGTTAAATATTTCAAAAGTAAGGAGAAAAGGTGGATGCTTGTGCTTGGATTTACCTCCACTGTTGTTTTCTCCAATCTCTTCTTCTTCTTCTGGTTGATTGTTAGTGGGCGTCTTCTCATCTGATGTTTCAAGGGCTCTCAACAGCCTTTCTTTTTGCTGCGGACCTTTGCACATCTCGAATAGTGGAACATTCGCCTTTATCTTCTTTAAATCCTCCACGATGTCATAATCCATCTGTTGTTCCGTGGGATGAGGCCTATCAGCATTCTCCTTACCTTCATTTGGCTTGGCCGTTGTATCATTCTGTCTAGGACTTTGGCTGGTAATAGTGAATTCTGGAACTTTATCAGCCAAGGAGTTATTTTGAAATTTCTTCTTAATATTTCTCTGTAACCTCTTAATCTTTGGGAGTATAAGACTGTCTCCTTTAACCGTCCCTTAACTCCTTGTGGCTACGTTGGTTTCCACAGCATCCTTGTACCCCTGAGTCTTTTCTTCTTCAACATCAAATAAAGAGACAGAATTCCATAAAGCCATGGTTTCTTGTTCCTGCTATTTAGTGGAAGTAGAAGTAGAAGTATCTTTTCTTTCTTCTTCTCCCTCTTCTGTTAATCTAGAATCTAACAGTTGATTCATGACCAACGTCATCGAATTAATCCATTGAGGACAATTCTTTTCAGAGTGTGGCTGTTGGTGGAAAGTGAAAAAATTGTCCAAGCCTACCTCTGTTAAGTTCATAGATGCAGTATTGTAAGGAGGAGGTTGAGACTGATGGTTATCCTCTCTTTTCTTATAATATGGCTTATAAAAATTTTGTGCTTCCTTTTCTTTCTCCATATCTATGATTTTGTTGGAAAGTTTCTGCGTCATTTTGGCCATGTTTTCCAAATCTGGAGACTTTTCTTCCTTAGGCTTAGTGAACAATAAGGCTTTTCTTCCTGTGCCTTTCTCTCCAGACTGTTCTCGATAGTCTTCAATGCTTTCTCTTTCAGCTTCCACCACTTCTGCTTCTTCATAAGTTTCCGTCAAGGTAGGTTTGGCCCTACCTTTGGCAAACATGGCCAAATCAGGACCTAAAGCTGAAGTATAGTATTCAATAAGAACTTTATCTGAAGGCTTATCTGTTTCAGAGAAGTTCTTGAGATATGCTGCAAACCTTTGAGTGAAACTGTGCACTTTTTCTTTTCTTTCTTTCTTCAACACGCACAGCCCTTTCATGAGAGCCACATGAGTTTTCTGAGTTGCATACTTACTTCTAAAAATTCTTTCGAAGGTATCCCAATCATGGATAGAGTTAGCAGGCAACCCAAAGTACCATGATGCTGCAGCTCCTTTAAGGGTATGCGGAAACAGTCTGCAGACTACATCTTCATGCTCCCCAGCCCTCAATCCTTCTATTGCCAAGTAAAAACTCTGCAGATGATCATCTACTAGTATCTTCTCATTGGGGTCGAATTTAGGCAACAATTTTTCAAAGGATTGAGGCAAATCATGTAACGGAGGGGTCAGGTTTAAAGGTGATCTGGATCTCCATGCAGGTGGCGGATTTGGTGGGTTAGGTGGTTGGTTTGCGTTTACGCCAGCCATGAGCTTGGGTGGAGAGTGAGGAGGTGAACCAACTAGAGTGTGAGCAGGAGAACTGTGAGGGGTTTCTGGGCCTTCTTGATTCAAAGGTAGCACCACTTCCTGTAAGGCTATTTCTACAATCTCTTCCCAGTCTCCAACCAACACGGAGCCTTCCGCTTCAGGACGATCCTTCTTTTTATACTCTCTTCTGGGTAGTTCAGGGATGATTGGTAATCCTCCAATCTTTTTCACATATGACCTGGTGTGTCTTCTCAGATCATTAACAATTTCGTTGCCAACAGAATATAGATGTTCTATTTCTTCCGGAATTGGATTATGAAACCCACTGCTTTCAGAACTGTTACCGGTGGAATATTCTCGGGAAAACGGGTTTCCTCGGCCAGCCATACACTGACAACCCTCCTTCTAGCGCCTAAACTGTTGGGGCCCCGAAAATCGTAGGCAACAACAGTAAGGGATTCTCCCCAGTCCACATTCCCAACTAGCCCGTTGACTGTTTGGTATAGGGAATCCATCTAGTTTACGGTCCGGCTACCATAGGTCAAAGTAACAAAACAAAGGCTTTACCGGTTGCAGCCCGGTCCACCGTGAATTTTGTATTTTTTGACTTAATGTATGATATGCAAGTGCCTAACTAACAATGCAGGGTGCTAAAGATGCAAGGAACAGTCACAATGTGATGCACAGTTTCTTACCTCTCGTCTTAAGGTTCACAAGCACCCACAACACATACAACACGAAAATAAACTAATTACCTAAACTATCCCTAGGGAGTAGAGTTATCATTCATTGGTGAGTAATGCATTTTGTACGTGCATTATGAAGAGTTACAGATAGCTGATACTTCATTCAAGACACATGAACAATTACAGATATTTAAATAACCAGATAGGCGATTATTTTATGAATAACATTTATTGCTCACAGTGGAAAACATCCCAAAAGATACTGAAGAACATTCGACAAGAACATAGGTTCAGGAAGTTAAATACTCTCACAGTAAATGAAACACAGTTGAAAACGAAATAGTTCCTCTTCAACATTATTCATCTAGTCGCATTGATACATTCCACATTTCGCTCTCTCTAGCAGGCAAAAGTTGCACTTTCTAACTGTAAAACGAAGTAGTTCCTCTTACAAGCAAAAGAGTTTACAAATTTTTCAAGGAAAAAGCCCTTGTAACTTTTCCCTTTCCAGTATTTAAACAAACAGTAAATCGTTTGGGTTTCCCCCAACGCATGACCTTTCGGTCTCCCCAGGGCCCTTTCAGTGATCTGGTCAGTGTCGTTTTGATTTTTACTAAACTGTTCTTCTATGTCTTCACGCATCAGCTCCTTACGCACACCTGCAATTAACCCACGTGTATTATCCATTTGGGACTGTGCTATGAAACAGAGAGGCGGATTATACAAACTGAAATGACTTCTCCACAAAACAAATGGCCTGGTGCACCATGACGAAAGTCGGAAGTATACTGACATCAAAATTCAAAGGCTTGGCTCAGCTACAACGGGGGGAAGAAAAACAATACTAAGAGGCGCGATTCAAAGCTGTGGCGGGAAAACTCCATCGGAGATCGGGTGACTTTGACGTCGGACGCCAAAAGGACTTTCCAGCCGTAACGGCGGACAGACAAGCACTAAAATGATGCGGAACGCGAGAAGGAGAGGGCTTAATCGGACGTCGAAAGACATTTGAGTCGAAAGCTCAATAGCTTTCCCAGCTGCAACGGCGAAAGGGTAAAAGCTACGGGCAAGTGATTGAATACAAATACGAATCGGACGTCGAAGCGATTTGGACTTCAGACGCTAAACCGCTTTGGGAGCCGCAATGGCGGAGGGAAAAAGAACAAAAACAGCCGATTTGACAGAAAAATCAAGTGTTCGAAAGCCTTTAAAAATAAACAACCGTCAAGGACCATTTCATTTTCAAAACGACGGCCTATCAAAGACAACTGGAAAGACTCAACCCAACTATGCGACCCGCTGCAAAAAAAAAATCAAGCACAAACAAATTCTAGGAGCAGGTTGTATGTAAATTGTTCAAAACATCTAGACTTAAAGCATGACCGAAGAAACATCAAGGATGAAACAACCTGAAGCGATATTCAGTTGTGAGGAGGGGCCCAAAATTTAAGAGATTTGGGGAGAAAAGTTGCAGCAGCAACACAGTTAAACTCAGAAAAATTATCTGGAAGTATATTTCAAAAGAAAAGTAATAATCAGTATGCATGTTTTAAAATCTATTGTTTATCTATGCAAGTTGAGCCACATTCAGGCCTAGTGTCTGAACCTTGTGCTCTGATACCACATGTAATACTCCAAAAATTCATAAAAATTTAAAAAATTTCATATAACATAAAATGTTTGCAGTCGTCATTACCTAGGAAATAATTAACTGCTAACGGGTACTTTAATCTGTATTAAATTAGAACTGACTATTTTGTAAGACTCTAGTTTTGTATACTTACTAGTTTGTTTTCATAATTCCATGTTGAATTGAATTAGGGTTGATATAACAAGAATAAAACATATGTTTAAACTTCTAGCACTAAGTTTGTTTTACTGTCTTATGACAAGTAGAAAATAACTTCAGTTGAGATCGAGGCTAACTTAGCTTATAGCTAATGCAGTGAAGTGATGCTTCTGTTACAGGTCTTTTACACGTAAGAAGTTTGTTACCAGTTCTCCAGATCGAGATTATCATCTCCATTAGCATAGAATAAATTGCTAGTTAAATTATTTGTTTTATAGCTTGAGCAATGTAAGAGGTATCGTTGATCTTTATTGTTTAAAACCTTCATAATTGATAGTAATAACAGTATTTTAATAAACTAGATTTAGCTCAGTTACACTTACCATCACAGAACTTGTTCATTTAACTTTCATCCTGCTATTTTTAATTTAAAACTTGTATGTAAATCTAGTAGATGCATCTTGTGAAATAGATTTCTTTCTACAAATAAAGAGTTACATTAACCTAGAAGATCTATGATCCAATTGAAGTCATAAAATACTTTGACAAATAACCACACATGAAAACTAGTACTTAGTATATGGGATAGTTTATAACTACTCTAATACTTACCAAATTTGAGATGCCTTGATACCAAATGTTTTCCTTTAAACTATAGTGTTATTACCCTTTTACTTTAAGGAAAAATAATTATTCTTCAAAGAGGTCTATCCTATTATCCCTTGTATGATTTTCTCATCTCATCAGGGTATTATTGATTAAATAATATACTAGTGTCCATAGTTTAATACCTAGACTAAAGTCCTAGCAAGGTATCTTCTACAGTTACAACTATTTACATATAAATGATTCCCTTCTTCATTTTGTATCTTCCTAAAACCGATTACACAACATTGTTCATTATATGAAAAACAATGAATAGCATAAGTTTTCCTATACCATCTCAATGGTTTTAGTTTATACTAAGGCCCTAGTTTAACCACTACCTCCCATGTTATTAACTATGGATAAAACAAGCATAAAACCATAATAAAAGATAACAAAACCATGACATGAAATATAATATGGTATTAATTCTTTTTATACACCATTATGTGCAGGCTACAACAAGGAGTTTCGAACTTTAATACCAAACCCATCCTTTGCAAATGAATTTGCAGCTACATGATCGATGCTCATTTGATAGGGTTTTGACCTTGTAGTTTTTGCCATATAAATTTCTCTAAACCCTAAAATATCACTTTTACCTAAACTTTTACCTTGATCTGGAAGAGGGGTCGCGGGCTCATGGCTGCTCGGCCTGTTTGTCACTCCACTGTGTCAATGTTCCTGCCAATAGCCTTCTTCTTCTGCGTTTAGAGGTGTAATTGAATACTATCTCTGGTTTTGTAGATGAAACCCTCTCCTCGCCATTACTTAGCTCTGCAACAATGATGCTCCTATTGTTACCTTGCCTCTACAAGTGTTTTTAATCATTCCCTAGTGCATTGGTGAGCTGAGGAGGTGAGCATGGCTCTTGGGTTGTCGTAGTGTGGCTTGATTTGTTTATTGTCTTTCTTTGAAATTGGTCTAAAAGTCAGATGTCTTCGCAGCCCATTCTGTAGAGTGGCATTGACTCTGCTCCATTGTGGGGTTTGGGACTCAGATCTAAACTCTGTGAGCTGTGTTTTTCTTCTGTGAAGCCTGTTGTCTTCGAAAGGTGGCTAGGGTTTGTACTCATACTTCTACATGGTCGATAAATCTATAATGCAGGTAAAAATACCTCATTTTTCTATCTTTAAACAAAGCTAAAGATTTCATTATACACCGGTAGTTATTCTTTTGAGTTTTTATATTTGTTTGAATTCAATGTGCATGTGCTTAACTTCTACAAAGAGGTACTGGAAGCCGCCAACTACCACTCTGCCCAGATTCCAAGCTGTGCATAACCCTGGTAAGCCTCGGTCTCGCTGAGGTTTCTCCTGTCGTGGTGTATGGTGTTGATTTTTAGTTGATGGAGTTCTTTGGGTTTTTGTTGGTTTTCAACTCGGCCGTGATATACTATGTTGTAAATGTTTGGAAAGGCCAGTGGCCGATACTTGATGTTTGGTTCAGTTTATTGAAGCCTTAGTGGTTTTTTTAGAAATGGAGGCTTAGGGCTTCCATAGCCGAGACAATTGTCTTCTCAGTCGTAGATTTTGTTTTTAGTTATGTTATTTTAAATCGAGCTTTCAAGCCGTGACTCTGTGTTGTAAAAGGCCATAGGGCCATAACTAATATGATTCTGTATTTGGTTTAACTGTTACTTACAACTTGGATAAGCTCGAAGCTTTTTGACTATATTTATGTTTTGATAATATATATATATTGTGTTTTTAAAACGAAGAAGGCAGACTTGTAATAATTTGGTTATTTTAATTTTTTTTTGTTGCAATTAACCTTTCAAAGGTTTGTGGTTAAGTAAATTACTATTTATTTTGTTTTATGTGTAAATTGTATCTTAAGGGTTTTGACAGTAGGGTTTTAAATCATAACTTGATTCTCACTGTCAGTAATGGTTAAAAGAAAATGTAATAATATCTTCGGTATATTTATTGTTTCATGTTTGAAAAAATATATTGATGTGTTTTTAATCACATGTTGTGTATAATTATTCAAATAGTTTTTAATATTGTTCTTTGGGAAGGATGTATAAATTTTCCTATATTCTTTTACTTGATGCTTATGGTTATATAAACACAGTAACTATATTTTAATTTGTTTTATGATTTATAGATCAACTCCTTTGTTAGTGAAAGAGGTGGTAACGTTATTTCAAATTTACAGTTTCTTGTAATTAGGTTTACTTATAAAAACCCTAATTATTTTCTTAGTTTAAATGCATTGTTATTATTTGAATATAATGTTATTCTGATTTTTATGTTACTTAGATGAAATATCACATTAATTATCTAGTATTATTTACTGTTTCCTACCTATTTAATTTCTGTTCTTAAAATGTCAATTAATTATTATAGTAAATAACACATCTACTGTGTAAGTAAGTACACAGATTAAGTATATTTATTTATTTTTAAACTTTCCTAAAGACATATTTGTCTATATCTTTACAGATTACTTTATCTAAGTAAAAATTCTAAATAGAAAGAAAAAGCTTACAGCTGAATAACTCTTAGGAAAACTATGGAAAGTAATAAATCTCATTCACGTATACTTTATTCATTTTCTTTACCTGAAGTTAATCTAACCTACTATACTAGAGTACTACCTTTATAAAAGGTGTGGAAAAATACAGTTTAGGTATTTTATTTCTATCTATCAGTTAAACTAGAAATTCTTCTAATCATTTACCCTAATCTAGCTAGTTCGGAACTTAACTATCTTTTCACAGAATATACATTTCTCCTAAATAACCCTAGCAGTAAAAAGGACAGAAGCATAACATATCATTGATTAAACTTAAACTTTCTAGATAACAGTAAATACTTAAATAGCTGAATAAACCAAGTAGAACCTGGAAATATAGATGAGGTGACAACAGCTTAAGGAACCTGTTCCTCCCAACCAACTCCTAGAGAAAAGCTATACTGCAAATCTCAGTACCCCGAGCTTGTCTCCTAGTCCACCTGGTAGAAGTTCTATGTGAGATATGTAGTTTAGTAATCCTCTGCAACTCTATTGATTTTTCAACAGCAATCAGTTCTACATGCAGCAGTATGAACTCAGCTTAGAATAGCTACACTAGTTCAGGTCTTCGACACTTTTCCACTCAAACTTACTTCAGCTAGTCCCCTCCATCGAATTTTATTGTGCACGCCGTTCACTCAGAATGTTCACAAGTCAGGAATGAGCAGCCTCATCTGTCTTCATTGGAAGTTTTATTAGTATGCCTAGGTCTTTTTGGGTCAATTTTCACTTAATGAGCCACCTGCTCTTGTTCCACTTTCTTAGGGAACATGACCACAAATATATGGAATTTTCCACCTACAACAGCTAGAAGTAGTTTGAGGATGCTGCCAAGTGTCAATCTGCTCTCAACCCAGCCTACTCCACCAAGTGACCAGTAAAACACTCATTTAACAGCTTCCCTAAGTTGTTGTCTCATCTTTCATTTATTTATTAATAAAATATTCAGCAATTACATTCAATTATCCTTGACCCCACTTGGTCATTAATTACAAACTTTAAAATAAAATATAACATAATGTTTCTTAAAACATAAAATGTTTTACAAATTGGGGCATGTAGCATGGGACCTGCATTCAACCTGCCTGGTTTTACAACAATTTCAAAGTCAAACATTTGTAAGAGAAGAAGCCATCGACAAATCTCCCGCCCCCATAACACTGGTGTATTGAACAGGTATTTTAAGACAGAATGATCTGCAAACATCTTAAAATGACCACCCAATAAATAATGTCCAAATTTTTGGAGTGCATATACCAAAGCAATTCCCTCTCGCTCAATTATTGTATAATTTCTCTCTATAATCAATAACTTTCTACTATCAAATGCAATGGGGTTATCAATAGATCCTTCACTTGGTTGAACAAGTACTACTCCTAATGCTGTGGAAGATGCATCAAATTGCACATGAAATTCTTTTCTCCAGTCTAGAAATACCAAAATAGGTGTTGAACCCACTTTTTCTTTAAGCACATCAAGACTCTTTTGACATTCCTCATTCCATTGGAATTTGCCATCTTTCTTAAATAACTTCTCCATTGTAGTTGTAATCTCCACATAACCTCTGATAAAATTTTCATAGTAACCAGTTTGACGCAATGTGGTCCTCAATTGTTTAACTAACGAAGGTGGTGGTAGATTAACAATGATTTCAATATCCACAGGGTCCATCTACATCCCTTCTTTGCATACTACATGACCCAATAAAATACCAAAAGGAGCACACAAATTAACTTCTTCAAATTTAAAGAAATTTGAAATTTCCTGCAATGTTCAAGCATCATCTGAATACTCTCAATATGGTCCTTAATAAATCCATATATTGTCCAGTCATCAAAGTATGATTCTAGGAAATTATGAATAAAATATTTGAAACCAGCTACCACTATCCTAGAAAAAATAGTAGATGCATTCTTAAACCCAAATGGCATTACCATGTATTGGAAACAACCCCACTATGACGCGAAGGTGGTATTATGTCGATCCTATTTTGTGATATTGATTTAATGATACCCAGAAAATCCATCAATAAATGAATATGCCTCTTGTCCCCCTACACTCTCCAAAACCACATATGTAAAAGGTGTAGGAAACAGATCATGCAGGAAAGCATCATTTCATTTTCTCAATTCGACGCAAATATAGACTTCACCAGTTTTCTTATCATGTACAACCATTGGGCTAATCCACTCTAATTCTTTGACATGTTCAATAATCTCTGCATCCAGAAATATGTCTAAGTCTACCTTAACCTTCTCTTTGTATCTTGGATTCAATCTATATGTTCGCTGCTTGACAAGATTTACATCAGGTTTTAGTGGAATCTTCATTTCACCCAGTTCCCCAACAATTCCTTTCATTACTATAAACTTTGTTGGGAAAAGGTCTTGGAATTCATGTAATAAATTAGTGATTTTCCCAATAATCTTGTCATCCCAGTAATACCCAATATTTGCAAACTTTGGATTTTTCAAGAGACCTAGTATTCACTTTTTATTTTTATTTTAATGGGCTTCAAAAACTTTTTGGATGATAGACCTGGTTTCTTTAATGCTCAACTACCTACATATTCAAGGATGTGAATGTCTTGTGGATCATCATTATTAGGTTCCCCATATATATTGTAACACTCCATCAAGCTCTGAACTGTTGCATTCTATTGTGGTAGACTTGACACCAGAATAGAAACTTCCTCAAAAATCATGGCTTTAATAACTTGTAGGGCAACATCAATCGATAGACTCTCATCTGCAAATCTGAAAGTGTTTTGAAGCTATTAGCCAATTTGTCCCAATCTATAATTCCTCATCGTAGTTCGACCAACGTATACCGATTTCTTGGTATCGTGTCCAAAGTATGTATGAACAAATGTACCCATTCATGCTTGGGAACTGATCTTCATGTCGTACAACAAGTATCAAGATGGTCGTCGAGACTCTTCAATCCAATAAACTTATTACCAACATAAGGATATTCTCGATAAACCTAGTTTCTAACAGCCTTCGACACTGAGGCCATTCTAAGATGGACTGTTTATGGGTAACCCACCATCTTGTTGGTGTAGCTTTTAGGGCCACATCAAGAGCTAGCATTTGTTATGTGTTTAGTACCTTATCTTCAAATTTTGACAAAAATATGTCCAAATTAGGCAATCCTTCACATGTAGGCATATCACCTACCTTGGTACCCACCCATCTCAAGGATTTTGTGATTCTTGTCCATTTCCTCATCGACACTTCATGCAACCAATTCTACCAATATTCCAATGCTTCCCTTGAATCTAATGAACGTGAACTAACACTCTACCAACTAAGTTTACCATCAACTATAGGATTTATATAATCATCCATCATAGATGATATATGATGAATATTATTCAAATTTCCTTATGGTACTCACCTCTTACTGGTTCAACATAATGCTACCATTCCAAAGGGTTGATTGGAACAACTGCTCACATCTATGAGTCTTCAAATGATAACATCCTCTTTTAAAATCAATGGCAGACTGGTTCTCAATAGCCAAGTCGATCCCCAGGAGTGCTGGATAAGGATTCGTATCATCAACAATCTCTATTACCTCAAAGTCTGCATAGGTTTAGAGCTCTTCCACCTCGACAGGAAAGTGTGGTAATCGATCGACAGGAAAAAGTTATCTAATATTAGCTCAATAGGTAACCCTACTAATTTGGGCTTCCCCGTGTTTGTTTTGTCAAAATGTTGACATCTCACCCCAAGTTGAGAATAATGAAATCCATATCGTAATCGCCTAATTGAGCATTCATGTGTAGTTCTCAACCAATCTTTTGTCTTTTTATGAATATGATTGGCATTATTCTCTTGTCAAATATTTTTCTTAGGTCCTTCTATTATAGACGATAGCTCTGCCAGAGCATCTTCATTTTTAACAAGTGTTAAACAACTTTTCACAAAAATATTTAGAATGCTTACCTGTTTTGTCGACTTCTTTGGAATAGACGGATCAAATCTCGGTGGCGTGTCAATGGCTAGACCTTCATCGAATACCGAAAGAATAATAGATATCAAGGCATGGTTCCTATCCACAAGCGTATTTTGTGCATCAAAGAATAACCCTTTTTTTCTTTCTGTACATTAAATGGAACTTTCTTTTGTGTCACAGGTCGTATTCTCATATATTACCATGGTTCTCTTTTATCATCTCTAGTCGCAGTACCTCCCTCAGTTAACACATCAACAGTAGGAAGTTTGTCTCGGGGCTCAGCTGAGATCTTCTAAACATTCTGATTCACATTTGGGAGAAATTTTTGATTCCCTGTGACCTTAGCCTGCCATTTAGCAATAAGTTGTGGGCATTCCTCAATAGTGTGATCCAGTGCTTTACAATACGAACACATCGATGTAGGACTTGTACAACCTTTGGAATAGTGTCATGGTTTTCCATAATTATAGAAAATCATCTGGCCTCTTCCTTGACCAAATCTTCCTCCTCTACCTCAACCTTTAAAGTTACCAACCCCCAGGTTCAGGGAACTATGCATGTGATCTCTCAACTTACATTTGCTCATCATTCTTCATTAAATATGTATCCATTGTCTTTTCCTATAGCAACTGTATGTCTTGCAATCCTTTTCATCATGGACCACAGATCAACAGAACATACAATAAATATTGGTGGGTGCACTTACTATCTTTTGTAAATACAAACATTCTTCTAAATGGTTTCCCCTGGTTTGATAGACTCTACACCATGACATCCCTTATGAACTTAATGGATTTTGAGCACACGAAGCAAGGTAATCCAGAAAGGTTGGGCATGATTAATCCTTATGAAGGCCTTCTGTTTTACATCTTATGCACCATATATCTTCAAGAATCGTTTTTTCCTTCTAGATATCATGGATCTATAATGAAATATTACCCAATTCTGACTAGATTTGTGTCATTCCCACATCATTTTCTCTGACTAGTGATGCTTCTAATTTCATTGGAATCTCTAAAGCTTCTATCCAGGACACTATCTTCTGTTGCATCAAGGGAACAAAAATATTAGGTAATATCATAGCAATAAACCACTCTTTATGTTGAACATCGGACATTTGAAAACTTACCTTAGCCTTCAGGGTCTTGAACGTCTAGTCGAAATCCCAAACAGATTCACCTGATGACTGCTTATTCTCCTTCAACTCTGTAATACATTGTGACTCACATTTAGGTTTCTTAAATTGATCTATTAACCCAGTTCAGATATGATCTAATGACTTATGAGGGGTTATTGTAGGAACCACAGAGAACTTCATATACCAATCCAGATTGCAACCCCTAAAGGTCATGATCATCTGAGCCCTTTTCATCACCTCATATTAGACCTGTCGCACAGTCCAGATAGATTCACACAAAATCCAGTGTTGCTCAAGGTCTTCCAATCCATTTCCATTAAATATAGGCAACTTCATGTTACCCCTAGCCATTTCATTCCTTTGGGGTATTGATGAACCTAAATCAGATGGACCAATAGTAGGAAATTTTTTACCACTATCTTGACTATTGTTATTACTCTGATTTGATAAGAAACATTTTGATGCACTTTTAGGTCCTAACTTTGATACCAAAGATGTACACGGAGTCATAGGTATGTTGTAGTATTCTCTTTGGTACAAATCTGGCACCTCTTCCACATATTTAGAAATAATTTTATACTCCTCATCCTCATCACAAGACTCCTCGTCAATCTATGGCACCAATTCGTAGTCCCGTCTTTCAGTGTCACTACAACTCTCTCTCCTTGTCGTAGTCCTTCTCCTCTTATTCGATCGGAATATTCTCCCATTCCTTAGGTGGCCACCCTCTTCATCAATCTCACTATCATTTTGTAACATTTCATCTCACTCTTCCCATTTTTATGGACCTTCTTCCCAGCACTATGCATGTTCTACGTGCACAATTATTTACTCGTTAAACTCCATTCACAAAATTCCTTTTTCATATAGCAAAATTTTAATCCATAGTTTTAAGGACTTCAGGTATCTTCCTCTAGGACCTCAAAAAAATTCTCTCTCAGCCTCACTATATGACTTAATAGTATCCACAACGATCTCGGTAATATATCCTTTTAGAATGTTGTCGATCCATAAGTCAACAACCCTAGAGATGGTATTATTAACACTCTCCAGTCATCGGATCAGTTGAGGCGTCCAACCCCTAGGTTCACCTCCTTGAAATTTTTTCTTCTGAAGTGCTAATCTTTCCAACCATTCATAAAATATAACAAGGAATTCACTAAATAAAATCTCATGGATATCTGAGTAAACTTACCTTTGTAACCATTCCCCTGGAGTCAGTCGTGATCCCCTATTTTCTTCTTGCTCAAATTCCTGATCCTTTTGTTTTATCCAATCCTAAATTTCAGGCTTCGTTGGGTGCTAAAAAATGTCCCCTTCATAATGATCCTAGTCCCAGTAATGGAACCATTTGTTGGCTTATTCTTGATTTTCCCCGGTTCAACATCCGATCTAACCAACAAAACCCAAAGGTACAATCCCGACAAAGCTTAACCCCATCGACAACACTTGCGATGCAAGTGAAGTCTCACCCGAGATACCTATAGGAGCTATAGGAATCAGTTTTACGCAGTGGTAAAGGGGATCTCCTCATGCTAAACATCGACAAAAAGGTCATCCACTCATAACTACCATATCATAGTATTATAACCCATGCACAAACTCAAAACATATTCATAAAATACATTAAATCTTTGTCGAATCAATTACTTATTCAGAAGTTAACATATTATCATAAGTCATAGCAATACACAAAACAAAACATCACACACAATTAACATGCACCATTTCACATAGAAAGTTTAACAAGGAAACCCATACGGGAAAAACCACAAAAGTGCTCATTAATTAGCAAGAGGCGGATCTCGAATGATTTGGTCTATGCACACAACCTGCTGACATTTCTCCACAATCCCCACTACATTGAGTCCACACACACAACTTGTGGATCGAAAATATATCCTCGACTCTTATTCGTAGTTTTCATACAATGCACAACAGTCTGATGACATTACAGACTCTTTCTCTCACCAAAACCTATTTTTCTACGTACCCCCGAAAATCCCGATCCTTTACATTTTTATAGGATCCACGATCGCATTTACATCCCGCGCCCACTACCCAAAAGTGGACAGCCCTTCTAACCAACTTTTTGAATTACCATTGGACTTTGTCAACATGATTACTTTTCCCCAAAAACTGCCCAAAATGTTGAAGCTCGTCGTTTCAACACTTGCTCCATCGCAACCCTATTCACACTATAACCAGGCTTCCCAGGTTAGACACAAAACTTAATCAACTTGCCTAGGGCCAACAATGTTTAAAATCCAATTTAATTTTCCAAACACACTAATAAGCACAAAAATCTACCACAGCCAAGAAATAGAATATCTGAGATCCTTATGCAATCTATTAAAGTGGTCCATAAGGACTTCCTAGAACATAAAAATCCTTAGTAAAAGAATTAAATAAATATACCAAAAGGATGAGAATTACCTAATTATTTATATTTGTTTAGATCCTTGTTCACTATAGAAATAGTAAATTGTGCAAATTGACTCCAACCTATTCCCTCTCTCATCATGAGTTCCCTCTCTCACTTGATATACAATCCTATCAACATCTATTCCCCACCCATAAATTACACAAGGAATGCATTAAGGATAAAGAAACCTTTTTATTAGCTTCATAAAGGAACATTATCAAACTAGTATCTAAGAGATCCCTCTCATCTAAGAAAAAGATAAAAGTGAACAACAAAACAAAACTACACATACATGGAGAACCAAATCAAACGGAAATAACTTAGATTAACTAAGTAATGCAAGCAATGCATTAGAATTGGGAGGAGGTGGGTTGAAAGTTGACTATGGACTATCTAGATTCAATACAAAAGAGTGAGATAAGGAAATCTCATATACCATTAGCAAAGGAACATGTTGAGAAAAAAGGTATCATGATAGGGAAAAGCAAAAATCTATCAAAAATTCCCTCAGATCATAAATGTCCTCTCAAGAGTAGAAGACATAATCTAGATATCTAACAACAAAAAAGGTTTGGGGATGTCCTGAAATAAATGTCCCTAAGACAATGGTTCAGAATTATGGATTGTATATGCCTTTTACTCAAGAGACCATGTTAAATAGCCAGGATGTTGTAGTTCGACTCCAAGCCAAACTTCAAGATTGGGAGTTTGTTGCAAGAAATGCCAAGGGAAAATATGTAGGACTCACAATAGGCTAGAAGCATACATGTAAGTTAAACTCACTTACATATATCTACATATATTGAGAAATTGAATGTGAATTAAATGGATATGGACTACCCTATTCCATTGTAGACGGGCCTAATACTTATCATGAGAAAAATTTATCCATGGTAAGTATAAAAACAATGAAAACGAATTATCTTTCGATACTCCATGCTTGTTGTGAATTGGCTCAATAAAGTTCAAATCTACCACAATATTTTTCTTCACTCTTTATTTGAAGATGTCAGTAAACTTGTGGACAGTTTTGATTATGTATCTTGTCATCATGTATACAGGGAGTGAAACTCTGTTGTTGACAAGCTTTCAAAGGAAGGTCTAAACCTACCACATGGACAATGGAAATTCCTAGAATATCAAAATGGGACAAACTACAAATTTTATCATCGTCCTATCGTAGAGGACATGGCCCCAACAACAGCTCAATAATAAAAATCATAACAAATTTTAATATTTGAGAAAGTGTTTTTCAGGACATATATGCGGTATTGAGGGGAGATCAATTTATCCACATTTTGGCTAAATTATATGGATGTACAACATATTTTGGAATTTTTTTTTTTTAATAGACTTTGTCCTACTTCAAGTAGGGAGACATGACTATGCATGTATGACGAACATTCTTATAGTTTTTGGAGCCGAAAAGGCTATACTTGAAAACATATGGAAACATACATTTATGTGGATGTAATTTTATTGCTACATAATAAAATTATGTTTTTTTTTTCCTTTGGAAAAAACAATGAAAAAGAATTAAATAAAACAAACATAGAAGCCAAGTAAAGTATATTATTAGAATAAAAGGTAGTCTACTTTTGAAATGTAGCCGTAAAAACCCCGCTCTATTGGATATAGTATTTGTTCCACATAATTGGTATAAAATGAGGTCAAGTGAGGTGAGGACTAGCAAACAATTATCCTCATGAATGATAACAAATACATTGAAGACTTGGAAAACACATCCATAGTAGTTATAATATAATATGTGGCGAGGATGAAATCAGATATGTACTCTTGTTGGATAATCAATAACATTTTCCTTCATGTGTAAAGAGTGTGTTTCATAACAAACATGGTTGTATTACTATTGGCAGGAAACAAAAGAAGAAGAACACATTTTCCATGAGGAAAACACTTAGCCTCATGTATGAAAATACATTCATAGTAGCTGATAATTTGTGGTCGGGATCAACTCGGGCATGTACTCTTGTTGGATAATCAATAATATATGCCTATACATGCTTTTGTTAATACTAGCGGGCAAGAAAAAGAAGCACTCTTTCCACTCCAACAATATGAAGAAGCTAAATCAGCATTAAACTAAAGATATTTGGATTATTCTAAAATAAGGTCCTTACCTCCCATGTTCCCAATGAGAAATTGATCTTCACTTTTCAGGACCTCCAATCTTATATTATTACTTTGAGAAAGATGAATACTGGGGATTAGTTCACAAAAACACACACAAAAAGACTTCACAAGCGGCCACTTTGAAATTCTTCAAAATATTTCAATATGTTAGAAATCACAATGAGCATTAACATATAGGTATTTTCCATATATTGTCACAACTAGTTCATATGTTTGAGGATTAACTATGAGATCTTCATGAGGATATCATGAATAAATATGACGAGAAGGAAACAAGGGTAGGTGTAATTCCAATGCCAACGCTTCAAGGTAACTACAATTACATCATACTTGCCTCTTTACAAATTTATCAGGAATCCATTAGGTAAACTAAATACTTGGTAACATTATTAATAACATAACACCAAAACCATCACCCAACAAAGAGATCAAGATATAATCAATAAACAAAAGAATGCCACTCTCATTAATTTTTCTTTGAAAATACAATGAAGGCACTAGCACAAGAACAAATAAAATATGTTCTTTAAGATAATTAGTCACTACACAAACTAGGCTCATGAAAGGAATATACATTCTAGTCAATCTCATGACTATTTAAAAAAGTAAGGAATGGATTACAAAGGCTGAGAAAGATGATAATAACAAATTGTCACACACACTTTATACAAGAACAACTTGACATGCAGCCTCTCAATAATTAGAATATGAGACAATCAAAATTTAAAAGGGATCTTTGTAGTTTTAATATTAACATCTAGCTTTGCTAGCCTACAACAAAAAGAATGATTTGAAGGCTTTCTTGAGAACCATTACAAGATTGTGTACATTATTTACAACACAAATCCTCAATTATCCTTTCAAAGGATTTGTATCCAACTAACTTTGACATTATATTTCTCCCATTTGAAACATACTGCAAATTTTCCCAAAAGAAGTAAATAAAACAAATATATAGAGTTGCATGACACATTGAACAACCGCCTTTAACAATGAGTATCTTTCAAACCATATAAACTTTAATTGCTTCACAAATAAATAAATCCAACATAGTTGAGGAATTTCTAATATCATTATAGGATTTACAAGAAGATAGCTAAGGCACTTGCATAAGGATTTGATGAGGGACCAAAATCTAAGGAGTTTGTAGCATGCATGCAATACATAGTTATCCTCTAGTTGGGGTACAGGATATTTGGCACCTCTATCCACACAAAAGGGTGCAATGCCTAAGTGGATTAGATTTAGGGTTTTACTGATTCATCTACTAAACTTCATGCATGTGACCAAATACATTGTATCTTTCCTTTTCTTCCTATTCTATAAAGGAGTGGCAAGCACACCTTTGTATTGGTTGGAAATTTTTAGGTTTGAGCTTATGCATTGTAATTTTCTTATTTACAGTTTGAAAATACATATGCATTTTTAAGTGGTTTTATTCATCATGTTTCCACTCTCCATAATTTTCAATGGTATGTGTTTGCAGATTAACGTAGCTTAGATTTGTTGTTTTGAATGAAGCTTTCAAGTTTTAAACTTCCTAGGTTTAGGGTTATTTTTCTAATTGCATAATCTGTTTAGCAATGTATGAAATTTATGATGATATCAGAGCATGTTCACTAAAATACTCTATATCTATGTATGGAATAGGCTGCTACCTATGAGAGGGAGTTGTTGGAGGATTTCGGTTGGTGTGATGCCCAAGCTTCAATGAGTGAAGCAGATCCAAAGTTGTAATATGTTGTTGTGTAATATGATAAAGATGTTTTTTTTTGTAAGTTGTTATTCTATTAAAAAAAGAGGAAAATAATGATACATATGAGTTTACAAGGCAAGGATGCAGACCTGCTCAGGATGAGCAGACATAAAGGTTCAAAATGAAACAGTGCCCTCCCTCTGAGAGGGAAAACAGGTCCAAAAAACATGGACCCTCCCTCCAGGAGGGAAAACATGCCACCAAGATAGACATATACAAAAAAACCCTTGTTCTTGGAGAAATCAGATTATGAGAAAACAAGTTAACAGAATGATAATAAAAAAAAGCCTGGTAATGGCATGCAGAGCCACCTGTAACCGAAGAAATACATGTAGCCATGACAACACCTGTTCAAGGTTTGTGGTAGGGTTCTTTCACAATGGGGCATATGTAGCCTAGTGAATTTGGCTTCGCTAGCTCACCTAGCTTGGCCTTTTGTATCATCGCTGGAAGTAGCCATCTCCTCGTCATTGGTGGAATTGTCTTCTTCCATAGTACATGCAGGAGGCTACTTAGTGGGGAAAGGAGTAGTCTTTTTTTCCATGACATGGTTGGACGAAAACTTGTGCATCGTGAAAGTGGAGGGGCAGCATTGAGGTGGGGGAATGGTGGAGGATGGAGGGATTGGAGCAGCGACTGGGGCAACATAGGAACTTGGAGGAGCAGATGGTGAAGGTGAAGCTTCTTGGGGAGCTGACGAAGTGAATCGAGTTGGAGGCTCATAGGGGGGAGGAACCAGTGGGCTAAAACACAGGACTAGTCAAATGAGACAATTCTTGAAAATCCAATCGTTTCGTCTTCTCTCCAAGGTTCTTTCGGTTGCGCTGAAATCCCCAGACAATTCGTCCTCTCAATTGTTGACAATCCTCCGCACTTCTTCAGGAATTTCTAGGTCAAAATCATTTCCGCTGGCCTGAGAAAAGAGAGGGATATGACGTTCCTCCTAAATTCCTTGAGCCTGAAGGCCTCTACGAGGGACACCACGTTGTCTCCTGGGCATGGCAGAAAGGAAAAAATGCTAAGCAAACCAGAGCAGAGGTGGTGAAGTAGGGGAATAACGACTGAGAGCAGAGCTAGGTGGTGAAGCAAGAGCTGTCGGAGCAAATGCACCAGCCCAGAACTCGACGACATACAAACTAAATGGCACTTTGTCCCAGTCTGGCTAATTAAATAGATGACACATTGAAATGATGACTGAGTCCCATATGCATGGATGTATGCAGCCACGTCCTCAGCTGGATTAAAGGCCCGCATTGATGAGGATGGAGGTGGGGTCACGCGAGGGGGGGGATGGCCTTGTCGACCTCCCCCGTGTCCATATTGACATTACTAGCACCCGCATCCGGGGAATATGACAAAGATATTACAATGGTTGGAAGGTTTTCATTAGCCTGAGATAGCCAATCCACATGTAGGATAGGTTGTAGAACTAATTTATTTTGACTCTGATATGTTTGTTCAAGCGTGCTTTTAGGGGTTGCAACAATGACAGATTTTTTCTCACAAGATAGTACCTCATGTTGGAAGTTGCAGAAGCGCATTGATCTTTGCATTTAAATGCTCATTTGAGTTCATTTGAGCTTGAATTAAGTGATATAACAATCCCACCATGCACTCCATGCAAGCTTCCAAATTTATTCCCTTAGGCTTATCATGAAGATGACCATCTGCATTGTCAGTAAGAGCTTGGCCTAGGAGGGTCTTGGTATACCAAAATAGGCTGAGGGTTTTCTAGTGTAGGTGGATCTTGAATCATCGACCAAGATCCCCATCTCTACCATGACATGCTCCAAGTGAGGATTATGAGTTCACTCTCTAATCCTGGATTCCATTCTTTGAATATGATTATGAGTGTCTAAACAAAACATACCAACATAAGAAGCACAATATTTCTCCTTTTGACGCAAATCATAGGGCATGTGAGAGAGGCAGGGTCCCCATTTAGGTTTTGCAGTCAGCTCACTTAGAGAAAACCATGTTTGGGATGCGACTGGAACGAGAGTTGACAGAGGTTGAAGGAGGCAAGAGGATATCAAGGTCGAGCAAATGGTGCGAAGAGAGACAAAGAGAAAGACAACATGGTAGGTGACAGAGGTGAAGCTCAACCAAAAAGTTCCTTTTATTGATCCTAACAAGAATCCAAATAATTTCTAAATCAAGAAGACAACCACAAAATTTTGAAGCAGGCACCTTGCATGTAACGGAAATGAACGAGAGATAAGGAGGATGGAAAGACCTGAATAGATCATTTTCTTGAGCGGGGAAATATTGCCTAACCCAACAATAATTGCAACAATGAGCAAGCCTACGTTGGCTTTGTACATGCAGAGTGATTGTACCACAAGTGGTCGATTGGAAGAGCATCCCCGTATACAACTCAACAGTATGCCATGGATCTTGGGGCCTGACAACACCCAACATGGGGAAAAATCATCAAAATTAAATATTCTTATTAATGACCTTATAAAAAAAAGTATTTGTAATATTTGATGAAATGTTTAGATGAAATATAACAATGTTTAGTGTTGATGGTAAATGTTTGTATTTTTAATGAAGAGTTATGAAATATATTAATGTACATTGCAACATTTTTTTGAAACGTGTCTTTAAATCTCCAAAAACACTTAAAGTAATACTAATTAGAATTGACATGATATTAACACTCATATTGATGAAATCAGATTCTAGGTTATGGAGAACAATGTTATATACTATATAATTCAGTTAAATTATATCCCTCTTTATTTGGTTTATTTGGTGTCTAACTTAGTTGGAATTAAAGTAAGCATAGATAGGTAAAAGGGATAACAAATATTACTTTCCAATATGATATTATCAAATTAACATTTACTTGCCTTTTTAAGGATCTTCAACATGAAAATTAACATATTATTTTAAGTTTGATATGATGTCATTTTTATGTGGAAATCATTTAATGTCATTATAAAATATTAACCATTTTCCAATGTGAATTCTTTGTTGTAATGCAAGAAGATACAATTATATACAAATCAAACATGTTTACTAATTGATTAAACGAATCAAACATGTTTACATGTTTTTTTATTTAATTATATATTTTTAAAGTAATCTTAAATATGTTAACGATTTTTCAATAATTTTGATAAAATTAAAATTATTATAGTAAAATCTAAAAATAAATTTCTTTTTCTAACATTTTTTATACAATACTCGTTATTGATCTAGTTCTCTATTGCATGTGATTTGGTGCTCATTATCGATCTAGTGCTATATTTCTTGTGCTCAATAGCAATCTAGTGCTCATTATGGAGTCGGTGCTAACGATTTTACATGGTTAACAATCTGGATTTTACATTGTTAGTTATCTAGATTCATTTCTAGAGATATGGTGCTAGCGATATGGTGTTGAGGCTTCCTTGCTAGTGATATGGTGAGTCTATTGCATGTTATTTGAGCATTCAGATTTGTTGCATGCTATTTGATTATTGTTTTCTAAGGGGTTCTCTGCATGTGATCCGATCTCCACGGTGGATACATAATTACACCAAGGAGGCAAAGCTTTACCTAATTAGGTGCACAATTTCCTTCTCTTAATCTTGGTTATATATTATTTTTTCTCTACTTTTTTGTTTCAATATGAACATTTCACCACATCTACCAGAGAATATCAAGGGGAGACAAAGCAAGGTAACCCTAGAGAGTATTTTTGAATATATAGAGACATTGGAGAATAATAGAAAAGAAAGAGAAGCTAAACTTCAAACAGAGTTAGAGGCAATGGTTGACAATAAATTTGCATCCTTTGAAGACAAGATTAAAAAACAAATCGACAATGAAATACTAGGGTTAGAGAATAAGCTGTAGATAGTAAAGAGTAGATTATGAGAATTGGTAAAAGAAATTCAAGGAACGAAGCAACCAACACAATAAGGAAATGCTCAAGATTTTCTTCAAATGAAGAACAAGATCATAGAGTTAGAAGAAAAAATAAATAACATGCCCATCAAATAGGAAATGAATAAGCTTATAGAGTTGGATCATGAGCGTAACAAAGAGCCTTGAACCACATAAATTTTGGCATGAAAGAGAAGAAAGAAGATAATACCCTAGAACTAGTCAAGGAAGAGCTACACAATAGGTTATAAATCGAAACAACCCATCACATAGAAGCACATAAGCTGGGAAAAGCAATGGAGCATAAAGAAAGGTTGATTCATGTTAAGATAAGCTTGAATAACCATAAATATATCATATTGAGAAAAACTACAAATCTAAAAGGGTAAGGAATATTTATAAATGAAGACCTCATTCCAAATGATCAAATTGAATTAAGAAAGGAAGTTCAAAAGGTAAAAGAACCTAGGAAGGGAGGGAAATGGGCAATAATTAGAATTCGGAAAGCTATTATTAGGGACATACAACAAAAAAGATGATAATAAATAGGAATTGGTGACACTTCAGATCCTCACTTGGAACTTCGTGGCTTTCCATGGAGCAAACGTCCCATGTTAAGTTGGATCTTGAGTGAAGTTTATGTTATATCTATTATCGACACTTGGTATTGTGATGAATCTGATGCCCCTAGCATGCAAGGGTTTGTCCTATAGTCGATTTGGAACAAGAAATCTTAACAAAGAGGAATTGGAGGCATATATTTCTACATAAGGAAGATTGTTTCTCCTCATATAAATATTCACAAGAGAGACCCTCTAAATCAATACATTTGGATGGAAATTTTAGACATTAATGAAAAAAAAAACTATATGGCAATATGTTATTTTGCACCTATTAGTTTTTCTTTCTATAAGTAAACAATCTAGATAAAAATTTCCTTACAATGTCTTAGAACATAATATTGATAGTATGATAATAGAAGGAAATATCCTCTTATTAGGAGACTTTAAAGCTAGAACAACAACTAACCAAGTTAAATTATCTTAAGAAATCACTCCAATCCTAACCCTTTATGGTTGGATGAGGCTCATATTTTAGTCTGTCGATACAACAGAAGTTCTGAAGACTTGGTTGATAATATGTTTGGTTCCAAACTGATCATTCTATGTAGCTCTCAATATTTAATACTTTGCAATGGTCTAAGAAAGTGGCCAAATTCCAACCAGATTATTTGCATTCATGGACATGAAGTAGTATCGTATATTATGTAATTTCCGGTATTCCTATATACAAACCAATATTAAATTTTGACATATTGAATGACCATGAGCCTAGCTTGGATCATAGTTCTTTAATCCAAACCTTAAATTTTCTCATGCACAAGAGTCCTATAGAAGATATTTATAATAACCAAAAGTTCTTTATCTTCAACCAAAGTAAAGTTTATCCTTTTTCGAAGGATTTAAGAAATCAATTGAATCTCCTATTAAACAAAGAAAGTATTGAAAATCTACATCATAATTTTACAACAACCCTCTCAACCTCCCTTAACAAGTTCTCAATTGAAGTAAAATGTAATGTATATTATGTAATTTCTTGCCATATCTTAGGGAAGCTCCTAACGAGTCCCTAAAATATGTTAAGATAAATAGGTACAAAACCTTAATTAAAGGAAGGAAAAAGGGTAATATATCAATAGGAAATAAGAGAAGCTTTTACACCTCTCTAATATAGATCCTAAGAAACTTTGGAAGAAAATTCTAACTCGCACAACAAAAGAAAATAATATGATTCCCTTAAGGGACTGGAATTCATACCTTAAAATAATTTATGATTCCCTTGATGTAGTGGACAACATTGAAACCCTTTTTACAGAGTAAGAATTATTTTATCCTAAAGACATAGGGTTTGGAGTGAAGTGGCTTGTAAAAAAGAAATGTAGGGACATTGAAGGATAACCAGTAGAAACCCTTAAAATTGGAGGGCATATCCTCACCCCTCACATCCATAAGCTCTTCAATCTAGTGGTCAAGTAGGGTTTTCCTAATCCATGGGATCAAAGCATCATTGTTCATATTTTCAAAAGTGGAGATAAAAACAATCCATCCAAACACAAGACCATTATGAATAGCCTAGTTTTAGCAAAGTTATCTGACCTTATTTTAGAGAAGAAGATCAACATATGAGTGGAAATTCAAAGAAAAATGGCTAAATGGAAATTTGAGTTTAGAATCCATCATTCAATTATGGACCACCTTATTACACCTAGGATCATTATAGAAGAATTTCACAATAATAAAAACAATCTCCTATGTTTTTTCGTCAACTTTAGAAAAGTGTTTGACATGATGCCTAGAACTAACCTATGGAATAGGTTAAAAGAGATAAAAGTGCCTTTCGATACAAGGGTTGCAGCAATAAGGTTATATGAGAATGATATTGCCAATTTTAAGAGTACTGAGGGTTGGCATAAGAAATTAATTATAATATAGGAGCTAAGAAAGGTTGTCACATGTCCCCTACCCTCTTTGGTATATACATCAACAAATTAGAGAGTTGTTTGGAAGAAGCGGGTTGTGCTGACACACTTTTGGTTGGAATAATCATCGTCCTTCTTCTTTATGCTAATGATATTGTCCTTGTGATATCAACAAGCAACTAAGAATTCCCAAATATTTATGTTCTAGTAAATGTATGATTGTTAACACTAACGAAACAAAGGTTATGATAATCAAATCCAAGAATATCACTTACAATAAATTTGTGTATGACAACAATAGCTTGGAGGAAGTAACTTCATACAAATATCTTGGAAACGATTTGCATAACAAACTTAACTGAAACTATCACATTGGAGAAAAGGATAAATACCAAGTGGAAAGCTTATTTTGGTCTTGAAAACAATTGTAAATCAACAGACCTTTGATTGTGGGGCAGAATAAATTTATCTTTGAAACTCTTGTTACACATGTTATCTTATATGGTTGTAAATTTTGGAGTTGCATCATCTCTAAGGAGCCCCAGAGAAAGATTAAGAAAATTGAGAAATATTTTATAACCTATAATCTTAAAATTAAAAGCAACACACCCTATGATATCCTCCTCATAGAAACATGTTTAACACCCATTAATAGCATGGCTATGACTAGGCAGCTAATGCATAAATACAAGGTAATTAACATGGATGACAAGAGGATTCCTAAGTTTGATCTGAATTCTATTCTAAACAATATGTGGCTTAAGCGGGGTTGGAACAAAGATGTCAACCCTTGGCTAAATCGTTGGGGTATTGAGGAAGATGTCACTTTGCATAATATAAATAACATAATTAAACATTATTACATCTAATTTTAAGAAGAAGTTGTGATGTAATAAATAATTAGAGGATAAGATAAAGTTAATATATTGTAAGGAGGTGATTAACCCCAAAATAAGAACGAAATCTCAGGAACTCTATAGTGAATATGGGAGTTGGACAATTCCTAAAACACAATGGGAAGATATAATTTGACATATTTGTGAGACTAACAAGGTTGAGGATGAAAAGCATTCATCCTAGAATGTCATGAAGACACCCAAATTAGATTTCAATTTCAAAATATTTGTTACATGATCTTCATAACCTTTTAACTCAACAAAACTATAGTGACTTAGGAATGATTCTCTTCAAGATTTTCAAGCATATAAATAAAATTATAAAGCAATCTAAGTAATGTCTTAACTTTTAAGGTCTAATAGAACAAAGTTGGTCTCAGTGAACGTTAATAATCATCCTCATCGTGATCATCGTGCTAATTAAATGATCATGAAAACAATTTTATTTAAATCGGTTTTGTTTATTTTTTTACATTAATTCACTTGATAAAATATTATATTAAATTATGAAAATAATTCTAAAGTTATATATTAGATATGCAAAAAGATAAAAACACCTTCATAACTAAACCTTTTTTAGTACTTAATTTTTCATTTTCTTAACATGTGACATTACATATTTATTTTTCATCCCAATGAGAATTTTCTCAACATAAGTGTTGAAAAATCCAGGATCATCTAACAAAGGTTCTCGATTTGAATCAAACAACTCTGCAAATTCCATCTCTTTCTGTGTCATATGCCCTAAGCTAACCATCCTATGTCATTATTTTAGGACATTGTATTCTCTTTGGTCTACCATTTAAAGAAGTTGTTGTTCTTCTATTAGGGTGGTCTTCTAGGAGAAATATCCTCGAGCAATGATACATCAACTTTCATAGGGGATTATACCACCTAGCCTTTATAGAAGGTCCACAAGGTTTACATCAATGCTACCCTCTTATTAGAATATCCATGATGTTATTGTATACAAAGAAGACATTCACACTAAATTAACTATGAAAAATAATATTGGTATGAAAAATAAACAAATCAATCAATATGATTACTGTCAATTCCCGCTACCTCACTCGATTAAGGTGTGGGTTTTATTTGCAAGGAGACCCAAGTTAAATACCCTTAGGGGTGTCTTAGTTGGGATTAGACACCAAAAAACATCTATTCTAAGGGTTGGTGTAGCCCAAGATGGGTGCGATCCCCGGGTGATTTTAACGGCTTAGATGCCCCTGGGTTGCAGTTTCTTAGCCAATGGTTGAAATGCGTTGGCCCCGAGTGATGGGAATTTCTAACAAAAAAATCAACATGTTTATTAGAGAAAAATCTATTCTCAAACAATCATGCATGGTGTACACATATATGGCATACAATGTCTCTCCATTGGGATGGTTCTTGATACATCATATACAACTATCCCTTCCCATAATTGTTTAAATTCTTCAATCAATGGTTGTTGTTAGACATTTATATTCTTAACTTATATTCTACGAGGGACTATAAGATCCAACATAAGATGTTCATTCTTTATAGACAACCATGGAGGGATATTGTTATTGATCACAATTATTGTCCAAATAAAATAATTGGTGTTTTGGAGGGAATCAAGGTTAACTCCATCCATGGGCATGCTCAATTGAAGGCTACATACTTCATCCTTCAATTTATTAAGCCATGTATCATGCTCAATTGAAGGCTACATACTTCATCCTTCAATTTATTAAGCCATGTATCCTATATATGCTTCATGGATACTGAACCTATTAGGATTCACATAGCTCTTGGCTTATTTTATTATGAGGCATGCCACCATTGCAACCTAGAAAATCCTTTGCAATGGAATAGCCTTTGAATCCTTGGAATTATAGGAATTTTCCTCAATATCTTATGAGGAGGACCATGTGATTTATCCCTATTGTTGGTTGTACCTATCATGCCCACATTCCGAATATGTCTCTTTATTTGTGTATTTTCTTCTATATAGAAAACAATTATTTAAACAAGCATGATATTTATTTATTTTTTGGGGGGGGAGGGGGGGGGAATCGGTAACTGGGCGGTTCTGGTACTCGCGTGACATGGGGTCCATTCCCATCGGCTGCCACTATAACCCCAGGTGCGTCCACATAGCCCGCAAGCATGGGGCACGGATAAGTCGAGGTGAGATTTGAACTTGAGACCTCCTTTACAACATTCCTTCATTTACATGGCACTTGCCAGTCAGTCTACACCCCTTCCGAAAAACAAGCATGATATGTTATGTACTCAACATCCAACCTTTTCTACATTTTCTTTGCCTCTTTGTAGCTATCGGGCAATATATTATCACTCAAAAGTACCTTATATTTGAGTAACTTTCAATTAGTGGGCAATAGAAATGTACACTATCATCAAGTATGCATAAAACCAACCATTTACAATGATGATTGTGAGACAATATTCCTCAAAATATAGGGGACTTAATGGTTAGTTACCTCAAAACCATCAAGAAACGTGAATCTAATATACCATACATTACTTTCAAGGCGTATAGTAACGTTGTTCTCCCTAGTTGGGTATACTTTGACCCATGTCTAAATAAAGGGGTGGTGGAAGTAAATTTATGGCTTTTGAAGAATGTATCAATGATATGGGCATCATCCCCTATATCATCTTGTTGGATTTCATGTAACAACATTCCCTCTATGGCATTGGTATCCCATAAGAATCACCCATACCAACCTTTATTTCATTGACTTCGATGCTAACATATGAAAAACCGATGCTACTATAGACATTAAGAATTGTTGACTTGGGACAGAGTGGGAATGGAAGATGTGGTTGATTCAACCATGCTTTATATGCTTTCTCTCGTATCTAAGTTTGTTTTGGGGCTTTCTCTCAATTTGACATTGTAGTGGTGTGCAATGAAAGATGGTGGACAGGTCGCTTGTCGTTGGAATTCTAATTGAAAAAATATTGAATATTACATCAATGATACTAATAAACACAATGCATTTGGTATGATCAAGCATTATACCAAACAATTATTTGAAACATGGAATTTTTTTCCAATTGTACATGTGTAACCAACTACTTTATAAAACAAAATGTGAAATTAAGCAATACATTTACATAAATTCCATTGAAAATAAAAAATGCAATTACTCAATTATTTTTTCTTACGCTCCAATGGGACATATAAAGGTAGTGAGTGGTTGGTGATCTACAAAGGGTATAGTTTATTAGCAACTTCTTACCAGGAAACAAAACCATGTATTGCATCCCAACGACAAATTTGGATATTTTCTTTTTCATCAGGAATTCCTTATCATTGGAGTGTTCCTCAAATGAACAATTTTCACTATATAATGACAACCTACAACTATTTATGAACCATGCAATGCAATGTTCCCATGAGTGTGTGGATGACCATTAATATATAAAAACTTCTTTATGTTAAAGTTTCCAAAAGCATAACCATTCATACACATACTAAAAATGGAAATGGTATGTTTCTATTTAACAATACTCAAGTAATCAGGCTGGCAATAAAGAGGACCACAAAATGACATAAGTGATACTAAGTATTTGGGAGGAACAAAAACTTGTAAAAGGACAAACAACCCAAGATTTGAAAAATCTATTTTAGACTTGACAATTATAAAATGAATACCATAAAAGGATAATTTAATCCCAACATCTAGCATAGGTAGAGAAGATGGCCTAGTGGCATACAAATCATAGTTTTAACAAGTTTGGTATTTACTTTGTAGATGGACAGGAAGAGAGAATTCATTGCTACCCTTCAACAATTGAACCGACCTTGGTGTGTATTTGGAAATTTTTGCTCTTATCTCATATAATTTATTGTATATCCTAATAGAAATTTTTTGGGTGGTATTGATATCATAATTTGAATCATTAGAACTCGATTAACTTGACTAAATAAAAACATAGTTGTTTTGGCTTCCAAGTTTTCCAAAAAAGAGAGCATAAATAAGGGTTCCTACCTGTCTTTTCTATATCACCTGTTGGATTTTTTATTGCAATGGAAGGTATTATATCGTTAACACTAGGTCATCGATAATTAATATAATGGGATAGTATGACATCCTAAGTGTTCTCGTTCAATTTTTTACGTTTTGAACAACTTACTACTGGGATGTCGTAAAGAGATTGAGTTGACAATGAAGTACCATCAACCCAAGATGGTGGCTAGAAGATGGCATGTTACAATTAACAATATAAAGTGCCTCTCTATTTTCACCTATCAGTTGCTTGCAGTATCATGCTCCTAGTAAGAGCTTGCAATGTTTTTTTACTAGAGGAATGTTTTGTGCATCTAATCTCAATGCAAAACCAGGATCTTGTAAAATACAATGCATAATTATTCACATCCATGTGCATAAATAACATATATTCAATTAGATAATCAAAATATAAATAAAATAAAAAAAAATTATTGCAAACAACAAAGGAAAACATGATGAATTTTGAACAAAATGGGATGAGTTGGATTTAAAAAATCAGTCATTTAATAGCATAACTTTTTCTCCATGCATTTGATCCAAATCAATAATCAATACATGTCTAAATTCTTAAAAGAAAGTTTGAGAAGCATTTGGAAATCTAACTTCAATTAGACTTTTGAAACCATTTTTTAACTATATGGTGTGAGTTTAAGTAGCATTTGTATCATTTGGTGTATTGTAATTTATCTCTCTGTATTTTTGAAATAAAGTTTAGTTTGTATGTAACATTTTAAGTTCAAATAGACATTCAAAGGGATTTTATTCTAATTGGCGTGTTTATTTCATATTACCGCACTAGTGCGTACATAAAAGTATACCACACTTGTGTGCTCAACTACAACCAACATAGATCCATCTTAAAAGGGATCTACCAAGCACCGAGAGGGATCAAATATCTCTAGGCGCAAACCCTTTTTTAGAGAAAAAATGTTGAGGAAGTGTGTTATGCAGTGTTTATGGTTTTAATTTATTTAATTTGTGTAGTTTTATATATATCTGTTCTAAATGTTTTAAATCCAATTTGGGTCGACATGTTACTTTTATAACATTTTATTCTTTTTTATAAAAGACGCGTGCCAGATTTATGATGAGCGCAGAAGGACACATATCCCCCCTATTGGGATGTAGAATGCGCCTCTTTGATGCTATAAGTGTTGAAGAGAAACATCCACAACAACTTCCTCAAAAACAAATATTTGTTAAGTTTTAATAGTGGATATTTTATTATGTATTTTGTTATTATGGATAAAAGTGGTGCATTTGTACATAAGTGGTGCATTGATGTGATTTATTATTTTAAGCATGTTGATATCCAAAATAAAATAATAATAAAAACAATGCATGTGTCAATCCAATAAACTGAAATATCCATCAGAACAATGAGTATGAATTTTATTTTATAAAAGTGAGTTTCTACTAGAAACCATAATCACTATTAGGAATTTTATTTTATAAAAGTGAGTTTATACTAGAAACCATAATCACTATTTCGTTTCTTTGCCAAAATTTTGAGGGGATTGTTGTGCAAGAAAGATTCACTAAGGAATGCTTTGGAGTGGCCAAATTTTTATGAAGAGTCAAATTTGTAAGAGATTGTAGGTCACCTACAACTCTATAGAGTAGAAATTTCAAGTTATATGTGCAACTTGTTATTATTCATCTCAAATTTTCACTTAATCGTTTCAAAAAACTTCATTAATTTTTATTTTCTTATTATTTACAATGCATTCTGAAGAAAGTAAAAAAAATTCGTGGTTATATTCTCCAATGGAAACCATGGATTTTTTTATTGCTTCACCTATGTTTTATGTGGTTGCAAACTTTAGCATTAAAGTTTTATTGTCTCTTATATATCACAAGTAGACTTTTTTCTAAGCAATGATTATTTAATGGATTTATGTGTTCGTCTATGGAGTGTTGGGAATTTATTACAATGGGACCACTTATTGCAATGGATCCCAAAACCTTCCCCTGTCAGTTTTTTGAAAAAAAACTTCCATAGTAATCGATGTGTACTTTAAAGCATAGCACACTAGTTGTCTTTTTATAAGGTGCGACACTTTAGATTCCATTCATTTTTAAAAAGTTTACCTATGAATTGATGCATATACCTTTGTATGAAGCACATGTGCATATACTTGTGCAAAACACACCGATAAACTTGAAAACATTTACTTTATTTCTAAAATATATTTCATATTTTCTCTATTTTATGATGCAGGGTATTTGTCGATAGAAGATGTCTAATAGAAGTTCAAGGAAAAAAACTTGTTGCAATGAGCACGATGGGAGCACATCCCATCAAGAGAACAAGGCAAGTTATTTGAATTTTAGTATAAAATTAATTTATTTGAATTATTTGTAAGTTTAAATTGTTCAACTAAAACGAGGTATTTCCACACAGGTTGAACGTCTTAAAAAACAACTCACACAAATAGATCACATATCAACGCCGTGATATTTTACATGGTTAAAACCCTTTGAGAGGGAAATAGTCAACATCCCCATCCAAACCACTACTTGAGGCGTTATATTAATGCAAAAGGAAAAATAATTTACATATGAGTTTCTCACAATTAATCATCAAGCAAATGACCCTCCATGCTCTTTAAAAAGAGATCCATAGATTGATAACTATTAAAATCAAGGTAAATATGGACCATCATATCACTCTATATCTAGAACATATTGTGACAATAAGATTACAAAGTAAGTACAAATGGATGCTAAAGAAACACACTTTACCTATAGACACATTAGACCAAGTTTATCTTAACTAACTCCTAAGTGTCTAAATATCCTAACACTTCCCCTTAAGAACAACTTGGGATAGGATTGAAGAATTTACAAAGGTGACACCATAGAAGAAAGAAGGAGATGTTAGAGATTATACATTCTTAATGAAAAATTCTTGAAATCTCAACATAGATTGAAGTCTAGATAACTTTGATTTCTTTTGTAATAGATTTTGATAATATGTTTGCAACTTGATCATTTATAAGGTAAAAGTTCCCTTCGAAAAGGAGATCCTAAATAAGTTTTTTGGATGAAGTGCATCTATAGAATCAATGTGTTTTATGTGTCAATGTTGAACAAGATCTTTGGAAAGTTTGATGGCACTTTGATTGTCACACTAGAGGGTAGTCAGATGTTGCTACTAGAATCCAAACTATGAAAGGATTCATCGAAGCCACGACGCTTCTTTAATTACAATAACTGTGCCTCGATACTTTACTTTTGCTAAAGAAAAATCAAGATCTTGTTGTTTATTACAATCCAATTGATATGACGAGAACTAAGACTAAATACATAACATGTAGTAGACTTTCAATCAATAGGGTTGTCGGTTCAATTGAAATCGGTGAAACCAACCAATGAAGGAGTCCCACCTGAAATATAATGAATCCCAAATTGAACTATACATTGAGGTATCATTTTTACTAATTTATAATGACTTTCATGGGGTTTTGGCATATATCAGGCAACAAAGTCAACAACAAAGAAAATATCATGATGTGTATGAGTCAAGTATAATAGATTACCCACTAATTGACGGTACATGGTGGAATCAATGACGAGTGTAGTTCACGTGGCAATAAGTTTGACTCAAAGTTGGAAGGGAGATGGGGTTGGTTTACAATATTTCATGTGAAATCGATGAAGAAGGTCCCAATTGTACTTAGATTGAGAAAGAAAAAATACTTCTTTGGTTTGCATGACTTGCAGGAAAAGAAAATAATGCAAATTTCATAAGTTAATCATTTCAAACTTCTTCTTAATGATGGTTTTCACAAGGGTTAAATGTTTAGGGTCATTATCAATAAGAATAAGGTCATCGACGTAAAGAACAAGGATTATGAGATGGTTTCCTACTTTCTATGCATTTATGGGCTAAGATAGGTATTCCATTGTGTTTAGAGCACCACTTTTACTTGTAAATGGTTTTTGTTTAAATTGGAAAAGTTTTTATTTTCCCAAGATACATCCATTTTATTAAATTCAAAGGCATACTATTTACATTTACAATTCAAAAAAAAAATCTATCTCATGTTGTTTCATATTATAGTTTGGTTTATATTTTATTCTCGGTTTTCCCTCTTTTCAATATTTGTATGCTCTTTGTTGTGTGCTCTGATACCATGTTCAACTAAAACATGGTATTTCCACACATGTTGAACACCTTAAGAAACTGCTCACACAAGTTGACCGTTACCGGGAATATTTCAATCAGTGCGGACGTAGTTTGTTCCCCTAGCCTGCACGGGGCAAGTCTAGAACAAAAGGACACAATGATGTATCCTCTCCCTAGATGTCCGAGTTACTTGAATATTAAGCTCTCTTTACCTTGAGTGTGGAAGGTTGTCCTTGTTTTGTAGATCCTTGTGTGATCGATTGTACGTGCAAAGAACAAAAAAAAAAGACAAAAGATGAGAGAAACAAGATAATTCAATAATATATACTAATGATTAAGGAAACTAGTAATAAATAATCAATATCAACATGAATCATTTATGGGAAAGGGAAACATGTTTGTATTAAGAAATGAGAAAAGAAAGGTATAACCAAATCATTGATGTCGAAGCTTTGCTTTTACAAGATCATTTGACTCACTCACACATACACTACAAACTATGCAATATCTCACTCACAACCACTCTCTCTTTGCCTCCTATACCAGAATTGAATCCAATGACATAAAGGTGCTATCTTGGTCTCCCCTTCACATGGTCCATGTAGTTTGCTTTTATAGGCTAGAGGAATCCCAAATGAGTTGAGATATTTTGGGAGGAAGATAGGGAATTATCCCTAGGGGTTAGGAGGTTGAATGCCACCTTTCCAAAGTAGTTAGGATCATCCTCCATGAGAGATTTCACCTAGAAGCTTCTCGAATCTTCTCTTTTTTGCCCTTTTTGGACTGTTGACGCTCTCTGCAAGAGGTCTAGGAGTGCCAACGCTTCTTGTGGTCAAATAACAGGCGCCATTGGCTCTTTATGTCAACTAACAAGAGGCATCAGGCCAGTCTGGCACCCCGTGCTAGGAAACAAGGTGCGTCATACTACCTAGGATTGAGCAATAAGGTCCAAAAAAGATGTTTTGGCCAAGGACTTCAAGGGATTTGAGCATTAGGAAAAAAATTTGGTGTAACAATAACCCTCAAGGCATGTCATTGAAACTATCGACGATGTTGATGTTAACATGAGGATACTTGTTATCACAACAATAAATGAGCTTGCACTTTAAAGTCAACTTCCAAATTAACAAAATTCATGATGTAGACAACACATATAAACCATCTCTCTCAATGATTATGTATATGAAACTATTTATAACACAAAACCAACAATGTTAATAGCTCATAAACAATTTTATATTAAAATAATACAAAATCCTTAGTAAAAAATTATGGCAAAATACTATGTCAAAATATATAAACTAGCATAGATTCATTTTAAAGCCGGATTTATCAAGCACCGAGAGGGATCCAATTTCTTGAGATGTACATTTTTATGCCATTTGGATCCCTCTCGGTACTTGATATATTTGGGTTTAAAATGGATCTATGCTAGTTAATTATTTACTTATTTATTTATTTAAGTCTATATGTAATTTATATTTTTTATATTTTTTATTTTTTATTTTTGTCGGCTAGCATAACATGACAGGATCTCCCCTGTACTGGGCTGGAGAGCACCTTGCTTCTCTTGGTGCAATAATACCAATTTATAAAATAAAAAATGAAACACAACGTATAAACCAGCATAGATCCATCTTAAACCTGGATCTAGAAAGCACCGAGAGGGATCCAATTTCTTTAGGTGTAAGTGATTTTTATCTTAAATTTTTAAATGTTCACAAAAAATTACACCTCGAACATTTTGATCCCATTAGGGTTTGGTAAATCCAGTTTTAACATGGATCTTTTAATTACTTTTCATTTAGTTTTATTATTGGGTTTTTATTATTTGATAAAGTATGTGACATGCTTTTCTCTATATTCTTTTTTGTTTTAGCAGACGTGTTGGTGTAGTGTTAGGTTAAACACACATTGATCTCATCATTGTTATTTGGATGACACTCCTTTATTCTAATCAGTAAGCCATAATCAAATATATCAAAATTCTACTCTAAAGCCACACCAAAATAAATCTAAATTTTATAATAATAAAAAATGATTGATTATTATTATGATGAATTATAAAGAAAGTTAGTTAATTTAAATTATTTTAAAAGTATATAAAAATTAAATTAAATAAAAAGGCTAGAATCTTCTAAGGATGTTGAATATTTTTTTTAAAAGAGTTTAGCATTTCTAGTAATCATTAACGGTTAATATATATTAGAGAGAATAAAAAGACAAATGAACCTGAAAAAGAACATTAAAAAAATACAAATGATCATTTTCTAAAGAATAAATCTAGTAAATTAGCATATATCCATTTTAAAACTGGATTTACCAAGCACCAAGAGGGATCTAATTTATGGATCTATGCTAGTTTATTTTATTTTATTTTATTTAAGTCCATATGTAATTTATATTTCTCATTTTTTATTTTTAATATTTTTCATTTATATTTCGCACCTAGGTTATTCCTTTCCTTGTCGTAGATTGAAGTTTATTTGGTGAATTGATTTTGGATTGAGTGCACACTATATAAATATATGAATCCACAATATTATTTTTTTTTTTTTTTTATTTATGTCAGTTAACATAATGTTTTTTTATGTTGGCTAGCATAACGTGACTAACGTAACAGGATCTCCCCCATATTGGGCTGAGAGCACCTCGCTTCTCTCGGTGCAATTAAATACAACTCTTAGTTTAACTATAATGATTTTACAACTATTAGCTTAACTTCAACTTAATCACCATTATATTGGATAACTATTAGCTTAACTATAAGAGCACCGAGAGGGATCAAATTTCTTGAGGTGTACATTTTTATATCATTTGGATCCTTCTTTTTTAACCAAAACGATTAATTTTTTTTTTATTTGAAAAGAATAGATTGGGCTTGCACCCAATTACAATTTGTTCCAAAAAAAATTCAGCTCCTTACATCCAAAATACTTTTGTCATGGAATGGGACGCATTAAACAAGATCCTTCATTCACTCTTAACATTCCAGGAGGCAGAAGACAACCTTGGTTGGCTTTGAGATATACCAGCTTGTTCAGATTGCGAAGAATGTGGTAAGAGGTAACTGAATCATAATCAATCAAAATGAAATGCAACCTTTGTTAATGTAATTGTAACTTCAGAATGTATTCACTTGTATTTTTCATCTATTGTAACCCGATGTTTATTCCGGGATGTTCTTGTGTCATGTCATGCCCTGATGTTCCGATCAAGAGAATCAATAATGTAAACAAGTCATGTCAAGTCATTGTGGGTAACCCTCCTATTGTCTAAGGGTTAAATTCCCTGCAGTTCTGGGGCACTAGGGTTATTATACTCTCCTAGTGAGGTCGGCCCTAGTAGGGTTTTCGTCATGTCGGGATTAGCATAAATAGAGATTTGGACTCTCTATTTAGCACACATCTCATACACACTCAAGTGTAGTGCATAGTTGAGGAAGAGAAAGACACTAGGGCAAGAGGAAAGAGCTTACTGTTGTCGGGAGATTGTCATACTATTTTTGGGTTTCACTTTGGTGTCGATTCTATCTCAGAGGAAGTTGCGGGGTTTTCTCCATTTATGGTTTCCCTGAGGAAAAACATTGTGTTCATTGTCTCTTGTGTTTGATTGTTGTGCTTGTTGTTCTCTCAGTTTAAAGATCCTAATGATATGCTAGCTTAATGTTGAAAAACTAACATGGTATCAGAGCTAACCTAAGAAGAAGACACTGTACAGCTGCGGGAACTAGGACTTCCTATTTTGTGGATCTCTCTCCACAGATTTTCAGCAAAAGAAGGGTGGAATAACTCTCCTCCCTAGGGCGCATCCTTCTGTCGAAGCAGAATCCAATTCTGAGGTTTTTCAGTTTTGGACCCGACACTACTGCCGAAAATTAGGGATTTTCACAGAAGAGGAATTTTTCAGTGAGCCCAGGCCTGGATTGATATCCTCTCCAAAATTGAAGTTAGGGGTCAATTTCAAAGCATTTGGTTTGACAAAACTCTGGAAAAGCAAAACCCTAATCTGCTCCTAAACCAGTACTACAGGATTTCAGCTTCAAATCTAGATGTGACATCTTGACTTGGTAAGATCTAAATCTTTTGTATTTCCATTTGAGGTTCTCAGTCAAGATGTCTCATCATACCAAGCTTGATGAAAAGCTTGAGGGAGCTAATAACTTCCGAGCTTGGAAGTATAGGATCTCCCTGGTCCTAGAAGAGAATGAGTTGGACTCCTACATCCATGAGGAGGTTCCAGTTCCAAAGGGAGATGAGGCCAAGGCCTTACATAAGAAGAAGTTGGTTATGGCAAAGAGGATCATCGCAGATTCTATCAAGGATCACCTTATTCCATAGGTGTCCTCCCTCAAGACACCAAAAGCCATGTTTGATGCCCTAACCAAATTGTTTGAAGGGAAGAAAATCAATCGGAAGATGACTCTAAGGAACCAGTTGAAGAATGTCAAGATCCAAAATGAGGAGACCATCCAATCATACTTCACAAGGGTCTCCCAGATCAAAGAACAACTAGAAGTTGTAGATGAAGAAGTGGAGAATGCAGAAATTGTGATGACAACTTGAATGGCCTCCCTAGGTCATGGGATTCTTTCATCCAAGGAATCTATGCTAGGAAGAAGTTGGTCAAGTTCAGCAGACTGTGGGAAGAATGCTCTTAAGAAGAGGCTTGGATAGCAGCTCGAGAAGAAAAGATGGGAAATGAAGATCAAGCTCTCACAGTACACTCAAGGAAAGGAAGAAGGGAAAAGCATCATCACCAAGGTAAGCAATCTCATCAGAAAGGTTCATCTAAACTCAGATGTTATACATGTGATGAAATAGGACACTTTGCTAGAAACTGTCCCATGAATAAGAATGGATCCAAGAAGAAGAAGAACTCCAAAAGAAAACATTATGCTCACACTGCTGAGGATGATGATCCTCCAAGGAAGAGAGTAAAGAAACAAAGTGAAGACACTTCAAGTGAGGATGAATATGTTCTGATTTCCACTCTCACTGGAACTGTCACTCATGGAAGCAAAGATTGGATTATTGATAGTGGGGCTTCCAAACACATGACAGGTTTCAAAGAATCCTTTGAGAAACTATCCAAACATAATTCACCCCATAAGGTGAAGCTAGGAGATGACTACCAATATCCAATAAAAGGTAGTGGTGAATCCTCCTACAAGCTAGACTCTGGAAAGTCTATAAAAATGAAGGATGTTCTATTTGTACCAAGACTCAAGAAGAACCTTCTCTCCATATCTGCACTAGATGCAAAAGGCATGAGGGTTACATTTATAGATGGCCAAGTTATCATGTGGCCAAGAGGAAAGACTATTGATGATGCAATAGTGATTGGAGAACAAGAAGGAGGTTTATACAAGCTGAAGGGCCATTCAGAACAAGCTATGGTCCATGACATAGTAGAGCCAAGTAAACTATGGCATAGAAGGCTTGCACATGTGCATTATAGAGCACTACCACTTGCAAGCAAAGCTGTTGAAGGTCTTCCAGAAATTCAAGCAAAACATGAAGGGGTCTGCAAAGGATGTGCGAAAGGGAAGAATACAAAGAAGACATTTCCAAGTAGCGAGAGCAAGGAAAAAGGAATCTTGGAAATCATCCACTCCGATGTATGCGGTCCAATGTCATCAAGTTCACTAAGCGAGTATGTATACTATGTTTCTTTCATTGATGACTTTTCTAGGAAGACATGGATTTATTTCATGAAGAACAAAGATGAAGTGTTCAGCAAGTTCAAGGAATTCAAAGCCTTGATCGAGAACCACATAGAAAATAAGATCAAGACCTTTCGATCAAATAATGGCGGAGAATTCACATCAAATGAATTCAAAGACTTATGCAAAGAATCGGGGATTAAGAGGGAGTTGTCCACTCCTTACAATCCACAACAGAATGGGGTTGCAAAAAGGAAGAATAGAACTATCATGGAAGCTGCAAGAGAAATGCTTCATGATCAGGATCTTCCTATGCATCTATGGGCAGAAGTTGCCAAAACAGCGGTGTATGTATAGAAACGTACTCCACACAGAGTACTCGAGAATAAGACTCCTGAAGAAGTCTTCTCCGGCAAGAAACCAAAAGTCAGCCATCTCAGAATATTCGGCTGTCCAGTGTACATACACATACCAAAAGAGAAGAGAACAAAACTAGATCCTTCAGGAAAGAAGGGTATATTTGTGGGATACTCTGAAAGCTCGAAAGCTTATAGAATATAATTCCCAGGATACAAGAAGATCGACATCAGTAGGGATGTGACATTTGATGAAGACGAAGCTTACAACAAATCCAGAAAGAGACCTGCTGAAGAACCTGAAGAATCCGAAGCTCCCAAAATTCATGATACAACCATGAATGAAGAAATTTAAGAAGAAGATTGAGAATTTGAAGAACCACAAAGACCTATAGATCCACCTCAGGAGAAGAATCCTCACAAGAGGAAACCTGCTTGGGTACGAGAAATTATCCAAGGTGCAGAAAGATATGGGGCTCTAGAATAAAATCATAGAGAAAGAAAGAGAACCAGATCTTGCTCCGGATATGTAGCCTTAGTATGTGACTTTATCAAAGAAGAACCTTCCAGTTATGAAGAAGCGACAGAACGAAAAGAATGGAAGGATGCGATGATCGAAGAATATCAATCAATCATGAAGAACGATGTTTGGGATGTTGTCCTAAGACCAGAGGGAAGTCAATTGTAACTTCCAAATGGATCTATAAGATCAAGCATGTTGCAGACGGTAGCATAGAGAAATATAAGGCAAGATTTGTGGCTCGTGGCTTCTCACAGAAGGAAGGAATAGACTATGAATAAACCTTTGCTCCTGTAGCGAGATTCACTTCCATCAGATCAGTACTTGCTTTGGCTACAGTAATGAAATGGAAGATACACCAAATGGATGTCAAGACTACTTTCTTGAATGGTGTAGTGGAAGAGGAAGTGTATGTAAAATAGCCACTCGGTTTTGAGACACATGACAGGGAGTTTCATGTGTGCAGACTAAAGAAATCCCTGTACAATTTGAAACAGGCACCCAGGACATGGTACGGTAGAATTGATAGCTTTCTATCCAGTTTGGGCTTTACCAAGAGTAAAGCAGATTCCAATCTTTACTACAAGGTTGAAGATGGAAACCCAATGATGCTTCTACTGTATGTAGATGATCTGCTTGTAAAAAGTATGGATGGGTTGATTGCTGATACAAAGAGAAAGCTTGCTGCCGAGTTTGAAATGAAGGACTTGCGTATGATGCATCATTATCTAGGTATGGAGGTGTGGCAACATGCGGATGGAATCTCCCTCGGACAATGGAAGTATGCAGTAGAGATCCTAAAGAGGTTTGGGATGATGGACTGCAAGGCTATGGCCACACCTATGGCATCGAACCTGAAGCTATTGAGCGATGCTTCATCAGAGACGGTTGATGCTACGATGTATCGACAGATGATTGGGTCCTTGATGTATTTGACGAACATGAGACCAGACATTTGCTTTGTTGTGAACACCTTTGATCCAGTTCTTGACAGATTCGAGAAATGTTCACTTGATTATCGCAAAGCATATTCTGAGGTACCTGAGGGGTACAATTGATTATGGGCTCAAGTACGAGGCGAATCAAAAGATTAACCTAGAAGGTTATGTTGATTCAAATTAGGCAGGCAGTGCCATCGATAGGAAGAGCACTTCAGGATGTTGCTTCAATATGGGATCAGGTGTGATCTCTTAGTTTAGCAGGAAGCAATCCTGTGTGGCACTGAGTATAGCTGAAGCAGAGTATGTCGCAGCTTGTTCAGCTAGTTGTGAGGCAGTATGGACGCGGAAGCTACTGTTTGATTTATTTGATCTCCAGATGGATGCTACTTGTATACATTGTGACAACCAGAGTTGCATGAAGTTGTCAGAGAATCCAGTGTTCCATGACAAGTCGAAGCATATTGAGATCAAGTATCACTATATCAGGGATATGGTGCAGAGGGGAGTAGTGAAGCTCCAGTATGTTGCGATGGAGGAATAGATAGCTAATGTATTGATGAAGCCATTAGCTAGGGTGAAGTTTGAGTACTTTAGGGAGAAGCTTGGTGTTCTCCAGATCGAGGTTTCCTCCAAGGGAAAGTGATGAGTCCCATAGCCATTCTGACATGGTCAGAGGATTGGTTCCTTCCATGGTTAGATGTAAGGGCTGATCCATTCTGTCATGGTGAGAGGATTGGTTCCTTCCATGTCAGATATGAGTGTTGAATGCCATTCTTGGAATGGAGGTACCTGGTCAGTTACCAGGGACACTCAGTCCGAGACTGAGAGAGCCATTCTGATGAGTAGGTAAGATGTAAGGGCTAATCCATTATGTCATGGTTAAAGGATTAAGTTCCTCCCATGTCAGATGTGAGTGCTGGCCATTCTGTCGAGTAGAACAGATGTAAGGGCAACTGCCATTTTGGGAATGGAGGCACCTGGTCAGTTACCAGGTAGCTCAGTCTGGGACTGGGGGCCATTCTGATATCACTGTAGGATTGGGTCCTACTTGATCAGATGTGAGTGCACGCCCTTCTGAACATGCATGTTGGATTGGTTCCTTGCATGTGTCAGATGTAAGTGCAGAGCCTTTTCGAACATGCATGTTGGATTGGTTCCTCGCATGTGTCAAATGTAAGTGCATAGCCTTTTTGAACATGTATGTTGGATTGGTTCCTCGCATGTGTCAAATATAAGTGTTTAGCCTTTTTGAACATGCATGTTGGATTGGTTCCTCGCATGTGTCAAATGTGAGTGTTGGGCCTTTCTGACAAGGTTGTGAGATTGGTTCCCACATTGTCAGATGTGAGTGTTGGGCGTGCCTTTCTGATATGATTATAGGTTAGTTCCTACATGATCAGATGTAAGTGTTGGGCGAATACCTACATGGTGGCTACGCCTACTTCCAGCATGAAAAAGGGTTGGATCTGTAGAACTTCCTATGAAAAGAAGAATCATGAGATAGCACCCGTGAAGATTCAGTATTGATGATCAAGCAGAGATGATCCAAATCGAGGGAAGATCCAGATCCAGAGATGATGCTCCAGAGATGATCCAGATTGAGGGATGATCCAAATCCAGGAATGATGCTACAGATGATCCGAATCGAGTGATGATCCAGATCCAGTGATGATGATCCAGATCGAGTGATGATCCAGATCCAGAGATGAAGATGACTTGAAGACAAAGAAGACTTGAAGATGGAGATGACTTGAAGATGCAGATGACGAGAAGACCCAGAGAAGAAGACCAGTGATGAAAATTGTGTCGATAGAATACCTTCCTAGTTAAGAGGGAGTTTTAATGTAATTGTAACTTCGAAATGTATTCACTTGTATTTCTCATCTATTGTAACCCGATGTTTATTCCGGGATGTTCTTGTGTCATGACATGCCCTGATGTTTTGATCGGGAGAATCAATAATGTAAACAAGTCATGTCAAGTCATTGTGGGTAACCCTCCTACTGTCTAAGGGTTAAAGTCCCTGCAGTTCCGGGGCACTAGGGTTATTAGACTCTCCTAGTGAGGTCGGCCCTAGTAGGGTTTTAGTCATTTTGGGATTAGTATAAATAGAGAGTTGGACTCTCTATTTAGCACACATCTCATACACACTCAAGTGTAGCGCATAGTTAAGGAAGAGAAAGACACTGGGGCAAGAGGAAAGAGCTTACTGCTATTGGGATATTGTCTTATTGTTTTTGGGTTTCACTTTGGTGTTGATTCTATCTCAGAGGAAGTTGCAGGGTTTTCTCCATTTATGGTTTCCTCGAGGAAAAACATTGTGTTCATTGTCTCTTGTGTTTGATTATTGTGCTTGTTGTTCTCTTAGTTTAAAGATCCTAATGATATGCTAGCTTAACGTTGAAAAACTAACAACCTTTGCATGATCACATTCAGGCTGAGGGAATTAAACATTGAGCCAGAATTTAAAATTTTGATGATGATTTCAGAATCTCCAAAGATTTGAAATTTGTTATGACCAACTTCCTTTGCAAGTTGACAAGCTTTCAGAAGAGAAAATAATTTTGCCTGATTATTTGTAGTTTGCCCAATACCCCAGCTGAAACTAGTTTCTAGTTTTCCGCCAGGATAGAAAATCAAGCCCCCTGCCCCAGCTTTCCCCGGGCTACCTTTTGACGCTCCATCAAAGAATACCAAGGCTTTATTTTTAGATTGCCACCAAACTGAAAATTCCTTTTTTCTGAAAGTCTGACCTATCAAAAAGGTTTAATAATAGGCCAACTCAAACCCTTCTGGATTTTATCCCTAAACTTCGAACCAAGCCAATTGTGTTTGGCTTCTAAATTAGTGCCAGCTATTTGAAGATTTCGTACTGATTCCAAAAGAAAATCCTTAGCTTTTGATGCTACAATTTTTGGTTTCAGAGTTTGACTGTTAAAGATCGAATCATTTCTAGCCAACCAAATTTTCCACCCAATAAATTTTGGAATGGCTTGCCATATTTTTCTCCAAGCATGACTAGAAGGAAGAGCATCGGGATATCTTGACTGCCAGTTTTTAAAGAGAGTAACAGGTTCAGCGTTTAAGAGAAAAAAAGAGTAAGGCAGCCCTCGCAATACAAAAGCCCAGACTTTTTGAGAAAAATTACATTCAACTAAAATATGAGCTGTAGATTCATCAGCTTGATGATAGAAGCAACACCTATATGGTCCAAAAAAAACTCTTTTGATCAAATCTTCTCCCGTTAATATTTTCTGGTGCATTATAGTCCATATAAATTTTTTAATTTTTGGAACGTTGGGCATATTCCACACCTTTTGCCACAGAGCTACGTTGTGGAGGCCTAGAGCCGATGATGACTGAGCTGCAATCTGTATCTGATTGAACCCGATAGCAGTTGAGTAGAATCCAAAAATTCCCCAACCCCGTGAGTCTTTGCATCTACGGTGAATTGGAGCCAGACCATTCAGCCGGTCGATTAGCAATTTTTTTATGAACAAAGCAGGTGAGAAGGTCACGGTCCGTCATTGAGCGAAGATACCAAGCGATCCATCTTCCATTGGCATCCCAGGAAGTTATATCAATCAGTCTGTTTATTCCTTTATTCATCACCCAATTTTTAATCTCAGAGATAGAGTCTTCAGATTTTAATGGAGCGTGTCCATTAATTTCATCATCCCACAAGAGAGTATGTCTTCCATTTCCTGGGATTCTATACAGATTCTGGACAAAAAAATCAAGCCCTTTCCTACATAAATTCCATATCGTGGATCCTATAGGGGTATTTGCAATTGGAAGATTTCTTAATGTGCCCCCATGAAGGTATTTTTTCCAAAAAGGTGACTAACCGGATGCTTTTTGTTAGAGAACAACTACCATAATAATTTACCTTCCATTTCTAAATTGAACATTCCTGGATCCTTGATTTGCAATCCTCCTTCAAGAACTGTTTTTTAACAATTTCCCACTTAACCAGGTGTATGTGGTTTTGATTTCCTTTCCCACCTCTCCATAGAAATTCTTTGAGCAGTTTTGAAATCTAATCCATAATAGCTTTTGGTGCCAACAATAAAGAAGATTGATAAATAGGGATAAATGAGAGGACTGACTTGATCAAAATAACCTTGTCTGCATTTGTAATCTAGTGACCTCCCCACGAAACAATCTTTGCTTTGATCTTATTAATGATTTCCAGCCATAGAGAAGGATTATTTTGTCCCAAGGTTAAAGGTAGCCCAGATACTTGACCTCGTCCCAAGAAGCATATCCTTCAAAACCCAAGATCTGCAAAATTTTATCCATTTTTGATTGATTTGTATTCCAACCGAACACTGCACTCTTATGGTTATTGATTAGAGCCCCTGAAATAATACATAAATGATGCATAATCTCAAAGAAGACTCTTTCCATTTTTAAGGAAGCCCTTCCCAAGAGTAAGGTGTCATCTGCGAAAAGAGCATGGTTGATAGCTTCTATTCCTATTGTTGAACTTATGCCCGGAATGATCCCATCAATTTTCCTGAGGTTGGCTTCCTGCTTAGAGAATCAGCCATAAGAATGTACAAGAAGGGCGACAAAGGACAACCTTGTCGAAGTCCCCTGTAAGCTTGGAAGAAGTTTGTTGGTCTGCCATTTACCAATGGCGCTATCCAAGGATTGTTAATGCAAGCTTTAATCAGGTTTAAAAAGGCATAACTAAATCCAAAAGAGCGGAGGACTGAGAAAATAAAAGAATGTTTTACCCGGTCAAAGGCATTTGCCATATCAAGTTTGATAAGCATGCCCTTCTCCTTCCATAGAAAGCTGGAATGCATAGCTTCCTGAACTTGAAGAACATTATCCAGTATATGTCTTCCTTTTACAAACCCTCCTTGAAGAGGAGAAATCAACTTCCCAAGCAAAGGTTTGAGTCTGTTTGCTAATAGTTTATAAATGATTTTATAAGATGCATTACACAAAGAAATAGGTATGAATCTGTCAAAGGAAGATGGATTAGCTTCTTTAGGAATTAATGCAAGAAAGGTAGAGTTTGTGCAGCCACCCACTTTGGATTTAGCCTGGAATGCTTTTATCATTCGAAGAAGATCTTTCCTAATTACTGTCCATCAAATTCGATAAAAGTGAAAGGAGAATCCATCAGGCCTAGGAGCTTTATCTGGCTCCATAGACCATATAACATCAATAATTTCTTGCTCTGAAAAAGGCTGCATTAGCTTGTCATTTTCTTCCTTACTCACCAAACTAGGAATATTGGACAAAAAATCATAGTTATAATCTGAATTAGAGGAACCATATTACCTATATATATTCTAAAAATGAGCTTCAGCCAATTGTTTGATTTGAGAAAATCCTTTTACCACTTCACTAGACTCGGAGGAGATTTTAAAAATATGATTTTTAGAAAGACGAGCTCTGCACTGCTTATGAAAGAAGTAGGTATTCCGGTCTCCCGCTTTCAACCAAGTACTTCGAGACTTTAGTCTCCAGTATTCTTCTTCTCGTTTGAAAGCTTGGAAAGAACTAAACTGGTTTTTTGCTCTTTTTCAAGTAAAGCGGGAGTAATTTATGTCTCTTCCATTTCAAGTTGAATTTTCTCCAAATTTTGAAGGGCTTCTCTCCTTTCACTGATTGGATTTTTTTTAGTGTGTTTGACCCAATCCTTCAGCGCAACTTTATTGTTAGTGAGCTTCCTCTCCTAAACAAAATTCAGAGATCCAATAACAGGAAGATCCCAAGCCATAGTTATTGTACTCATAAATCCATCATTGTCTTTCCACAATGGGCTGAATCGAAATGGAATGGGACCAAGGTCCTCTTCATCTTCTATCTGCAACAAAATTGGCTTATGATCTGAGGTGATATTAGGCAGAATACTAGAGGAGATAAAAAAATTATCTGACAACATAGAACTCTGCACTAGAAACCGATCTAGTCTAGCAGAGATTTTAGCTACACCCAGTCTTTTATTTGACCATGTAAAGCTACCACGTTTGGGTTTGAATTCTATCAACTCCCACGCTAAAATGAAGTTATCCACCAATTTCAGTAGAGGATCTTTCCCATACATGCCACCTGATTTTCTTTTTCATTCAAGATTATATTTAAGTCACTAACGACTATTACATTTGAGAAGGAACTAGAATCAAGACAAGCTTCCAGCGAACTCCAATAGGCTTGTTTTTCCTAAGTGTTGACCTGTACATAAAGGTTAAAAAGACAAATTGTTTGCTTACTTGGAATATGTCTGAGTTTTGTAAAAATCCAATGCTACAAAATGAAGGAATTTTCAAGACAAAAAACATTTTCTAACCATAATGTGGCAATTCCACCAGCAGTGCCTCTGGCACTCATCGCCTTACCAATATTTTTTTCCGTCTTTTACAGCTAATGGAAAGGAGAATATCCTCATCGATTTTAGTCTCTTGGAGCATAAGAACGTTTGGAGAAGCCATTCTTATAAGGTCATTAATAGCTTCAACTTTTGAAGAATGGCCAAGCCCTCTGCAATTCCAAAAGGCCAATTTCATTATTTGACTGAGGGAGAAGGGCCTCCTCTGGCCTGGGTGTTCCTAATAATTGACATATCTATAGTTTCTTGACTCCCTTGCATCTTAAGGCGTTTGACTTCTTCCTCCCGAACCGTCTTATGAGATTTTCACCCTTTTTCGAATAACCGCTCTATTGGATCTTCTTCAGATGAACCAGAGTTGTCAATATGTTTCTTTTTTTTGCCATTTATTCATAGGTAGGAGAATGTCCTTCCACGGGAATGTTGAGATCTGCTTCAGCAGGGCCTCTGACTTCTTCATTTATTTGAATTTGAGATTGCGGGACTTCTCCCTCTTCAAGTACTGTAAGCACTTGCTCTTTTGGGATGCTAAATACTTCGAAATTGTTTTGAGTTAATAGTTCCTTCATAGCTGCTCCATGTTCTTTCTTTTTCTGCCCGTAGGATTTGCTACTAGTTCCCACTTCTACTCTTTGTCTAGAGACTTTATTTCCTTGCTTTACTGAGCTAGTTTTTTGAACTTGGGTCCATTGATCTCCCTTTTCTTTAGCAGCTTCTTCCTTAATTGTTTTCTTGCAAGATCTGGCAAAATGCCCATAGCCATGACAAAATATGCACTTAAAGGACAATTGCTCATAGTCTAGCTCTTGTACATAAGACCAGTATGCTACAGTCAGATTAATAGCTTTAGGGAGCCCTACCTCCAAATCCACTTCAACACAAATTCTGGCACATGTATATTGATCTCTACGGTCAACCCTATCAATGTATTTCCCCAGAGTGTTCCCTATAGCTTCTAGGGATCCCGAATTCCAACAATGGAGAGGTAGATGCAGCAACCTAACCCAAATAGGAACTGCGGAGGGGACATCTTGATTCGGATCAAAATCTAGAGTCCATTTGTTCAAGTAAAACCCTTAAGGACCCATGAAATATGGCCCGTTTCTAAAGATTAAATCCCTATCAGCTGAATTTTCAAAGAGAAAAAGATATATCCCTTACCTATCAGATTGTTGCAAATGTCTTCTGAGATGAGAGGTTTCAAATTCCTTTGGATCCATCCTGCAATTGTCTTAGGGGAGGGCCAAAGCCCAGTGAATTGACCAATGAGACCCCGATCAACAATATTTAGAGCTATGTGGAAGTTTGATCCACTGGAAGAGCTACCGAGGGAATATTTTCAATCTTTTTTACAAAAGACTGCTGGTTTTGAGTAGGTTTCCTCTTACTTCCTGAAGTTGCTAGTCTCCTGAAGGCATTCAAACTAGGGTCAGGGGGGACCCCTCCATCCATCATGCCTCAACAATGTCTTCAAGAGCCAACATAGAATAGCTCCAACGCAGAAGGACAACGCTATGGTTTCTCCTGCGATCTAACTAGGGATTTAAATCAAGGAACAAGATCTCAGTAGAAAGCAACACCAAGACTCGTCCAACTACGATCTAGGTTAGAAAATGAGCCAAGTACCAGTCAACGCAACCACCAAATCGAGATGAGAGCCGAGAGGTCAGAAAATCTTCTTGGAGCTGATGTAAAAACCTAATTGAATGTCAAAATGTTAAGCCATTTGGATCCTTCTTGGTACTTGAAAGATGTGGGTTTAAAATGGATCTATGCTAATTTTTTTTCTTAATATTTTATTTAAGTTGATATGTAATTTATATTTTTTATTTTTTATTTTTTTATGTCGGCTAGCATAATGTGACTAACGTGACAAGATCTCCCCCATACCGGTGATCCAGGAGGATATTGGTGGCCACCCACCTATTCCACTTGGACCCCCACCATTGTTTCTTTTAGTTTTCCAGTTTCCTTAATTGTAGCACAATTTACTATTTTTGGCAGTTTTTAGGTCCTAAACTTCCGGAGCCGTTTTGAGGCCCTAAACGACATTTTTTCGGCATCAAATGGTCGAAAAAATATGACTCCGTTCTAGATGTGATATTTTTTGCTTATGGATGTAGTCCTTAAATAGATCTTTCTAACGATGTATCATGCGCATCAAACGGAGGTAGTATGCTAAAGTTATGACCCCAGGAAATTAATGTACCAAGTTACCCAACGGGGCCCACATTCTGGCATTTCACCTCCTAGGGTTAGGTTTTTGGATGTGTAGGTTTTCCATTGTTTCTCAATAATATATAGGCCTTCGAGCCTCAATATAACACAGAGTTCAAAGGCATGTAGCCACCACATCTCTTCTCAGAGATAAGCTACCAGCACTCTAGCTAGTTTATTTCCATTCTGTATGTAAACAAGTTTCAGTTATTGATTAATGAAATGAAGTGTTATTTCCACTGCATATTTGTTTCTATGGTTATTTGTGTATTCTGTTGCATTCCTGCATAAATCCGTATCAATGGTATTAGAGCAATCTGCTCTTTCTCGATCCTTCTTTGCATGTCCCCAACAAGGGCGAGGTATAAAGAGTCAGGGATCGATCTGGTTGAACCTTTGCAAGATCAGCCTCGCAAATCCCGACGGCCACCCATGGGGGATGAAAAGAAAGATTAGGGTGCAGAAGATCCTATCAAAATGTTGCTCGAGGAGGCCCTTGAAAAACAAAGGAACGCGATGATGGATAACTTCGACCAGATCCTTCAACGACTTCCCACTGGCGGTGCATCTGCATCTAACAGCCACTCTAGAGGCGCAACCCCTTTTAAGGTACAAGTAAACTTCAACATTCCCATATTTGATGGCCGAATAGATGTAGACGTCGTAGATAGATGGTTGAATCTATTAGAAGGATATTTCTCGGTTCATGACTTTTCCGACTGGGAAAACATTATTTTTTCTCTACTCAAAGCTGCCTCCCATGTCAAGGACTGGTGGGAAACCTACTGTGAGAGAAAGGACGAGGAGGAACCCTCTCTGTTCTTGGCCGTACCCACTTGGAATTCTGTCTGATATGCTATAACGAGACAATATTATCCGGTGGGGAGCTATGAGGACAAGTACATGCAATGGACTACGCTGCAGCAATAAAGAGATCAAGATGTGCATGAGCTAACGAATCTGTTCCATACCCTGCGCACCAAGTTGGGTATCAAAGATTCAGAGAAACATTTGGTGTTGAAGTACCGTAGTTGTCTGCACAGATACATTCAGGAAGAAATGGAGTTCCTTGACATCTCTTCGCTTGGTACGGCATATCGGTATGCTGCCAAAATTGAGCAAAAATTCAAACAGAAAAAACGGAACTTTGGATCTGTGAATCAAAAGCAAGGGAAAGGTGCCCCCAAACTGCAGAACCAAGGACACAGCCAAGGCATGGTGACTCAAGAAAACTTTCCAAAGCCGCAAGCAAAGAGCAACATTGCAAAGCCGAAGAAGGAAGCAGGAAAGTGGTGTGAGTTCCATAAGAGCCCCACTCACAACACAAGTGAGTGTCGGGCCAAGCAGTCACTGGTGGCTGAGATAAAGGCTTCTGAATCAGATGCATACTCTAACACTGAATTAGAACCCGAGAAGGGGAATGACAGAGGGAAGAAGATTATTGATGTAGAGCCCAACGCCACTGTTGCCACCATGAAGATCCAAAAGGAAGAACCAGAAGATTCAAAGGAGGAGGAGCGTATGTTCCACTCCCAGATGTGGGTAAAGGGTTCCCCGCTACAGTTCATTGTCGACAGTGGGAGCCAAAAGAACCTGATTTCAACAGAGGTCGTGAAGCGGTTGGGTTTTCCGACCATAGCACACGCACAATCGTACACCATCGAGTGGCTTCACCAAGGATGGGATCTTTGCGTTAGCCAGCAGTCCCGCCTTCCCTACAGCATCAAGCCCTTCACCGATGAGGTATTATGTGATATTGCTCCTCTTGATGTTTGTGATGTATTATTAGGTCAACCATACTTATGGAAGCGACGTGCTGTGTATGAGTTCCGGCCTCGCTCTGTTATTATTACGTTGGGAAATAATTTGTACAGGATACCAGAGGTACCACCTCCTGCCGCTATCTCTTTGGTTACTGTAAAACAATGTAGTAAGCTCATTTCCAAAACCGGGAAGTTTGTTTTCTTAATGATCCGCCCTCAAGGCAAGAAGAATATCGTGGCCACGACCTCCAGACAGGGCCCCTTCGCACGACAACAACAAATGGACAAGGTCATGGAGGAGTACTGGGACATATTTACCTCACCCACTGGGGTGCCTCTCCACTGTCAGGTCAAGCACCCCATCGATCTGACCCCAGGTGTGCCGCTTCCCAATGGACTGATCTATTGACGCTCTGTTATCGAGAATGACGAAATCAAGAGGCAAATTCAGGAGTGTTAGGATTATTAATCCTCCCTTGTCCAAATTTGGTCATATGTCTAAATCAGGAGTCATGTCTAAATCGGGAGTCCATCCAGTCTATTTATAGTCATTAGCACCATTGGGTCCACTTGGCCTAATTGGGGCACATGTTTCAGTTACTAAAAGTGTGGGGAACAGTAATTGAGGCTTACTGCCATAGATTGCACTTAATTGCATCAGTTTAGGAGCCTCCTAGACCAATCCCTACAATTTAGGAGCCACTGGGAGTGTCAAAACCAACCAAGGTCAGTTCAGTTCAGTTAATGACTAGTCAAGCTAAGTTAGGAGTTAGTTACATTCAGTTCTAGTCCTCTACATTCAGTTAGTGATAGGTTTACATTACTGCACTCAGGAGGGGTACATTTCTCACCTACCACAGTCAATTAGCCTTAGTCAACACTGAATGTAACACTTGAGTTGTGTTTTAGAGCTCCGATGAACTCCGGTTATGGTTTAGACAAGGTCAGTTAACTATTGAGTCCTCCGATAGTGATTTAGACAAGGTATTAGTTACATACAGTCAAGTAGAGTCTATGAATTCGAATTTCCTCACGTGGATTTGAATTTCATGTTGCTATTAAATCCATTGTACTTCATTGTAATTATTATCTGATTACTTTTTTTATTAATGAAAGCATTCACAGCTGCAAGCCATTTTTGCACTGC
>LPNX010334041.1:0-133872 GCA_001517045.1 Pseudotsuga menziesii | reverse complement strand
GTGATCTATTTTGTGAGTTGTGTGTTTGTCCACAGATCTATGTGCTCAATTTAATATGGTATCAGAGCCTCAGTGGACAAGACACCTCTCCTCCTCAGATCTCTAGCTGGATCATTTTTTTTGAGCAAATTGCTCCTTCCAGTACTGCACCAGAAGCAGAGAATTTACCACTTAATATCCCAAGTTAATAAATTGTTGATCAAGCTTGCTTAATCAACTATGCTGGGTGTGAAGGAAATTCCAAAAGTGTAGACTGCCGACCTTACTTTGTATGTTTGATTGTGTGACAGGTTATCAGCTTTTCTTACAGCATTCGCTACAAGCAGCCCTTTCCTCTCACTGCATTCGCTACAGCAGCTTAGTCCTTCTTACTGCATTCAAAATGGCTCATCCAGTAGAGCCTCTCACTCCCTTCAACTATCACCAGTGGAAGGAAGACATGGTGGTAATGCTCCGCACCAAGTAGCTCTTCAGACTCATATAAGAAACAGAGGCAGAGCCAGCTTCAGATAAAGACAAAGAAAAGTACATGAACAGGCTTGATGAAGCCCATGGACACTTGCTCTCCTCAGTCTCTAGAGATCTTCGATTCCACATCCAAGGATTGAAGACTCCCAAGGAGGTTTGGGACAAGCTTGCCTCCTTATTTGATAAGCAGGATGAGATGAGGATCCATTAGCTAGAAAATGATCTGATCACTCTTAATCCATCCAATTTCGAATCACTAAATGAATTCTTCACAAATTTCAAGAACCTAATATATCAGTTGAAGCAATGCAAAGTGGAGAAGGATGAAGATCAACTCATCCTTGCCATTCGCACAAAGCTCAATGCAGACTACTCAGTCTTTGTATCCACCTTCCAAATAGTAAGTCTCACTACTCCAAATTGGAAGATGCCCACTCTTAATGCCTTCATCCAATCTCTTATTTCTGAGAATGATAAATTGATCCAAATGGGGATCATTCGATCTTCCAAAGATCTAGCTCTGGTTGCAAGAGGAGATAAGGTAGCGAATGACAAAGGGAAGAAAAGAGATGAGTCTCCTATGAAGAAAGAGCAGTCAAAAGAGCCTTCAAGTTCGAAGAGAAGCAAGAAGAATGGCAAAGGCAAGGTCCTCCGCTCTTACTGTGGAAGGGGCTTTCATTCAGAAAGCTCCTGTATGAGAAGACAACTTGATGAAATGGCTCTTCTTTTGAAGAAACATAACATTTATGTACCTGCTAGCGCAAGGAAGGATGACTCTGAAGAAGAAGAAGATGAAGAATACCAAAGGAAAGGCCATGCACTGAAGGCTTGTTGCACATCAGCACATGTCTTCCTCGTTGATTTTGGAGCTTCCAACCATATGGCTACATCCAGAGAATCATTCTCTTCTTTTCAGTCCTTTGATGGTCCTAGTATTCAGATGGGCAATAACAGTAAAGTCAAAACAAAAGGGAAGGGCTCTGTCAAGCTTGAACATGGAAGGTTTAAAGATGTGCTATTTGTTCCCTCCCTAGCTTCAAACCTGTTATTTGTCTATCAGATGACCCATACTGGATCTCCAAAGCGAGTGATCTTTGGTCCTGACTCAGTGGAGATCACAGATATCTCTACTGGGAGCATCATAGCAAAGGGTATTGCAAATCATGCTTCAAAAGCATATGAGTTCTCACATTTCATGCCTCCTTCAAAACCAGTGCACTCTCAGTAGCCACTTGCAAGGGAAGGTAAAGTCATTGCATCTACTTCTTTTACAGCTACTACTAGTATTGCAGATCCATCTTTATCAGTTTATGAGATTGAGATTCAGGGTGACTCAGATCTAGAATCAATCCCTACTTCCAAACTGGAAGCTAGGAAGATGACTGGAAACTCACCTAACAGTCAGAAAGGAAAGACCCTTGCGCTATGCCATGCAATCTTACCTCCTTCAGAGAGATGCAATAGAATCCTTGTAAGATGCTATATGGAAAGGGCTCAGTCTCACTACATTCAGAAGAATGGATATGATCATACACCTCTTCATTCAACAAGAGACAAAGGTTACATTCCTCCTTCCTTCCATCATCATTTTTGGAGAAGAAGGAGAAGTCTACATGCCAGGCCCCAAAATACCTGTGCACAACACACCATGCATGCTGCTTCGCTACCTCACAGAGATGAATATTGCAGCAACATATTTTCAAGTTTTTCAAACTTGAGACCTTATTCTACCTACTTAGATAGGGGGGGGGGTCCTATGTGGTTTTTGCCCCAGCTCCTTGTATTAAGCAGTTACTTTATTTTACTTGATGTAATGGGTGACCTATGGTCTTAGTTACCAGGGCCCACAGATTGTCCAAGTTAGCATTCAGGGGGGGTGTTAGGATTATTAATCCTTCCTTGTCCAAATTTGGTCATATGTCTAAACCAGGAGTCATGTCTAAATCGGGAGTCCATCCAGTCTATTTATAGTCATTAGCACCATTGGGTCCACTTGGCCTAATTGGGGCACATGTTTCAGTTACTAAAAGTGTGGGGAACACTAATTGAGGCTTACTGCCAATGATTGCACTTAATTGCATCAGTTTAGGAGCCTCCTAGACCAATCCCTACAATTTAGGAGCCACTAGGAGTGCCGAAACCAACCAAGGTCAGTTCAATTCAGTTAATGACTAGTCAAGCTAAGTTAGGAGTCAGTTACATTCAGTTCTAGTCCTCTACATTTAGTTAGCGCTAGGTTTACATGATTACAATCAAGAGGGGCGCATTTCTCACCTGCCACAATCAGTTAGCCTTAGTCAACACTGAATGTAACACTTGAGTTGTGTTTTAGAGCTTCGATGAACTCCGGTTATGGTTTAGACAACATCAATTAACTATTGAGTCCTCCGATAGTGATTTAGACAAGGTCTTAGTTACCTACAGTCAAGTAGAGTCTATCAATTTGAATTTCCTCATGTGGATTCGAATTTCATGTGGCTATTAAAGCCATTGTACTTCATTGTAATTATTATCTGATTACTTTTTTTATTAATGAAAGCATTCACAGCTGCAAGCCATTTTTGCACTATTTCATTCTTCAATTGCTGAGTAAATTGTGTGATCTATTTCGTGAGTTGTGTGTTTGTCCACAGATCTATGTGCTCAATTTAATAAGGAGCTGCTGCAAAAGGGTCACATCCGGCCAAGTTCATCGCCCTGTGGGAGCCCGATCGTGTTGGTACAAAAGAAGGATGGGACTTGGAGACTTTGTATTGACTATCGTGTGCTGAACAAGATCACTGTCCGGAATAGGTACCCAATCCCAAGGATTGATGACCTCCTGGACCAGCTTAAAGGGGTGAAATATTTTAGCAAGATCGACTTAAAGTCTGGGTATCACCAGGTACTGATCGAACCAACCGATGTGTGGAAGACTGCCTTCAAAGCTAAGGAGGGCCTTTTCGAATGGTTGGTCATGCCTTTCGAGATGACAAATGCTCCTGCAACCTTCATGAGACCGATGGACGACATATTGTGGCCATTCACCAACTCATTTGTAGTAGTGTACTTGGATGACATCCTGATATTCAGCCAGACTTGGGAAGAGCACCTCCACCACATCCGACAGGTCCTCCAAACATTGCGGTAGCACAAGTTGTGTGCCAATTTGGACAAGTGCACTTTTGGCATGACCCAGGTTCAGTACCCAGGATACATTATTAATGAGTGTGGGGTACATATGGATCCAACCAAGATCCAAGTCATTCGGGATTGGCCAGCCCCGACTACTCTAATAGAGCTTCGCAGCTTTTTGAGCCTTGCTAATTTCTACCACAAGTTCGTGTTGGGATTCTCTCATATCACTTGGCCCTTGAGTCAAGTCACAAAGGGAGGAGCAAAAGCAAAATTCTTTTGGTCAGAAACTCAACAGAAAGAATTTGCAGAATTGAAACGTCGCCTCTGCTGTGCCCCAGTACTCACATTACCAGACTTGCAACAACCATTTAAGATCGAGATAGATGCCTCTGACTATGCTATTGGGGCAGTCCTTACTCAACAAGGGAATCTAGTTGCATATCACAATGAGACACTATCCGACACAGTCCACAAATATCCCACTTATGACAAAGAGATGTATTCCATTGTACAGGCTTGCCGACAATGGAAGCATTAGATTTTGGGGAAGGAAACAATCATCCACACAGACCACCGACCCCTGCAGTTCATATAGACACAAGGAAAGTTACAGAACGATCACCATCAGAAGTGGTCCACATATCTACAACAGTTTCATTTGAACATCAAGTACAAGAAGGGAAGCACTAATAATGTTGCAAACTACCTTAGCCGACCTCCGATCATGGTGATAACCACCGTGCTCAACTCTTGTGGGAACAAGACTTCTGATTGGCCGCTTCTTTACAAGAGCGATCCATAATTTAGCCACACATACCGGACACTCTTGGAGGGAAACCAAGTTCCAAAATTTCACCTCCAGGATGTACTACTATGTCACATGGGACACCTTTCTGTTCCTTCAAGTGAGCATGCCAAGATGATTTGGGAAGCACACTACAGTCAGGTCACTGGGCATTTTGGGGTCGAGAAAACAGTGGCAGTACTACAGAAGTATTTCTATTGGCCAAACCATCGACAAGACGTCGGGAAGTACATCTGATCCTACATTGCCTGCGCCATTGCCAAACCATCCATCAAGAAGCAAGGCCTCTATACTCTGTTGCCTACCCCTAGTCAACCTTGGTAATCCATCTCCATGGATTACATGTCGGGCCTTCCTTCTACTGAGCACGGCAACGACTGTGTGTTTGTGGTCATTGACAAATTCTCAAAGATGGCCATAATGGCCCGCAAGAAGAATATCACAGCAAAAGCCACTGCTAAACTCTTGTTTGAACGAGTGTGGGTACACTTTGAGATCCCACAGTCTATAATCTCAGATTGAGATAATAGATTCCTTAGTACACTTTGGTCTAGCCTATGGTCAATTCTAGACACTAAGCTCACTAAGTCCACAGCTTTCCATCCCCAGACTGATGGCTAGACAGAAGTCGTCAACAGGATGATCGTACACATTTTGCGCATGTACAACTCAAAGCATCCACACACATGGGATGAGAGCCTCCCCTATGTACAACATAGCTATAACCGGGCCCTCCATAGCTCAACCAACCACAACCCCTTTTAGGTGGGATTGGGATTCCAGCCACTATGTCCCATTGACGTAGACATGCCATTTGGAGCTACTCAAGCTGATTCAGCTCATATCCAGTCTAAAGTTTCCAAGGCGAAGAACTTCATTGAGCACATTAAGCACATTCACTAACAGGTTCATGACATATTGGACAGATCTAATGCTAAGTACAAGAAGTGACATGATCAGCATTGGGTGCAACACAACTTCCAGGTGGGCGACAAAGTGTGGCTACATTTGCAGAAGGAGCGCCTCACTGGACCCCACCGCAAGCTTCGCCCGCTCCAATATGGGCCATACACCATCACCAAGGGTGTCGGGGACAATGCCTTCGAGCTCAGCATTCCACCATTCCTTGGTCTGCACCCAATGTTCAATGTGGACCGCCTTCGGCCCTATTTTCCACCTCTATTGGACACATCAACTGTGGCTAAACAACTCACACCAACAGAGTTAAACCCCGACTGCATGGAACAAGCCACAATTGATCGGATTATGGACACACAGATCAAGAACACCTGCTAACAGAAGATCCAGCTATATCAAGTTATCAAAGCAGGCCAACTCCTTCACCAGGGAAAGTGGCTCACTAAGGACCAAGTTCAGCAAAAGTTTCCTCATCTCATGGAGGAACTCAACGCAATGGGGACCATTGCTTCCTAAGGGGGGAGGAATGATCCAGGAGGATATTGGTGGCCACCCACCTATTCCACTTGGACGCCCACCATTGTTTCTTTTAGTTTTCATGTTTCCTTAATTGTAGCACAATTTACTATTTTTGGCAGTTTTCAGGTCCTAAACTTCCGGAGCCGTTTTGAGGCCCTAAACGATGTTTTTTCGGCATCGAATGGTCGGGCGAATATGAGTCCATTCCAGACTCAATATCTTTTATTTAAAGATGTAGTCCTTAAATAGATATTTCTAATGATGTATCATGCGCGTCAAATGGAGGTAGTATGCTAAAGTTACGACCTCGGGAAATTGATGTACCAAGTTACCCAACGGGGCCCACATTCTGGCGTTTCACCTCCTAGGGTTAGGTTTTTGGATGTGTAGGGTTTCCATTGTTTCTCAATAATATATAGGCTTTTGAGCCTCAATGTAACACAGAGTTCAGAGACATGTAGCCGCCACATCTCTTCTCAGAGATAAGCTACCAGCACTTTATCTAGTTTATTTCCATTCTGTATGTAAACAAGTTTCAGTTATTGATTAATGAAATGAAGTGTTATTTCCGCTGCATATTTGTTTCTATGGTTATTTGTGTATTCTGTTGTGTTCCTGCATAAATCCGGATCAACTGGGTTACAGAGCATTTCACTTCTCTCGATGCAATTAACTTTTAAATTAACTATTAGATACAACTACTAGCTTAACTCCAATGATTTTACAACTATTAGATTTTTTTTTCAGGAAGAAAAAAGGTTGTCCTTGTTATTCTTATTAATAATCAAAGGGCAACAATCCTGCCATCCCAGAAATGGGCTACAATTCAGAAGAATACAGCTCATATGACAATAAATCTCCTCGAGACGCTGCCAGGGGGAAAGGCTATACAGAAAGGTGAAGGATCCCATCAGAATAATTGTCTCATCAAGAAGGGGTCAGTCGCATCAGCCTCATCTACCGAGAACCAAAGGGGTCTAATCAGCAGTCTAAAAGAGGTCGCTCAATGTGCAGCAAGACTACAAATCAATTAGAGGAGTAAGCTCCACTATCCATGCTCAAAAGAGATGAAAGGAATCATGAGTGACCAATTGATCCTCCATAAATTCTGAGAAACAGCCAGTACCAGGAGAAAATGAGAGAGCAATTTTAGAGAGACGGTCAGCAATCCGATTGTGCTCTCGGTAGATGTGGATGAACAACAGATCCGAAAAGCTAGACATTAGCTTTTTTGTCTCCCTGGACCAGTGAAAGAGATCTGGAGGGGAGAGAGCAGTCGATCCCTTTGCCCAATTAATGATGACTTGTGAGTCATCGAATATGTGGGATAAGGGGATCCCCATCATTTGGGAAGAAAGCAGAAGTGCCCAAAGGCTGAGTAATTCTGCTTTGGTATTGGTGCCGTATTCGACCCCCAGCGCGAACTCGAAATGATGAGACTCATTCAAATATAAGCTGTATCCCACACCAGTTTCCTTGTTGTTGGAGGCACCATCGAAAAATCCACAAGGGAAGTACATACAGGGAGGATTCCTTATCTTCCTGAATTTTTTAACTTTGACAGGCTGAGAAGAATAAGTCTGAACATAGTATGTAATTTAAATGTAATTTGTTGGACAATGTTGAAAACATTCCTCTTCATTCCTTCAAAAATGGCTAAATTCCGAGCTTTCCAAATAATCCACATCATATGAAATGGAATATGACTGAGAGATGAATTCCCAGGAAAATTGCCAACCCAATTCCTTACAAAAGAGGAGAGAGAATCCATGGGAGGAGTACAAGGAAGCTGGAACTGATCGCAAATGTGGTCAAGAACAGTTTTCCAAACAATGCAAATGAGAAACGGTCTCTTCATCGGAATAGCATAGTGCACAAATGCCAGGACCCGACCGTCCCCTTTTCTGGAGGTTATCCCAAGTGAGAATTTTGTTCCTAATAACCAACCAAATGAAGCAGCCAATTTTACGTGGAAGAGCACTGTTCCATAGTAGAGAGTCGATACGAGAGCCAACCGGAGGAGAGAAGGAATTAACAATACATTCATATGCGAAATTTGCAGAAATAGTTCCCTCTTTTTTGGTAAAATCCCATACAAGGGAGTCAGCAAGTGAAGAGAGATGAATACCTCCGCTTACCAGACCCTCGGTATACTCATTCCATGCTGCTTTCCACGACCCTGCTAAGCCCAACTCATCAACCATATACCAGTAGTGTTGTGCATCAGGTAATATGTTGTGTGCCTGTGAGAGAGTACATATATCCAGGTCCTCCAGGTACATTCTCAGCTCTACAGGAAGGATGTAAGAGGTATGTGCACCTATGATTGGGTCCACTCCAATCAAAATGTCTTTACCATCCCCCACCTACCAAGCCAGGTGACTACCCAGCCAAGGAAGGGTTTGTAAAAAACCTCTCCAAATGATGGATACCCTGCGTGTACTGAACCTCTTATTCCTAAGCCAATCAATCACCGAGAGGTTTTTCAAGTATTTAGAGATAAGAACACTATGCCATAAGCCATCCTTTAACAGAGCCATCCAAATATTTTTAAGGCACAGGGATATGCTGAACCAATGGAGATTTTTTATCCCCCATCCTTCATATTTCTTAGGCCATGAGAGTTCCTGCCAACTGACCAGATGATATCTTCGATGATTTTCAGAGGAACCCCATAGGAAGGAAAACATAATGCTCCTGAGCTTGTGCAGGATAGAGACAGGGATAGGAGTAATCCCATCCAATACACCGGAATGCTGGAGAGCACCGATTGAACAAGGATCAACCTACCCCCGAGGGACAGAAGCTTGTGAGTCCAATAATAGATTCTCTTTTCAAATTTATGAACTAGCTAATACCAATCACATACCCTGTAACCAAGAGGCTTAAGGTAGAATCCAAGGTATTTAAAACCAATGAGAATCGGCTCCATCTGATAAGGAAGAACCCTGGCAAAATCTGAGAGAATAGCTATATCAATATTATTATAAAGGAAGCAAGATTTATCGATACTGATACTCATACCCGATGCCTTACAAAAAGTCTTCAGGATAACATCAAAAGCAACCCACTCCAGAAGAGTACCTATACCCATAAGGATCACATCATCCACGAAAAGGAGGTGGGTAAGGGCAAGAGAGGATGATATCTGAATGCCACGTATAAGACCATTGTTCCTGGCATCTGTGATAAGGAGGCTAAGGCCTTCGATGACAAGGATAAAGAGAAGAGGGGACAAAGGACAGCCTTGTCTAATGCCACGGGATGCAGTGAAAAATTTCGAGGGGGTCCCATTTATCAGGACTGCAAAATTCGTAGAGGTAAGACAACCCATAATCCAGTTGACAGTTAGAAGTGGAACCCCGATTTGGATCAAGATGAGACAGATAAAGGTCCAATTCACATGATCAAAAGCCTTGATAAGATCCAATTTGAGAATGAAGGCAATGAGATTTTTTGTTTTAACAGAGTAAAGAATCTCTTGGACAATTCCTATAGGCTCACTAATCTAACGGTTTTTAAGGAAGCCAAATTGTTCTTGAGAGATACCCGAGTCCAAGAAGGGTTTAATCCTGATCGCAATGACCTTTGCTATCGGCTTATACATGAGATTGCATAATGAGATGGGCCTATAATCTGCGAAGGTCCGAGGCTTATCCAATTTAGGAATGAGAGCAAGGAAGGTCATGTTCAAAGATGGAGGAATAAATCCAGAAACCCTTGTCGAATCTACAACAGACAATAACTCAAGACCCAAGAGATCAAAGTAGTGCAGGTAGAACTCCACAGGCCATCCATCTGGGCCTGGGCTCTGGTCTTTTTTAAATGACTTCAAAGAGAGTTCAATCTCCTTAAGAGTGACGGGGCAGGTAAGGTTTGATATGTGCTCGATAGGAATCATCCTAGGATATAGCAAGACAACCTTGAGTTGTTGTACCAGACATGTTCCACCATCATCCTTATAAATACTAGCAAAGTGTGCCTTTCCCAGGTCCTTAAGAGCGGCCTCATCTTCATAACGACTGCCATTTGCATCTTCTAGAGACCATATTGTATTTTGATTCCACCTGCCAGATGCCAGCGTATGAAAATAATTGGTGTTGGAATCACCCTGTAGGGCCCATTTCATCCTACTTTTGAGTTGCCAGGTAAGCATATAATGGTCCATGATCTTCTGCTTCTCAGATCTGAGCCGGGTCAGATGTTCCATTTCTTCCATGGAAAGGATACCATTAGATGGGCCAGAGAGGAGCGATCCAATAGCTTGATCAAGGGAATTAGAAACAGAGTCCATACATGCAAGCTTGTCCTTTATCCACACCTTGATATCATCTTTAAGAATACGCAGCTTGTGGCTGATAGCCTCAATGCCTAGGGAGCTGCCACTAATGGTATGAGAAGACCACCACTGTAAAAACCAATCATTGAAAGCTGGATCGCTAAGCCACGCGTGATTGAATTTAAAAGGATAGTTACAAGAGCCCCGCTTCTTATCCCATTCGAAGCAAATAGGAAAGTGATCTAAGATGTCTGTACACTGGGTCCACACCCTATGAACCCCCAAAGAAGGTATCAAGGAGTTTAAAATTAAGAAACGGTCAAGACGCTTACTTATACCATCTTCACCCACATGTCCATTGCACTAGGTAGGCTCGGCATACTGAGGTGCCGAGTCCACGAGACCCACTGAGTCGAAGAGGGATAAGAAGTGATGTGAGAGGGGATCCGGGGAGGCCTTATTTCCCCAAATCTCAGAAAAGTACAGAGTGAGATTGAGGTCCCCTCCTAAAACAAGATTCATAATGCCAAGTAAGCCACCACGCAGAGCCTTTTCCCAAAAAAGTTCACGGTCTCTATAAGGACCATACACATTGAGGATGGAGATAGGAGTGGGCATCCCTCGGACAGAAGCCTGAACCAAAAGGCCATCATAGGTCTGAAAGGCCCTACACTTTACCTTTTGTGGATTCCAGGCCGTGAGGAGGCCGTCGGAGAGCCCAGACGCACTGATTGCACAAAATCCCAAGAAGGGAGGATCTTTGAGAAAGTTAATAAAGTCGGAGACGAACTACACATAGTTTCCTGGAGAAGGATAATATCCGGACCTAGAGACTTAATGAGAGCACGAAGGTTTTGGTTTTTGGTCTTACCTCCAAGACCCCGAATATTGAAGGATAAGAGCATCATTATAAAGCATCCCGGTGGGGAGACGACGCTCTAAGTCCCTGAATAGGGTTGCCATGAGCCGCATCTTTGATGCGAACGGATAGTGGAATATAGGGAGGAGAAGTTGAGGATAGGTCCACTTTATTGTCCCTTTTTCCTTTAGATTTTTTTTGGACAGTCACATTAGCGAAGCAGATGGAATTGAGGTGAAGTGTAGAAGCGGATGATGGAGTTGTTGCTGTAAAGATGGATAAATATTTTTTAAGGGTAGGGTCAGAGAATGAGGGTGATGTGGTAGGACTAAGGGATGGAGAAGTGTGGATCGGTGGGGATCTAGGGTGTGGAAGGGGCTGAAAATCCACCAATGAATCCAGTGATGGATGCAACTGTTACTTAATGGACTGCTGAGAAGATTTATGCAGGGAGAGAGGAGAGTGGATAGGAGTAGAATGAGGAGGTAAGTCACCAGAATCCGAGGGAGACTCATGAGTCGAGCAAGAGACAGTAGCTGGAAGCAAGGAGTCACCAGGAAGTGACAGGTCCTGATTCATATTAGGCTGCGAAGACTGCGAATCGGTTAGTGGTTTGGAGGACAATCGGGGGACAGGGAAAGAGGATTTAGAATGTGATAATATCAAATCGTCGATAGCATCTAGAAAGACATCTGAGACGACTTCAGAGGGAGAAAGAGAATCAATATGGGTACCTGGAGATCGATGCTTATGCTCGTAGGGGATGACCGGAAAGGTTCCCTTCAAAGAGTCGTATGAGCCCGTGTCTTCACAAATAGGACGTAGGTCAGGACAAGCATTCCTTAGGTGGCCAACCGCATGGCAACAGCTGCATCTGAATGGAACGTGGAGGTAGTCGAGCCTCTGGACCAGAAGACGCTCATTGCATAGGATTTCCACCTTCGTCAGCAATCCTTGAGAGATGTCCATCTCAACAAGAACCTTGGCAATCCTCTTGTCATATGCAAGATGAAAATCAGCCTCAACGACGACAAACCGACCAATAGTATTGCCAATGCCCTCCAGGATCTGTCGGCTCCAAAGGGGAAACGAAAGATGTCGCAACAACACCCAGAGATGACGCTTCGTAATTCTTTCCTGAAGAGGGTCGAATCCTGAGTGCCAGCGCCCAAGTACCAGAGAACCCTTCCCAATGCGCCAAATACCGTCGAGGATACGAGAACAATGTTCCTCTTCCAAAAATACAAAAACTATCCACCCATTAGACAACAGACTGATAGTCAGGATATAATCAAAGAGTGGCTTCCAATGCTCCGAAGCCCACTCCACCTAGGTGGCCTTACTCATCCTGCAATATTCAAGTCTCCCAACGAGGGCACGAGAGCAGAGAGAAGAGACACGCTCCATGAAGATGTCATGACCCAATACATAGCGGAAGCGACCTTCCTGGGCCTTAATACATTTGGCATGTCTCTTTCGATGGAAGCGAGGTGGAGCAACCACCTCAGCCATAGAAAAAAGACCCTCAAAGTCAACACAATTGGGGCTAGAGAGGATACCAAACCCCTGACCGTAATCACGGAGCCGGGATAATCATAGCCCCCCAGACAGAATTGCTACGAAACTGGGAAGAAAGCCGAAATAAAGGAGCCACAGGCCTGGATAGGAAGACAAACCCGTTAAAACAGAATAAAAAACCCCTAGAATCAACACAGGTGTGATGAAGTCAGCCCACAAACGAGTCACCACTGCAGAGCCCTAGGGAGCCACAGTATAGCAATAGTCCGAAAAAAGGGCTAGGAGCGGGGGACCACAGGGACGGGAGAAGAAAGGCCCAAGTGAAACCCCACGAGTGGAGCCCCAGGCCCCCGAAACCGATAGGAGAAAACCCAAGTCAACCCACAAAAACTGTGAAGAATATGGGAGAAACCCTAACCCAATCAGTAGGGTTTGCAAAAGTCAACACCAATCCGAGAGGACAACAGAAAAGAGGGAAGGGGAGAGTCTTGACTTCAGAGAGCGGGATCCCATGGAAGAACAGTGCGAGAAGGCCGTGTACCAGGGTAGACAACGAAGAGGAAGAAGTCAGCGTGAATCCCGAACCCCAGAAAAACGTAAGAGACAGACCAAAGTCAACCTAGTAGAAGCCGGAGGTGACAGAAGACAAAGATACTAAAATAACAACGAAAAACCCATGCAGGGGTGGCGAAACGAAAATCCCCAGTGCAGCCGAAATAGAGCGAATCACTTCTCACTTATTTTTATTCTTGGTTGGTACTAGTACCCCGATGAAGGGCAGGGACTCCAAGAGGGGCTGCCAACTGGGAATGACCACCCTGCAAGACCAAACCCCTGCCAAAATCTCGCACAGAGCACAGGTTCGAAAATAACAACCCACCCCACAATACGACGGAATGGCGAGTGGACCCAGGCGCCCAAGAACCCCGCAGTGGTTTACAGGAGAAAGGAAGAGTAACACCATGGAAAGACTAGTGCACCAGAATTGCACTCAAGCAACGCCATGGCAGATTGGATTTTCAAGTTAAGTTACCAAAGATTGGATTTTACAACTATTAGCTTAACTTCAACTTAATCACCGTTATATTGGATAACTATTAGCTTAACTATAAGAGCACCGAGAGGGATCAAATTTCTTAAGGTGTACATTTTTATACCATTTGGATCCTTCTTGATACTTGATAGATTTGGGTTTAAAATGGATCTATGCTAGTTTTTTTTCTTAATATTTTATTCAAGTTGATATATATATATATATATGTGTGTGTGTGTGTGTCGGCTAGCATAACGTGACAGGATCTCCCCATACTGGGCTGGAGAGCACTTCGCTTCTCTTGATGCAATAAAAATTTATTTACAATTTTGATGAAAAAAAATTACCCACTCCTTTACTCAAATAAAAAAACATTTTCAAATTTAAAACATAATAAACATCATAGATTTTGAAATGTTTAATAACATTCTCATATGTTGAACAAGAAGTCCAATAACAACTATACCTTGATTCTTTTGTTAAAATAATCAAATATTGACATTTAAATAAAATAACCCTCTAAAAAATAATGGACCAGATTAAAAAAAAAGTCCAACCAACAAATCATCAAACACCTTAAAATCCATAGAACTTAAGATTAGCCATCCGAGCATAACCCAAAAAGCCAACTTTCAAAGAGTCAAAGCTTCCAAAAGCGTGTTCCATGCTGTCATGTATACTTTAACATCCCACTTTCAAACTTCGAGAAAGGAGAAAAAGTAATATAGCACGTCATTGACTTTATGGATCGATAAAAGCATGGTAAAGTATCAATTAATTGGAACAATTGCTTGTGTCGCTTGTGAGAGGCGAATATGCCGGTGGCAGCGTCTGCAATCTATTTTTTGAATCTTCGAGGGGATGTTCTCATCAATCGCCTTTACCGCGATGATGTCGGGTATGCGCTTGTCTTTCTTCTTGTATTTATTTTATCACAGAACACAGTTGGATTATACAGTCTCACATTTAGGGAAATTTGTTTGTGAATGCCCACATAAAAAATACAGACTTCCATTGCCAAATTTTGGTTCAAAACATTGAAATTACGCAGTTTATGGAAATCCCACCTTTCCATACGAATTAACAGGTCATGGCTTATCTCATGTGGGTATAACAAACTCAAAAGTTAACATGAAATGATAATAAACAGAAAAAAAACAACAGTTAGAAATATTACTAGAAAGAAGTTAGGAACTGTTGAATTGCGGAATCCTTGCAACGTCTAATCTAGCTCAAGGTTTAACTCTTTTTTGGGCACTTCAAATTGACATACAAAAGATTGTAGTCTTTCGTGTTAGATGGAACCATAAAAAGAAAACCGTAAAAATCACATATTGAGCACGTTGGGCTTAAAAATTGCAAAAACAATGAGTCTAAACTCCTTCCACACTCCATACAATAACAAATAAAAAATCTTCATTCTTTAAGTTATTGAAAAGTTGCAGTTGAATCCAAGAAAAGCGTCAAAGCAAGAAGACGAATTCCTTGCAATTCTAACATATTGGTTAATTGCATTCAGTGAGAAGTGAGGTGCACTCTACAGTCCAGGCGGAAAAGATGTTAGTCATGCCACAGGTGGGAAAGATGTTAGTCATGCCCCTGGATGGGTAATGCTACTAAAAAGAAAAGTTGAGGTTGGGAATGTTAAATTATATATATAAATATTTTCAAGGAAAACCTTGTAGGATCTCTACTCTTCTCTAGAATATCCAAACGACGGGTAACCACAATAGGAGTTGAACCTCGAGGTACCCAGTTGGATTCAAAACTATGAACTATGGCCTTTCCATGAGAACATACCTTGGGTGGATGGTTCAACTTATTGAGCTAACACCTTGGGCTATATATATAATTATTTTATCTTATTTTTTTCCTTGAAGGAAAACTTTGTGGGATTCCCTACTATTTCTTCAAATATCCAGATGGAGGATGGTGTCAACTGCCAGCCACAAAAGCAGTGGTGGATGGTCTAATCGATTGAGCTAACCCTTGGGGTTTATGTATAAAAACTAGTAGAGATCCACCTTAACCCTGGATCTTTTAGCGAGAGGATCTGGGACTGGGATTATACACCTTTTTGAAGGTGTATCAATGCTTAATAGATCTAGGGCTAAGATGTGTCTATGCCAATGTTAAAAAATAATGCCCATTTTATGTACTGGTTTCCATGTCAACAGTGTCACATCGACATCTGCTGTGGATCTAGTGGATGCAATGTTGAGGGAATAAGACATACATACAGTTTGCATTAATCACTATTTGTTAGATTAAGGGAAGTGTGAAGGATGAACACTATTTTTTTTTCTTTTCTTTTTGTTTTTAGTGGTTTTTAGGGCACACAATTGTTTTTAGTGTTCTTAATGCATTAGGGTTTAGTTCTGATAAGTTAGTTTATCTTATACTAGAATTATAAATAGCTGAAGATTACTTTTGTCTTCAGTCTCAAAATTTCAAAATTTTGTACTCTAAATATGCATTATTTTGTAAATGAAGAAATTTCAATTAACAAAATGCTAGTTTGTAGCTCGGCTGGTACTTCTATGTTGAGAGTGTCTAGCAACATAGAGGAGCCAAGATGACACAATAGGGACTGCTCAGAAGCCAGATGAAATATCTCGGAGCACTTTTGTCAGGCATAGGTCTACATGTCAGAGTACAGGATCAATAGAGGGATGGCTTCCAAAGACATAGGGAGCTTCTATAGCAGAGAGCGAGATGCTTCTGGAACTTGGTGGAGGACTTGTTAGAAGGACATCCCTCAATAAGAGGGAGTGTTAGAGATAGAGTTGTATCTCGGGATGTCCTCCATGTGGTTTTGCCTAGCATGGAGGTACATCATCGGTATAGGCAGTAGCTTGGATTATGAGATATACTCTAGTAGGTGGCATGGGTTCAGTGATTGAAGACATGCGGTGATTCAATGACTTCTTCAGACGGATGTGTGGTGTGCAGTGGTGCATCGGTTTTGATGGGTGAGTTGCATGATGCATGAGAGATGCATGTGCATAAGGGCAGGTGTGCATGTGCATAAGGGCATGTGTGCATGTGCATGAGGTTGCATGTATTAGAATTTGAATGCCATTTAGATCTTCAAGCAGATAGTTCTAATAATGTTTGCATCAAAAGAATGGCTCAGGAATTTACACTATCATTCACAATAATAATATCTAGTGTTACAATAGTTTACATAGGAAAGAATTCGAATGCATAGGGTATGAATTCGAATCTCCCAAGTGGATATGATTGTATCTAACTGAATCTCTAATTCATGGTCTCTCAATCAATATTAGAGTCCAACAGATCAACTCCCAGATGTCCAACAACTCAAACAAACAGTGACAACTAGTTAACTTAGTGCAACTGACTGTGGTAGGTGGGAAAAGGCGCCTACTCCACATGCATCCATGCATTTTCCATGCAAGACATGCGCTAACTAACTGTTTGTGAACTAACTGAAAGTAACTGGGGGCTAACTGAGACTAACTAGTACTAACTCCAACTAACTGATGTAGGTTGGTGTCGGGACTCCCAGTGGCTCTTAAAATGTAGGGATTGGTCTAGGAGGCACCCAAACTGATGCATGCACATGCAGTAAATGGTAGTTAACCTCTAGCAGTGTTCCCCACACCCCAGTGACTGGTACATGTGGCCCCATTAGGCCAAGTGGACCCAATTGTACTAGTGGACCCAATTAATTAATTAAGGTTCCTAAGTTAGGCAAAATTAATCTAATAGACAGTATGGTCAAGAGAGGATTAATAATCCTAACACCCCCGTGAATCCTAACTTGGACAACTGTGGGCCCTAGTAACAAGACCATAAGTCACCCAAATACAATCTAAAAGATAGTAAAAAATGTTGCTTAATACAACCGAGGAAACAAGGGAAAACCTCATGGGAAAAACCCCCCCTCAAAAAATAAGCAGAAATACAAATTTTGAAAAAAATTGTGAAAATATTTGCTACTATTATGCAGCAGTATCTTGGTTCTTCTGTGCAGGTGAACCCACGAATCCAAACAACATGCTTATGTCTGGAAGAATCTTCATCTTTGGAAGAAGAACAATGTACCCAACTGAATCAAAAATATAAACAGCTGCACGGTGAAAACTGGACCCATGTAGAGCAGCTGAAATCAACTGAAGAGAGGGTAAAAGTTCTTGAGAATTCAAACCATGTGAGGAACACCCAAGAACCTGATATATGTTAGACTTGAACAACAAACCATGAGTGGTAAAATCAGCCCCAAGTGTTAGGAGCGAGTGTCCAGGCGGATGCAGAATGTCTCCCTCTTTACTAGTTCTGTGAGGAGATGAGCATGTGACCAAAGGTAGAGAAGCCTTGGGACTGTGGAGAGTGAATGCTTGAGCTCCATAATCTGATATAGCTTCAGAAATATCCAATAATTCACAAAATATGATATCAACAAATTCATAAGAAAGAACTAACATCGAATCCTCAACAGCAAAATTGAAAGAGACTTGCGGTGCTTGATTTGTCACACCAAAAATGATGAAACCAGTTATAAGCAATACTGAAAGCTCTTGAATCTTGAAACCTGAATCACATATTATCAGATCAAAAAATAAATCAGATCCAAAAAGATTCATATCAAATCCAAAACTTTGCTCCACCGAGACGGTAGATGCACAATCTTCTCCTTCTTCAAAATTCTGATTTTCGGTGCATGCAATCCTGTAGGAATTTACTGGAAGCTCTAGATTAATGTGAGTGAATGGATCACTCTTATAATTTGATATTATTTCCAGAATATCACTGGTATTACTGATATGAACACCAACAACATCATTATAGATAGAGAAATCAAATTCCTCTACCGTTTTTGAAACAATTACCGGTAAACTATGCACAAAATTTAAAGAATTACTGGAGAATTTTTGCAAAGAATAGGAAGAGTGTTTTTCTTCACAAACAGAGATTTGAATGCCTTCTTCTGGATCAGCCATGTGAGGAGGTGAGATATCAGGGATCTCATATACTTTTGGAACAGTAGGAGGAGTCACTTCAAGGAGACTTTCTTCCATTTGAATTGACTGTAGGGAAAAATATGCTTCTTCTTCATCTTCAACAATTTTCTTTTCTGTAGGAGAGTGCATGAAATCATCATGCTGGATTTTATCTGAACCTCTCTCAACATCTGGGATTTTAGAGTCATCTCCCATATGACTGCTAGGTTCTCTTGATAGAGGGAAGGTGATGAAGGATTCCCTAGAAGCAACCATGTGGTTGGATGCTCCAGAATCTATCACATAAGCCTTTGACGGAGAGAGGCTTGCATGCAAGCATATCTCATCTTCTTCAGTCTGCTCTTCATCATCTGACATCACTGCCCTTTGTGGAAGGGCAATATTGTTCTGTACACATAGAGCTTTCATTTGGTCGAGAGTCTTCTTCATGCACGAGTCTTCTGGATGAAAATCCCTCATACAGTAGGGACACTTTTTCTTTTTCTTCTTAGAGCCGGAGGCTCCTTCGAAAGTTTGCTGATTTTGCTTAGGCTTCGAATCAACTGCCTTTGGCTCCTTCTTCTTTGATTTCCCCTTTGCTTGCGCTTTGGAAGAGTCAGAAACTAGGAGAGCTTGATCTTTGGATGTCTTGATGACTCCCATTCGAATCAACTTGTATTGCTCCTTGATTAAGGACTCGGAAAAAGAATCTAATGAAGGGACCTTCCAATTAGGAAAGCTTTCCCTCTTGGAATGAAATATGGAAACAAATACAGAATACTCAGAGCCTAGTTTGCTGAGTATGGAAAGGACATTTTCCTCATCCTTCCGCTCTACTCCGCACTGTCTGCATTGAAGTACCAGAGACTTGAATTTAGTAAAGAATTGCTCGATAGTCTTGAAACTGCTGGGATGTAAAGATACCAACTCATTCTCCAAAATGTGTCCCCAAAGCTCATCTTGTTTGTTAAATAAGTATCAAGCTTCTCCCAGGATTCTCTGGGAGTCCTCAATCCTTCTAGATGGAAGAGGAGATCTCTGGAAATATAAGTACACAAGTACCCGAATGCTTCATCACAACGGTTTAGGAACTTGTTCCAGTCTACCGGCTGATGAGGCTCAGCCTCCCATCCATGTATGATCCTGTGGTAGCCATGCTTGCGCAAGGCCAGCTGCATATCATTCCTCCAATCAAGATAATTGGAAGTTGTGAGGATCCGTGGTTCAGGAGTTTGAGAACTCATAATTGCTCCGGCTGGAAGACTGCAAATACTTCTCACAAGCTATGTAGCACCTGTCAATTTCACTGCAATAACACACTAAAACATATGAACTGTTAGAATCATGCTTTTCCTCTTGGTCCGTCATGCCCTCTCCGTTGCTCTGAATAAAACCAGAGCTAGCAAATCATCATAGGGGACTTCTGTGGAACCCCATCTGCTTCTGATTTTCGATGGGGAGAAACAAGCATGAAACCTGCCTGAGAAGGCTCTGATACCATATTAGAATTTGAATGCCATTTAGATCTTCAAGTAGATAGTTCTAATAATGTTTGCAACAAAAGAATGGAGAATGAAGATACAAACTGAACAAAACAAACCACACAGGAAAGGAACAAGTATTGCTAAGGAATTTACAGTATCATTCACAATAATAATATCCGGTGTTACAATAGTTTACATAGGAAAGAATTCGAATGCATGTGGTATGAATTCGAATCTCCCAAGTGGATATGACTGTGTCTAACTGAATCTCTAACTCATGGTCTCTTAATCAATATCGGAGTCCAACATATCAACTCCCAGATGTCCAACAACTCAAACAAACAGTGACAACTAGTTAACTCAGTGCAACTGAGTGTGGTAGATGGGCAAAGGCGCCTACTCCACATGCATCCATGCATTATTCATGCAAGACATGCGCTAGCTAACTGTTTGTGAACTAACTGAAAGTAACTGGGGGCTAACTGAGACTAACTAGTACTAACTCCAACTAATTGATGTAAGTTGGTGCCAAAACTCCCAGTGGCTCCTAAAATGTAGGGATTGGTCTAGGAGGCTCCCAAACTTATGCATGCACATGCAGTAAGTGGCATTTAACCTCTAGCAGTGTTCCCCACACTCCAATGACTGGTACATGTGGCCCCATTAGGCCAAGTGGACTCAATTGTACTAGTGGACCCAATTAATTAATTAAGATTCCTATGTTAGGCAAAATTAATCTAATAGACAATATGGTCAAGGGAGGATTAATAATCCTAACAACATGATGCATGTGCATGAGATTTGCACATTGCATGTGCATGCATGCAGTTTACATTGTTTTTGATGCACAGTTTTTAACACACTAAAGTGAAATTGTGCATGCAAGTTGAATTAGGGTTTTTGAGCCCAGATTTGATCGGAAGATTATAAAAGGACATTCGGAAGGAAAAAGTCATTATCACTTGTGAGACTCTAGTGGTTAGAGTTGAGAGGGTGAATTAGTGCATGCAGTGGGGGCGTAGTCTTGAGAGGAGAGGGCGCAATTGTATAGAGAGAGAGCTTGGATTTGAGATAGATCAAGAAAATCTTATTTGAGGCAGAGGGAGGTCACTGTGGAGATAGAGATTGGTTTTGACCGAGTCTGATCCAGCCACAGAGCAGAGTTGATTCACCAGCTAGAGTAGGGGCGCAATTCCTGAGCAGAGGGCACATTCATTGAGAAGGGCGAGTTCTGAGAGAGGGCTCATCCAAATCTGAGAGAGGGCAAAGGCAGAGGGGCGTGAGGCCATCGTTAGAGAGTAGTGATACAGAGAGGGCCACAACCAGGAGGCAGAAAGTCGCCTTTGGCCAAGGGGCGCATTCCTAGCTACACTAGCTATTCCCAACTATTCCAACTATTTTAGCAGTTGAGCAAACTTGAGATAAGTTTGCGCTGGTATCTTTCATATTGTATTGTAAACTGCTTATGATTTAAAAACCTTTATATCTTTCTCACTGGTTTTCCCTTCAGGGTTTTTCTAGGGTCTTTTGATCGAAAACACCGTGTCATTTATGTGTGATTGTTGTTATTAGAAGTTGTAGAGATCTCATGTGTTGCTTATTATAGTTCATGGTTATATGCTTTTACATTATTTGGGATTGAGATAATTATCAGTAGACCGCTGGGGACTAGAGAGATTTGTGTCTGGGTTGGGATCAGAGATTTCCAGAGCGAGTAATGACCTCTGGAAAATTTACATGGTATTAGAGCCTTGTTAAAGGTCAGGGGCAATCACACGTAGATCTGCGAGCTGTATACTAGATCTGTGTGAGGACTGAGTAGTGATTTCAAAGTAGTGAGATAGAGACCAGATCTACCAGATATGAAGAGCAAATTTCATATTTGTGACAGTAGAGGTCAGATTTGTTAGATATGATAGGTTGGGGTCTAGATCTATGCAAGTAGAGGTCAAATCTGTGAAAAAGAGCATTTCTATCGAGCAGACAGAGAGATTGTTAGAGGGGCACATCCCTGAGAGAGGGGGCGCATTCTTCAATAGTTGAGGTAGTAGAGGAAGAGAGTGGCACACCTTTTAGAGACTGCAAGGGGGCGCACTTAGCTAGACAGAGATCCAGACTTGATTCCATCAGAGGTTAGAGCAGAGGGCGTAGTTGTCAGATTGGTCATATGTGCCAGAGAGGGGCGCATTCCTTCAGAGATAGTTGTAGTTGTTGAGAAGTTTTCTCCTAGAGATCTAGCACGCCTTTAAAGACTACTGTTCTTTTGTTAATATGACAAAGCTGATTATGATCATTTCATTAATTCTCTCGCTCAGATTGTAGAAAGCCCACATCAAATCTGTGAGAGTCAGACATTAGATCTATGAGAGCGAACCCTAGATCTGTGAAAGAGAGGGTTATGCATCTAGCCAGATGATGGGAATACGAGGGTTTTAGAGACATGCTCACGCATGCAATGGAGGGAGTTGGATGGGTTGGATTCTAACTCGAGCGAGGAAGTCCTTTTGAAGGTGGCAAGAAGGATGCATGGACCAGAGTTAAAAGATTTTCCCTTAGTATGGATGAGGAATATAGTATGGTCTTTCGAGATGGACAAAGTCTTCTATATTTAGAGGGAGTGGCCTTAGATGTAGCCGTGAGGCATGGCATGAGGGAGGGCACATTGTATAGGTTGCTGGGTCAGCCTATCGTTTCCTTCAGAGAGAATTTGGATCAGAGTCCCAGAGGGAGTCTGGAGCTTGGATCCGTGTCAGTGATAAAGAGAGAGCGAGAGGTTTCTCTCAAGATGATATTAACTGAGGAGGTTCACGGAGTATCAGATCAAAGTGCAGCAGATGCAGTTGGGAAGACTTCCAGTTCAAAGGGAGTAGTTGTAGTAGCAAAGGATGTGTTTGATCCTGGTGGATGTTTCTCCAGTAGTACCTCCCTTGCAAAGAGGGAGTGTTAGTTTGTAGCTCGACTTGTCCTTCTACGTTGAGAGTGTCTAGCAACATAGAGGAGTCGAGATGACACAAAAGGGACCTAAGTCACAAGATTCGTCGAATCTTAATCTATAAGTTCGAAATTTGCCAAACCTTAACCAAGAAATAAAATTCGTCCAAATTCGACTCAAGAAATTCGAGAAATTCGGGTCCAACTGCACGCACATTCTCCGTTTCTGTCCATTCTTTCGCTGCATGATCCTCCCTCTTTGGTCTGTACATTCCTTCGTCGGTCCGGACTTCATCTCCCAGACTTCTTCGTTTTGGTTCTCGACCCGTCAAAGTAAGTATTCCCGCGTAGCCGCAGATTAAGGAAGAATGAACTCAAAATACAATAGACGTTCATGGGCGTTAATTAGTGTCTGCTAGACCGACCATTTCCCTCGAGACATTGACGATGGCCATGCTGCGTCAAGATTGTATTCAATTTTTGTTTCCCGCCTCGACTTATTTCCTTAACGATGGTATATAGGTTAGATTATGAATATTGTATATTAATATTGTAAGTATATATTATATTTTATAATTTATTCATATAATAAAAATTATATATATATTAGGGATATTATATATTAGGTGAATATATTATAAAATATAATTTATATTTTGAAATATCTATAGACGAAATTAATGGCGAATCTCATTCGAATCCCATTAGGAAAGTCGAATTCGAATTGAATTTTATCCTTGCCGAATTCAAATTCGAAACCCGAACCATGTAACATAGGAAGGGACTGCTTAGAAGCAAGATGAGATATCTTGGAGCACTACTGTCAGGCACAGGTCTATAGGTCAGAGTATAGGATGAGTAGAGGAATGGCTTCCAGAGACAGAGGGAGCTTCTACAACGGAGAACGGGATGCTTCTGGATTTTGGTGGAGGACTTGTTAGAAGGACATCCCTCGATAAGGAGTGTTAGAGAGGTGTATCTCGGGATGTCCTCCATGTGGTTCTTCCTAGCATGGAGGTACATCATCAATGTAGGTAGTAGCTTGGATTGTGAGATGTACTCTAATAGGTGGCATGGGTTCTGTGATTAAAGACATGCAATTATTTAGTAACTTCTTCAGACGGATATGTGTTGTGTAGTGGTGCACCAGTTTTGATGGGTGAGATGCATGATGCATGAGAGATGCTTGTGCATGGAGGTTGCATGTGCGTGAGAGTAGGTGTGCATGTGCATAAGGGCAAGTGTGCATGTGCATGAGGTTGCATGATGCACGTGCATGAGATTTGCACATTGCATGTGCATGCAAGTAGTTTACACTGTTTTTGATGAACAATTTTTAACACACTAAAGTGAAATTGTGCATGCAAGTCGAATTAGGGTTTCTGAGCCTTAATCTCACCAGAATATTGTAAAAGGACATTCAGAAGGCAAAAGTCATTATCACTTGTGAGACTCAGGTGGCCAGAGCTAAGAGGGCGAATCAGTGCATGTAATGGGGGCATAGTCTTGAGAGGAGAGGGCACAATTGCGTAGAGAGAGAGCTTGGATCTGAGATAGATTAGGTGGATCTTATCTGAGGCAGAGGGAGGTCACTGCGGAGACAAAGATTGGTTCCGAGTGAGTCTGATCCAACTACAGAGCACAATTGATTCACCAGCTAGAGCGGGGGCACAGTTCCTGAGCAGAGAGGTGCATTCACTGAGAAGGGCGAGTTCTGAGAGAGGGCTCTGTTATCACATATACATTTGCAGCTGGGATAGCATGATGCAACATGCAAATTTATCTCTTATTCTATTCTGAGCTATTTTTCACATGGGGTTTTAGCATGGATCATTACATCCTCAACCATTTCAGAGCCTTGTTTAGCAGAATTTCCTTGTCAGGATTGAGATTTATTGGTCCATTGAGATGATTTCAGTGATGACCTAGTTAATTTGAGCAGAGTAGCAGATCAGATTTGGTACACCCAGGGGCCCTATTAGTTGGAGACAGGTATATATGGTGAGATCAGGTATATGCTTCTATAGTTTGATTTGTTGAAATTGTTGGCTTGTTGGCATTGATGTCGCAAGGACTAACTATGCCCAGCCACCTAGAGGAGTTTGGCAAGAAGGTCATGTTGCCCACCTATTTTGACTAGGTGGCAACCTCATGTACATTGAAGATGTACATTATGTGCAGTTTGTACCATGGAAAAATTCTAGGGATTTTTCACTCAGTAGGGTAATTATGCCCCTTTTGTACACGAAATGTCCGCTCCCCTGCGTGGGACAATTAATGTAACTTTATATGTCAGCATGGGTCATCCCTATAAGGATGTCACCATGGACTTTATTATCAGGGAAGTCCTCTTCACCGAGTGTTTTTTTCCCCTTCCAGTTAATTTTGTTAGTTAACAATTTTAATTGGTTGGGTTTTTCACTCACAAATCCTCCAAATTGGTGAATTGGCGTTCTGATAATCAATCCCATGAGGTGGCTAAGGTTTCAAGTTGTTGTCCATGACCATGCTAGCTCTATCTTGTAGTCTTGCGGAAATTCGTTAGGATTTCAAATTTTTTTTTTCCTAATTAATTAACTTTACCATTTGGTGGTTAATTAATTAAATTTTGATGTAATAATGTAATCTCTTGAACCTTGGCATTTTGTAATAGGGGCCATGAATGCAAATGAAAATGCTATGACACTCCCTAAGCCATTGGTTCAAGTCTCACAAGATACGATAGGGGGTAGAGGAGTTTTAGTAATAGGCATCCATCACATTATTGCTTTAATCCAACTAAAAACTGGTGACCTTTGGAAGCCGCGGGGGGTGAGAGACCGAGGGGGGTCTCACGGGGTTCGCGTCCTCCCTTGTTGGGCGCCTGGCACTGGGGGTTTGATCTGTGAGCTACAGGTGGGCTTGTTCCCATTGTTTTGAGCGCAGCAACACTCCACTTTTGGATTAAGGGGATATGTGGTAGGGGTAGACACACCACTGTTTGAAAACCTAATGCAAGAAGAAAAACTGTAATAAAATTTACTAAAAAGAACAAGAAGCATTGCAAAACAGGCTCTACACTCCAGCATTGCACTCCAGCACTTTTCTTTCAGTCTCATTTACTTTCAGTTTCATTAACTTTCAGTTCTGCAATTGTTTATGTGGCGAATGCTTAATAACTCAATAACATTTGTTTAACTGCTTCAAGTAATTCAACTTAAAGTCTTTCCATTTTCATTTACTGTTGGTTTAATAAATTTCATTTAAGGCATTTTCCTTCTGCCATCTCTTGTCTATAACTTGTAAATCTAGTTCATATTTGTCTAAACTGTAACTACTTTACTTGTTCATTTGTTTATACTGATAAGTTTAGATCATCTGTACATTGCTTAGATATCTTGATTCATTACTGTTTATAACTGTATCATCTATTTGTTATTCATCTCATTGTTAGATAACATTTAACCTGTGAGATAATTAACCTAGATTGCATCTCATTAAAGGCTGCATTCTTTGACTCCATTCTTTAGGCACTGGTTGTATCTGAATAAAGGCTTGATTGTCGTTTGAGAAATATTGCATTTGCATTGGTTGATTGTCATCCTTAGTAAATAGTAAAACCTAAGCCTTTCACCTAATAATAAAGATCCTTTTAACTCAACTGTTAATAAACTTAGGAATATAGTCTTCTGTAGGGACTACCCCCCTTGGCTCCGTTAGGATCTGGCCTAAACGGAGGAGTTGTGGACTGTGGTGATAGTGGTCCCCAGTTCTCACTTGCCCCCAAGGACACACATAGCAGGTTGTTGACTTTCCTGTGCCCTAAAGTGTGTATTAGGCGGCAACATCTTTGGCGCCGTTGCCGGGGACAGGTCTTTTGTCCTTGGTCTTGACATTAGTTAAATAATTTTAGATTTAATTCTTTAATTCTTCAATTTAAGTCTTTAAGTGTTAATAAAATTTTTGAAATAACCTTATTTTTTTTCTTTTTCTTTCTTTTACCCATATTAGAAGTTTACTTGTTCTCCAAGTGGCGACTCCACTTCAAAATATATAGTAAGGTATTCTACCTAGAGCCCTTTGGTTTTCTTAGCTCCTTCTTAGATCCTGAAAAGGCTTTAAGAGAAAGTTAAACAAACTTGTTCCTTGTAGAATCTTTACAAGTCTTGGAGAAGAAGTCAATTTCTAATATCCCTTTGTTGTTTATCCATGTAAACCAACCTTAACAATGGATCATTATTATAGACCATGTGATTTCTCTAAAATTGTTGGTTATCCTCATGACGTTCCAGAAAAAGCTATAGATAAGTTGCCTTCTTTTCAAGGGGACAATGTTACAAGTGCTAAAGCCCACATCAGAAATTTCAATTTATGTATTGCAAGATGGTGTATGGCACACAACCATGAGGATGTGAAGATGAAACTCTTTGTTTTGTCCTTAGAGGAAGAAGCCATTGATTGGTTTATGGAACAGGATGATAACAAGTTTAAAGAACTTAAGGGAATCATTGAAGCTTTTAATGATAAATGGGGAGATAAAAGGGATCACCATTCCTTGTTAACTACCTTGCACTCTAGCCATAAGGAAGATAATGAAACGGTGGAAGGATTTAACAGAAGATTTAATGAATTGGTTAAGAGTCTCCCTCAAGATATTAAGCCTCCTGAAAATGCCATCTTAATTTTCTACGTTCAAGCTTTTGAACGGGAAATGAGATACCAGTTAAGGGATAAAGAGCCTACAAATGTTAGGGAGGCACAAGACAAAGCTATTAAAATAGATAAGAATATGCAAGCTTTAGGAAAATCAAATGTTCTTGGGTTTTCAAAGGGTAGTCCTCCACAGTCAGATAAAGCTAAGAAAGTTGAAAACCAGGAGCACCAAGGTGACTCTATCAAAGAGCTCGCCTGATTGATTAAGCAAATGGAAGAAGTCTATATTAATCAATTATCAACTATGCATAATAAGATAGTTGCCATGGAAAAAGATAAAGGTAAATGATAGATGGCAAAAGGGTCTCCCTAAAGGACCCCCTTATCAAGAACAAGAAAGACCTCCAGAGCCTAGGGACGCAAACAATTGGTTTGATGATCCAGTAATCCCTTACTGTAGGGCTTGTGATGATTCACATGAGGAAGGGACTTGTCCCATTTTCTTTCAGATTATAAAGGAAAAATTAGCAGCTACAAAAAGAATGGAACAGGTTAATATGGTTGGTCATGAATGTGTGTTTGACAATAATGAGGATTTATTGGATTTAGTAGAAGATAGTAAGGACATGGTTTGCATGACTAGAAATATGGACAAAGTAGAAGAAACATGTGACCATGAACTTACCCCTAAACAAAGTGTATTTTCAAGTAATAATTTGAGTATGGATTTAGGTGGTTGGATCAGCAATGTAAAGGTATCAGTTCCTGTAGCAGAGAGTGTAAAGGTTATAGCCCAAAAGGATGAGCCACCCAAGGATTTAGTAAGTTCTCCTCAAGTAAGTAAAGTGTCAGACCATTTTCAGAATGTTTTAGAAGAAAAGACAGTCGAGGCATGCCAGAATGAATCAATGTTTTTTCAGAATGTGGACAGTGTACATAGTGTAAAGGATCATGTTATTTTTGTTAGCTTCCTGGAAAATATAAAGGATGGAATCAGAATTAAGGAAGTTAACAAAATATGGCATGAGTGGGTTTTTGATAGTGGACTTTTGGCAAATTTTCAAAGATGTGAGGCACCATCAAAGTCACAAGAAACAGGAAAGGGTCAAACGAGCCACGAATCATGTTTTTCTTCAAAAAGATAAATACTTAGTGTCCGAAGGGACACTCTCTGTAATCTCTAACCCTTTTCCTTGCATTCTTTTAACAGCTTTGTATTATTTCATTCTTTGAAATTATTTATGCATATATGTATGATCATTGTGTAGTCATTTCATTTATTCATTATTGATTATTTATTGGTTTCTACATGAGGACTTATGTTGGTTATTGGTGAGAATTTGGGGTTGCAGAGTCTGGAGTTCTCGTATGCTCTCCGATGATCGAACACACGTCCCCAAGTTTGAGCCAGATGTTGCCCACCTATTTCGACTAGGTGGCAACCTCATGTACATTGAAGATGTACATTATGTGTAGTTTGTACCATGGAAAAATTCTAGGGATTTTTCACTCAGTAGGGCAATTATGCCCCTTTTGTACACGAAATGTCTGCTCCCTTGCGTGGGACAATTAATATAACTTTATATGTCAGCATGGGTCATCCCTCTAAGGATGTCACCATGGACTTTATTATCAGGGAAAGTCCTCTTCACTGAGTGTTTTTTTCCCCTTCCAGTTAATTTTGTTAATTAACAATTTTAATTGGTTGGGTTTTTCACTCACAAATCCTCCAAAATGGTGAATTGGCGTTCTGATAATCAATCCCATGAGGTGGCTAAGGTTTCAAGTTGTTGTCCATGACCATGCTAGCTCTATCTTGTAGTCTTGCGGAATTTCGTTAGGATTTCAATTTTTATTTTGTTTTTTTTTTCCTAATTAATTAACTTTACCATTTGGTGGTTAATTAATTAAGTTTTGATGTAATAATGTAATCTCTTGAACCTTGGCATTTTGTAATAGGGGCTATGAATGCAAATGAAAATGCTATGACACCCCCTAAGCCATTGGTTCAAGTCTCACAAGATACGACAGGGGGTAGAGGAGTTTTAGTAATAGGCATCCATCACATTATTGCTTTAATCCAACTAAAAACTGGTGACCTTTGGAAGCCACGGGGGGTGAGAGACCGAGAGGGGTCGCACGACGTTTGCGTCCTCCCTTGTTGGGCGCCTGGCACTGGGGGTTTGATCTGTGAGCTACAGGTGGGCTTGTTCCCATTGTTTTGAGCGCAACAGCACTCCACTTTTGGATTAAGGGGATATGTGGTAGGGGTAGACACACCATTGTTTGAAAACCTAATATAAGAAGAAAAACTGTAATAAAATTTACTAAAAAGAACAAGAAGCATTGCAAAACAGGCTCTACACTCCAGCATTGCACTCCAGCACTTTACTTTCAGTCTCATTTACTTTCAGTTTCATTTACTTTCAGTTCTGCAATTGTTTATGTGGCGAATGCTTAATAACTCAATAACATTTGTTTAACTGCTTCAAGTAATTCAACTTAAAGTCTTTCCATTTTCATTTACTGCTGGTTTAATAAATTTCATTTAAGGCATTTTCCTTCTGCCATCTCTTGTCTATAACTTGTAAATCTGGTTCATATTTGTCTAAACTGTAACTACTTTACTTGTTCATTTGTTTATACTGATACGTTTAGATCATCTGTACATTGCTTAGATATCTTGATTCATTACTGTTTATAACTGTATCATCTATTTGTTATTCATCTCATTGTTAGATAACATTTAACCTGTGAGATAATTAACCTAGATTGCATCTCATTAAAGGCTGCATTCTCTGGCTCCATTCTTTAGGCACTGGTTGTATTTGAATAAAGGCTTGATTGTCATTTGAGAAATATTGCATTTGCATTGGTTGATTGTCATCCTTAGTAAATAGTAAAACCTAAACCTTTCACCTAATAATAAATATCCTTTTAACTCAACTGTTAATAAACTTAGGAATATAGTCTTCTGTAGGGACTAGCCCCCTTGGCTCCGTTAGGATCTGGCCTAAACGAAGGAGTTGTGGACTGTGGTGATAGTGGTCCCCAGCTCTCACTTGCCCCCAAGGACACACATAGCAGGTTGTTGACTTTCCTGTGCCCTAAAGTGTGTATTAGGTAGCAACAGGTCAAATGACCCATTTTGTGGTCATTTGTCGCTTGAAGGGGTCTTGGAACCCTTGAGATAGACCTAGTGCATGAGAAATTTTTTGGAACCCTTGATGCACTTGTTGTAGATGACATTAATGTTGGTCCATGCCACCATCTGTTGATGATGTTTTTACACCTATATATACCTTGATAAAGAAGCCTTGGAGGATCATGGACATGATGAAGAAGTTGTCAACATCTTGAAGAAAAATCGTGGGTAAAGTCAATACAGAGTTGTGCTTATTCCAGGTTGGCTCAGCCCAAAAGAATTAAAATTAAAAGTGAAATAAAATACGGTGAAGTCGGCTCCAGATTAAAAATAAAAAAATACAATTTTTTTTTGTGACAGGTTGGCCCCAGATTAAAAATAAAAAAATACAATTTTTTTTTGTGACAGGTCGGCCCCAATAGTTTGATGGAAAACGAGTATTAATACAAGTAAAGACTTGTTCATTTTTTGGTGTGGAAAAAATTCAGAATCTCTATGAATTCAGGTGTGAAGGAAAGAGGCTGAGGAAACCGCAGTTCAGACCAGAAGAAGGAAGGGTTTAGGTTACATCTTCAGTGTGTTTCAGAGGTTGAAGTTTCAGCATTTTAACTGAACTCGGGTGTGAGGAGAAAGGGCTGAAGTAGCCATAGCCTAGACATATCAGCCTGTAAATTTCGGGTAAACAGTCTACAAGACAGTCACAAATTCATAATTCTAATTTCGAGAAAGGTTTTAAAGTTTTATAGCAGGACGAGTTCAACTACTAGTATTTAGCTAAAGATTAAGGGTTGTAGCAAACTCAGAAGGCAGAGCTAAACTGGGTGACCTTCTTCGTGGGCAGACTGGAGACAAAAAGAATTGTTTTTATTACAGAGACTTGTTTCTGATGTTTTATTGATTAAGGGAGGTTGGGTGGTGCTGGGGAAAGACTTATCAGTCTTTGTTGACAAGTTGAAGCTTGTCTGAGATGTTGTAGCATTTCTTTTTGACACAATTTGAAGGTTGCAGCCTCCTGAGTTGTTGAAGCACCTTATTGGATGTGAAATAACTTTTTTTACAGTTGAATACATTAAGAGCATAAATATTGTGTATTTTTGTTGACATCCATTTGAACTTGATTTATTAATGTTGTTTAACTAAGGACTAAAAAAGAAGAATTGAAAATCTAGCAATACAGATTCACCCCCCCCTCTCTGTATTGCCTGTGTGTTCTTCATGATTCTGCTCTATGATGTATATCAAACACCTATGCTTGTCTTGTTAGGATGATTATGGTGACCTATGCTCATATATGCATTTATTACTTCAACTTGTGCTAAGACTAATCAAAGGATTTGATGTTGAAGACTGTTGCTCATGCCATGCTTGTACAAATGGTAAATCTTAGTGCTTTGTTGGTTTCATGTGTCACTTGTCCTCGTCCATCCAGTTCATCCATGATTTATCTTTAACCCATGACTTTAGCCTAATCAAGACTTATGAGATTGAAGATCACTTTCCCCACTTTGACCCCTTATGCATGATGGATCCCATGTTTTCTGTGTCTCGGCTCTGAGTTATCCCGAAGAGTGTTAGCTAAAACTTGAAGCAATGTGTCTACCATCATTACATGCATTATGTACTATAAATTCTATCTGTTGAAATGCAAAGCCCTCAAACAAATGCAAAATGTGTCTTTAGACAACTCAAAAAGGGCTATAAAATAAAATTGTGAAAGGCCTAAAGAAAAAGCAGTGGATAAACAAATGGTAAATCTAAAGACTACAGGCCACTATTTGAAATGTAACGATTAATTCCTCACGGAGCCTGCGGGTTTTGATGTGAGATGGGGCAAGGGACCGCTAATTCACAGTGTCCCCTAGGATCTCCGCATTACATTTCTTGTGTACTCAACACAAGGATCCTAGTAAAGATCCTCACAGAGCTTGTTCTTAGCTTGGATGTGAGTAGTGCACATGTTGTTAGAGTTGAATGGGCTCTTTTCAGGTTAGCTTATCCACTTGTGAGACACTGCCATCCCCTATTGTTCATCTGTCATGTATATGTCACTGTGGTCGTGTGTAATTGTCAACATTCTGAAAGATCATATGATGAAAGTCAGCTACAAGTCATCTCCCATCGCCTTAGCCTTGTTTTCCATCCTCACCCAGCATTAGCACACCGTTTAAACTTTATAAGTATGGCATGAACAAGCAGACTTCCAGAAGGTTCTGGGATTTTTCAGAAGCACAGGTATATCTTACTTACTATTATTATTATGGTCACCATGGTTATGAATAACATGATTTAAGTTTGGTTTTGATATACACCATTCGAGCATTTCTTACCTTGGATGCATGCAGGATCATATTCATACAGTATCTCACCTCTAGTTTGGGTACTTTGACCTGGTCAACCCAGTTGACCAAGTCAAACACGGTTCCCAAGGCAGTGACTCAAAAAAAAACATAGCCTATATTTGTTCCAGACATGCCTAGGACCAATACTGCGGTTTCAGTTTTGAGAATTTGGCCCCAGATCTCCTAATCAGTGATTATTATCACTTTATTATTGGCCAAATGATCAAATGTTATTACAGATGGTAGTGATTTTGGTTCTCCTAGAGCATTGCAGTGTTCCAAGGGGTGTGAGTAGTCACTTATACCATTCTTCTGTGTCTCTGGATCATCCAGTGCAGTCAGTTTACCCCAGTTATCAACATGGACATAGTTATGATGACTTTTATCAGTTTTAGAGGATGTACCACCATAAATTGAACTAGGAAATTCACTGAGAAATTCGATTTGGCCAATTGGGTCAAGGAAATTGCTTTGGAAATTTGTCAGATGATGTGGTTTGGCTCCCCAGATAGTTCTTCAGTAGTTTCAGTCAGCATTGTTGTCCGGATTATTTTATTTTGGCTTAGTCAGTGAGGACATCCCCCAAGGGGCGCCCCTCAACTTGGCTAATTGATGTATTTCACTGTTTTATCATATGTTATGAGGTTGTAATGGGGACTAGGGTGAATTAAGTCCCTAGTGACCCTCTTTGATGTATTATCATGTCATATCTTATGTTATGTTGTGACTCTCACCTTAGGAAGGCGTCCTTGAGCAAAGTGCGTCCCCCTTTTGATGTGGTCTTTGATCCATGTGATGATCTTTGTACTTTTTGATCTCCATCGTTGATGATGTCTTAATCTCAACTGTCGGATTATAGTTAGTTGAAATGTGGACACACTCTCAAACTATTTAAGAGATGTGATCCCCCCATTGTAATGCATGAGCTCTAGCATCGGAATATTGAATAAAGAGATTTTGTCTGGGACTACACACTTGTTTCTTGTTTGATGAATCAATGAGATGATGACTGACATTGCTTTTCTTCTGCACTAAGATCAATCCATCATAGTTTTTGTACCTTTCCTTGTTCTCGTTTACCTGCAGGTTGAAGGAGGCGATTCTGAGAGGGGCGCATTGGTGGGGGGACTCACTCTGTTGCCGTAACTCGGTTTTGGTTATCATGGAGTTGCAACTTCTTTATGATTTCTTTTTCGTGTATGTCTTTTAGCTTGCATTTTCTGTTTATTTTCCATACTGATTGAGTTTCTTTGGTGTGACAGGTATACATGGGCGCTAGGGTCACTGGCAGAAGCAACACTTCATCAAAATCTTGCTCGAAAATCTTGTTTGATATCAAGAAAGGCATTCTTCATCATCCAGGAGGTCATTAACAATGATTCAGGTATGTTTCTCAGGTAAGTTTCCATCTTTTGATTTTCTTATGCATTGCCCATCACTGCTTTTACTGAAAAAACCCTCTTTAGAAGTAGGAAAAATCAACGGATCAATTTGCACTGGGAATCTGCAAATTTGGCGATCTGGGTTTTGTCGGTCAACCCTCAAAATCTCTTCTCCCTCCTAGGCGTTAGCATTGGACTCCATTTCCCATCTCCAGGCACTTGTCACTTAGGAAGGTAGCGCTCCTCTTGGTCTGGCAGCTAGTTTCTCTGTGTTTTGTTCTGGTTTCACTAGGATCTCTCTCAGTTGTCAAATCCTTCATCCAAGTTAGTGTGCGGGAAGCCGTAATTATCAATATCAACTTGGTCCTGGAAATTCTCAATTATCTGCTTAAATGTCCCCAGGGACCCGGGTTTGATCATCTGAACCAACACACTAATCCTAGATCTGATTCAAATCTCCACAATCCACCTGATTGTTTAACTTGAGTAACATTACCAACGTAATTAACCACCTCTACTCAAGTATCCTTAATTTGTGGCTTATTCCTCGAATCTAGGGTTTCAAGCACTCACCTTACGTATTCTCTGTTAGGAGTTTGATCTGGTGATTTGCTTTAGGTCTTTCCTTTCAGGATAGATCTGGGTCTCCCCCATTGTCACTAGGGCTTCTTTAGTGGCATAAAGCGAAGGAAGTCTTAACCGACGTGACCACCATCCAACTGTTGGAGGTTAGGGTTTCTGTAGGTCACAGCTTTAGTTGCCTGTCCCCTCTGCCATCTTATACAAGATTATTCAATCGGGGCAACTACAAGATTCGTGATAACAGGCTATTGAGGCCTGGAAAATCGCAGGGAACAACAGTTAGGGATTCTCCCCAATAAACGTTTCCAACTAGCCTGTTACTGTTTGGTATGGGGAATCCGTCCGGTTTACGGTCCGGCTACCGTAGGTCAAGTAACAAATTAAAAGGTTTTACCGGTTACAGCCCGGTCCATTGTGTATATTTTTAGTTTTTTGTGTTCAAGTTATGATGTGCAAGTGCCTATCTAAAAATGCAAATTGATAGAGATAACGAGGAGTGTCACAATGTGATGCGCAGGTTCTTACCTCTCGTCTTAACTCTCTCGCATCTAAATCACACACAACAAGAAACTAAATTTAACTAACTAACCTATCCCTAGGGAGCAAAATTACCAGTTATCAATGAGTAATGTATTTCTGCGCATGCATTAAGAAAAATTACAGATAGCTATTACTTATTTTAGAACACATGAACATTAATAGAGATATGAACAACAAGATAGCTTATTGTTTATGACAACCTTCATTACTCACAGTGGAAATTTCACAGAATAAACTGGAGTGCATTCATAACATGAAAAGAAAATCACTGAGTTAGAACGATCTCACAGTTAATGGAAGTAAGCTGAAAACGAAATAGTTCACATTCAACTGATCCATAGCAAAACATTTGAAACATTCCACCAAGCTTTCTCCAGCAGGAAACTTGTAATTCTTTATTGCAAAAGGAAATAGTTCTTCTTACAATATACTCTCACAAATGATCTGGGAAAAAGTCCCCCTTACATCTAAACTCTCCTATATTTATACCAAAAAAAAAAAAAACCTTTGGGCTGCCCCTCGATGACCTTTGGGCTTCCTCAACCTTTCAGTTCCAAAATTTTGTCTTGTAGTATGTGCTCATAATTTATACAATATGTTACATTTTAAATTAAAATTTAAGAGCACTTTATGAAGAGGGACCAGCTTGGTCGCTGATGAACTTTTTCCAAGCCTGGGCCTCTGCTGCTATCGATTTGCTTAGTAATCTGTTGGTCTTTTTGAGATCCTATTAATCTCAGACCCTCACTTTCTTCTTCTCTTTTCTTTATCTCGGCTTCTTCATTTCTCTTTCTCTTCCTTCCTTGCTGCTTCTTCTGCAGCTCTCTTTCTTTCTTCTTCCTCATTCTTCAACCAATTCTCTGCCTCTTCTGCTTTTGTCTTTTAGACATATCTTCTTTACAGCAATCACCCTGTCATAAACATAGCATGTCCTTAGACCATTGAGCTTTTACCAAAATAACAAAAAACTGTATCAGTGTATTTATCTCCTCCATATGCATTTTGTAAAATAAACTATACACAGTATTAATGCATGAAAAAAAAAACGACAAGGTAAAGAAAATCCTGCAAGTTGTGCTTAAAACCCTCTAAGTCCACTGTCTGTAACCAAAATCACAATCCTGATAGAAAAGATTCCTTATCTTAATCCGGGTCGCATCTGAACTAACCCGAACTCCTCCGATAAAAGCATGAACCACATTGCCGCTACTGCTAATCTCCAAAACACTAGACTCTGTACTATGCTCCTCATCGTGGAAGACCCTAACCGGGGAAAACCATGGTTTCGGATCACAATAAAACCCAAACAACGAGGTCGTGGTGCAGTCGGTGGGAAAACCCTTCATCGATGGGAAAAAAAACTCTATCGACGGGCAGAAGCACTAGTCGTCGGGTGGATAGTTCACTAGACAGCCGCAACGGCGGGCGATAAACAGACTACGGGTTCTGCGGATCATAAAACCGGTCGGCGTCGGAGACTCTTAACGCTAAGTATCAGAGCTTTAAACCTTAACATCTCCGTAGTGTCGGCGATGCCAACGACTATTATCGCGGTGATTGTGTATCGGCGATCGAAACTGTTAACCACTACAGCATCGGCGAGGAAAAAACTAAACGTCGGGCATATAGTCTAATCGACAGCCGCAACGACGGACTCATAAACAACTACGGTTCCGCGACAAAATACAACCCGTCGGCGATCGAGAGTTCTAACTGCTAAAGGTCGGAACTCCAAACCTCAACATTTCCGCAATGTCGGCAATGCAAAAGACAAACCCTTCGATCAATGTCAAAAATCATTTCGATACCGATAAAACACATGATCGTCGACAGTCAAAACAATCAGTCTGAGAAAAATAAAACAAAAAGGAGATAAAGCGCTGATCGGCGAGAAACAAGACTAATCATTGGGACGTTCATGGTTTGCCTTCCGAAACGGCGGCAGCATAGAGGACTAATGCCCCGATTCCTTCATCAATAGACTTCCGACAATGATAAATGAAATCATCGAAAAACATTAAGTGTTCAAATAAAACGAAAGGATTTTCGGCTGGGTGACGGAAATATTAGTTCATTCAACCTTTGACACAGCGGAAACAAAAAGTCATCTCATCATCCAACCTCCAACAGCGATAAAAAAATAATAAAAAATCAGACCTTAAGCTTCGAGCAATAAAACAAACTCCACAGTCTTTATGCATTGGCTAGACAACGGCAGTGCCAGATTATTCAAATCCCGAAACGAAAGAAAAACAATTGGCCTTACTTCTGACTTCAAAAGATCAAAATTTATAGCAGACGAAAGACAGATTTCAGGAAACCAAACAATCCCAGGCTAGATAAAAATAAAAGGAGGGTCCCAAAAGTTTCAAGAATTTGGGAAAAGGTTGCAGCTGCAACACAGGCTCATCCAGATTTTGAGAGATGGCAGAGGCAGAGGGGTGTGAGGCCATCATAAAAAAGCAGTGATATAGAGAGGGGCGCAGTCAGGAGGTTGAAAAGCGGATCTGGGCAGAGGGGTGCATTTCCAGCTACGTTAGCTATTCCCAACTATTCCAACTATTCCAGCAGCTGAGAAAACTTGAGATAAGTTTGCGCTGGTATCTTTCAGATTGTATTGTAAACTGCTTATGATATAAAAACCTCTATATCTTTCTCACTAGTTTTCCCTTCAGGGTTTTCCCATGGTCTTTTGACTGAAAACACTGTGTCATTTATGTGTGATTGCTGTTATTAGAAGTTGTAGAAGTCTCCTGTATTGCTTATTATAGTTCAAGGTTATATGCTTTTACATTATTTGGATTGATATAATTATCACTATATTGCTAGGGACTAGAGAGATTTGTGACCGGGTTGGGATTAAAGATTTCCAGAGCGAGTAGTGACCTCTGGAAAATCTACATGGTATCAGAGCCTTGTTAAAGGTTAGGGGCAATCACACGCAGATCTGCGAGCTGTATACAAGATCTATGTGAGGACTTAGTAGTGACTTCAAAATAGTGAGATAGAGATCATATCTACAAGATCTGAAGAGCAAAGTTCAAATCTATGACAGTAGAGGTTAAATCTATTAGATCTAAGAGGTTGGAGTCTAGATCTGTGAAAGATCTATCAGTTATGTGCGAGTAGAGGCCAAATTTGTGAAAACGAGAGCATTTCTATTGAGCAAAGTGAGGGACAGAGGGGCACATCCCTGAGATATGGGTCGCATTCTTCAGTAGCTGAGGTAGCAGAGGAACAAAGGGGCACACCTTTCAAAGACTGAGAGGGGGTGCACTTCGCGAGACAGAGATCCAAAATTGATTCCATTAGAGGTCAGTGCAGAACAAAGGGTACAATTGTCAAATTGGTCACACATGCCAGAGAGGGGTGCATTCCTTCAAAGATAGTTGTAGCTGTTGAGAATTGAAGGTTTCTCCTAGAGAAGTAGCACGCCTTCCAAGACACCTGGTTCTTTTGTTAATATGACAAAGCTGATTGTGATCATTTCATAAATTCTTTGACTTAGATTATAGAATGCCCACATCAAATCTGTGAGACTCAGACATCAGATTTGTGAGAGCAAACCCTAGATCTGTGAAAGAGAGGGTCATATGCATCTAGCTAGATGATGGGAATACGAGAAGTGTTCCTTAGGGTTTCATAGACAGGCTCACGCATGCAATGGAGGGAGTTGGATGGGTTGGATTCTAACTCGAGCCAAGAAGTTCTTGTGAAGGTGGTAGGAAGGATGCATGGACTAGAATTGAAAGATTTTACCTTTGTATTAGCTCTGGCGGATGAGGAATATATTATGGTGTTCCAAGATGGACGAAGTCTTCCATATTAAGAGGGAATGACCTTAGATGCAGCCGTGAGGCATGGCATTAGGGAGGACACATTGTACAGTTTGCTGGGTCAGCCTATGGTTGGCTTCAGAGAGAGTTTGGAGCAGAGTTCCAGAGGGAGTTTGGAGCTTGGATTGGTGTCAGTGATAGAGAGTGAGCGAGAGGCTTCTCTCAAGATGACATTGATGGAGGAGGTTCACGGAGTATCAGATCAAAGTGCAACAGATGCAGCCGAGAATACTTCCAATTCAAAAGGACCAATTGTAGCAGCAAAGGATGTGTTTGATCTTGGTGGATGTTTCTCCAAAAGTACCTCCCTCACTAAGAGGGTGTGTTAGTTTGTAGCTCGGCTGGTTCTTCTATATTGAGAGTGTCTAGCAACATAGAGGAGTCGAGATGACATAACAGGGACTGCTTAGGAGCGAGATGAGATATCTCAGAGTAGTACTGTCAGGCACAGGTTTATAGGTTAGAGTACAAGATTAGTAGAGGGATGGCTTCTAGAGACAGAGGGAGCTTCTATAGTAGAGAGCGAGATGCTTTTGGATTCTGGAGGAGGACTTGTTAGAAGGACATTCCTCGATAAGATGGAGTGTTAGAGATAGAGGTGTATCTCGGGATGTCCTCCATGTGGTTTTGCCTAGCATGGAGGTACATCATCAGTATAGGAAGTAGATTAGAATGTGAGATGTAGTCCAGTAGGTGGCATGGGTTCAATGATTGAAGACATGCAGCGATTCAGTGACTTCTTTAGATGTATGTGTGGTGTGTAGTGGTGCACCAGTTCTAATTGGTGAGATGCATGATGCATGAGAGATGCATGCGCATGAGGGCATGTGTGCATGTGCATGAGGTTGCATGATGCATGTGCATGAGATTTGCAAATTGCATATGCATGCATGCGATTTACATTGTTCTTGATGCACAATTTTTAACACACTAAAGTGAAATTGTGCATGTAGGTTGAATTAGGGTTTCAAAGTCCTAATCTCACCAGAAGATTATAAAAGGACATTCAGAAAGCAAAAGTCATTATCACTTGTGAGACTTAGGTGGTTAGAGCTAAGAGGGTGGATCAGTGCATGCAATGGGGGCGCAGTCTTGAGAGGAGAAGGTGCAATTGCATCGAGAGAGAGCTTGGATATTAGATAGATTAGGCATATCTTATTTGATGCAGAGGGAGGTCACTACGGAGATAGAGACTGGTTTCGAGTGAGTCTGATCCAGCTATAGAGCACAGTTGATTCACCAGCTAGAGTGGGTGCGCAATTCTTGAGTAGAGGGGCACATTCAATGAGAAGGGCGAGTTCTGAGAGAGGGCTCGTCCAGATCTGAGAGAGGGCAGAGGCAGAGGGGCATGAGGCCATCATCAGAGAGCAGTGATAAAGAGAGGGGCACCGTCAGGAGGCAGAAAGGCGCATCTGGGAAGAGGGGCACTTTCCCAGCTACACCGGCTATGGCCAGCTATTCCAACTATTCCAACAGTTGAGCAAACTTGAGATAAGTTTGCGTTGGTATCTTTCAGATTGTATTGTAAACTGCTAATGATATAAAAGTCTCTATATCTTTCTCAATGGTTTTCCCTTCGGGGTTTTTCCAGGGTCTTTTGATCGAAAACACTATTTCATTTATGTGTGATTGTTGTAATAGAAGTTGTAGAGATCTTATGTGTTGCTTATTATAGTTCATGCTTATATGCTTTTACATTATCTGGGATTGAGATAATTATCAGTATACTACTGGGGACTAGAGGGATTTGTGACTGGGTTGGGATCAGAGATTTCCAGAGCGAATAGTGACCTATGGAAAACCGACACAACAGTCATAAATATGCATTATTTTGTAAATGAAGAAATTTCAATTTACAAAACATTCATAGTGTGCACCTTTCATGTATTTTTTCTCTTGAAATGTACAATTGTATTAGAGCAGTTCAACCTGTGAAGTAATGCTAACCCTTGTAAGGGTAATAACTAGTCTACTTTGAGTGTTACATAAAAAGACGCAGAAATACTGCAAACTAGGTTGAGAGGAGAGTTGGACTATATAATTGGAGAAACTCTTGAAATGACTGTTATATTTTTTTTGTAGTGAGGCTTCAGAACTAGGTGCAAACTAGTTTGAGAGCACCATCAACAACCAATGAGTCAATGTTTCCTATTGAATCTTCTATGTGTACTTAGCTTGGGGGTGAACATGTTGCCATCCTTTTGCCATACTTCCACTCCTAAGCAACAATGAAGCAAGTCCAAATTATTAGATCATCGACGTACAACTCCATAGTTACCATATCATCATCACTTTGTTTTTTTATACATAGATTTGGATTTGATGGACTCCTCTTAAATTTCTTTTTATACAGAGTGCTTATCCATTTGCATCTGCTAGGCTTTAAGGTCTCGTTTGAGTCAGTACAATGCCTTTTTCAATTTGCATACTAGATGTCTTCTCATTTTTGCATGAAGGCTTGGAGTTACTTAAGGTGCACTTACTCTTCTAAATTCCATTTAGAAAGGCATTTTTGATATTTATTTGATGATTGCTCGACTTGAATTGAATTACCATGGTTAACATAAATATGATTGTGTTCATCATTTTTATAGGTATATTTATTATTTTTTTATAATAAGATAAGATAAGATAATTTTATTAATGTCCAACGAAAGACCACAAAAGTAGGTGAATGGGGCTAAAAGGATACAATCGATGTAAGTACAATGTGGGAGTGCAAATGCAACTCCTATAAAAAGCTAGAACTATATTTATGGTAAATTCAAATAAAATTAAAATGAAAAATACAAGCAGTAAGACCACCCCCAAAACATGTCTATAACCGTGTCCAAGGCACGCTGATGAAGAGTGAACATGAAGCCGATGAAGTCAAGAACATTTGAGTCTGATAGTCGAAGGCGATGGGGGTGAACTAGGCACTAGTTCGCTATTAGAGTCCTCTGGAACTCTCGAGGTGTCCAACTGTATGATCCTGGGGGGGGGGGATGTAGGAGCGAGGGATACTCCTAACATCCGAGGTCGAAAGAAAGAAGCTCCGGATAGATCTCTAACTGTTTCATTGGGGCTAAGGAGGGATCCTACGTGCGGGGTGCGCCCTGTTCTGGATCTGTCGGGAACCGTTCCTCCTAGCGCTTTGGGCGTGTGTGGATTGATGACGGGGCAGCCCCTCCGGACCGGTCTCAAAGATGTCTGTTGGTCTCTCATAGATGAGGGTTGAGAGGAGATATGAGGTCTCACCACTCTGTTGTTTGAAGTACTATGGAGCTCAACCCTCCGCTTGTTGCTTCGATCAGGCGAATCAACATGAAAGTATGAACTTATGAAGTGATCTTCCTGGTCGTCTCAAGGTGGGGTGGGGTGGGGTATGTAAGAATTGAAATCTGTGGCTAAATAGCTCCTTGATGAAGAGGGATAGGCATCACTGATTTTGATATCTGAAGAAAGTAGAGAGAGATCCCTCTGAGTCTTTATAGAGGTAGTGGTAATGTCCTTTGATCTCATAATATAAGGGACATCTAAAAATTAGGTGCCATTCTTCTCAGGCTCCTGCAAGTGACACATTTAGTAGATCCTATCAAATCGTGGTATATGATGGTCGGTCTCCACTCAGAGTCGATGAGATCCAACCTGAAGTTGTCCAAAAGGAATCTTGAGTGAGTGCATCCAATGTCTGCGTGTATATGTGGGGCGAATAATGATACCATCGTGCAACTCCAAGAAGTGCTCAAGATAGAATGACATCTTTGAGCCCAAGTTTGCCGGAGATGAAGTCCAAGTGACCTGGATGTACAGTCTTTATATATCCTCTCTGATGGACTGGATCAGAACTTGGCTAGGTAGCAGGAGATAGCTCGGCACATCAAGGGAGAATTTGATTGGGGGAAGGTGCTTTGGGGAGATGGTCACTGATTGAAGAAAGATGCTTCAGCGTACCAGTCTCATGCCCATCCTATGGGGTGAGTTGAAGCAATGTCCTCCGAGGAGCAAAGTGCCAAGTAGGGGTACCTGTCTCTCCTGGCTGCTGAATCTCTAAAAGATTTGACTCTGTGAAGGAAGGAAACCAAGTGGAAGATGACCTTGAGGCGGAAGGGGTGTACACTAAACTACGCTTGAATAATGGAATTCAGTACTGTATGTTTGCATCGGATGATGTGCCTGAGAAGCAAAGTTTGGAATCTCTCCGTCTGGGCCCAATCTGTCTGTATTAAACTCGACCCCTAGATCTCAGAGCCATAAAGGACCGTGGGCCTAATAATCGCCTCCATGAGGTAGATTTTGGACAAATGTCCTGCAATTGATTCTGGAAACACTATCTCTAGATGAGAGTCAAGGAACCGTACCCTTTTCTAAGTCGAGGCTAGAGGGCCCGTCGCATACCAAAACGGGGTCTCGTGAATTGTACACTAAATGTATGATGTGGTGATCTCAATCTCTTCCCCTCGATAATATAAATGTAGGTCAGCCATAGTTTTCTTTGATGCATTGAAGATTATAACCTTGGTTTTACCTAGGTTGACTGTCAGCTGCCAAAGGTCACAAAAAATGGATAGGGCGTTAATCTGTCTCTACTAACCCTCCGAAGTAGAAGCCAGCAAGATCAAGTCATCTACAAAAAGAAGCAAGGATATCAACACTCGATGTAGAAGGAAACCATCCCCTTCCTGGATGTGCTCGTGGAGGAAAGACTCCAACTCATCGATATAAATCTCGTAAAGGGTTGGTGAGAGAGGGCACCCTTGTTTTACCCCAATGGTACTCTGAATGAAATCCGAAAGACCACGTGCCATCTTGAGGCGACCCAAAACTGACTCATATAATATCATGATGGCTCCCAAGAGTCTCCAATATACCAATGTCACGAAGCCTCTGGAACAATGCCCCTCTTGGTACTGTATCAAATGCTTTTCAGAAGTCTATGAAGTAACAATAGACTTTCGAAGAGTAATGGTGAGCCTCCTTAATGATGGCTCGAAGTGTGAAGATGTGATCAGTCATATGATGGTTTGGGCAAAAACAAGCTTGTCTTTTAGCTCTGAGATGTCGTCTCTCTAGCTCCGTAGAAAGCCACTGGCATAAAGCTTAGAGAAGGTATGTCCCACCATGATAGTCCTATAGTTGTTCGAGTCAGAACTACTTCCTGAATTATGGATCAGATGAATAATATGTCTCACCCAAGAAGGGGGGAAGTTGGAACAAATTACATGATTAAACATATCAACAATATATGAATTAAGGAATTGGATACCATGCTTCAATATATTCTTTCTATGCAAAGCCTTTTGCCAACAATCTTTCTTTGTATTTATCAACTAAATCATTTACTTTATGCATCGTCATTTAGACCATAATAGCAAGATTCGACTGTATTGGAAGTTCTTGTATGGAATTCAAAATTCGACAAATATTCAACATAGTATGGATATGGTACGGTAATGACTAAATGCTTAAATATATTTATAGTTTTTTATATTTTAAAGATTTAGTAAATGTTAATATTAAAATTTACTTTTTTTTTATGTTGTGGTTCACAAACCCCCTAGCAGGGCTGCTATGTCCATGGGAAGAAATCACAGGGGGCCCACCCGAAGGGGCCACACCCAGTTTGCTCTGATTACGGAGCTAACCTGATGGGGACCTCAAGTGAGGCCCTTATATAGCAATGTATAACCACCCGTGGATTTGACCTCGAGACCTTCTTGCTCACAACTTACAGCACTCAACCACTTGAGCTAGCCCACCGGGCTTAATATTAAAATTTACTTGGTTAGATGCAAGTAGAATTTCAACTAGAATAACTGTATCTACCTATATTGTTTTTCTTTTAAATAAATATAAACTCGAATCAAATAAAAAAATTGATTTTGCAAAGCAAAACAAAAAAAAACTGGACACACAACAAATTTATGTCTATTATTCCATGTAATCTTTTAATAAATGTGGAAGTAACACACATCACTTAATTAACATTAAAAACAGTTGAGATATGTTGCAAGTTACTTACACTAAAGAATGACTATTACTTTAAAATTTTGAATGATCATGTATATTTTTAAATTTTAAAAAATGCATCTTTTGTATTTACGAGATGCCTACTTTTGTATTTTAGTTGTACTAGGATTTTTCATGACGTATTTTTTTTGTATCAAATCGTATTTGTATTTGTATTCATACTCAAATATTACTATGATGATTTAGACCCTTTTTCATTCAATTGCACTTTTCCCTTTAAACAATTTCACAAGATCCACATTTCAATATTTTTTTTATGAAATCCTATTCTATCTTCATTGCGTTGTCTTGATGCCGATTCCTCCATTTCATGTTAATCCTCAAATGAAACACGTTCTTTTGAATTAAAAAATGCAGTTATTAAATCCATTTTTACCTTCCTTGTTTCCTTTACTAGTTTTAGGTAGTTCATGTTCCTTTCATTAGTAACTTTGTGGTTATTGGTCTCGTCGTCATCTTGGTTGATTTGGCCTTCTTGACTTGGATTGCTTTCTTTTGCTACTTTCTTACCATTTTTTTCAATAGATCACTATCTTATTTGAATTTCCTTGGCTATGGTATCCATCAAATATCATCACCTTCTTTTCCGAGTCAAAGAGCTTGTATGCCTTAGCCTCTACAGTATAGCTTATAAATATGCATTGCTTGCTTTCATCTTCAATGTTGTCGTTTTTTGGGAGTATGAACATAAGCAATACACTGGGAGTTGCCTTAAACGCTTTCACCCACAACCCACATCTTCATCATGACTTGCACTTTCTAATCCCCTGATTTATTTTGGTTATTTGTGGACATCAATATAATTTTTCTTTCTTAGATAACTTACCAGTGGGTTTTCACCACTCAAATGTTTTTTTTGTAAAGTGTAATGTTTTTGATTTTTTGGAGATTTATTTCGATTATATATACTTTTATATCCACCACATCAATCCAAACATGATTTGTTAGATTCTCACCCTTAGGCATGCTTCGAAGTTATCACTCTTGTTCTTCCTCTCTATATTACCATTTTGCAAAGGAGTATATGAGCAAGTCAATGGTATCAGGTCTGCGAATGCCATAGGACTTTCACTACTCACAAATGTCTTTGGATTTGTATTTGCCTCTACTGTCCATTCTGAGTACTTTGGTCTTGCTTGCTTTTCCTTTCAACCATAGCCCTAAATGCTTTGAATGTTTGGAGCAATGTTACTTGGTAGTGGGAGTTGAGGTGGGAGCGAAAAGCGAAATTGTCAAAATATTTCGGTTTGGGAGCATTTTTTTTATATATAATATATATTTTTATATATTTTGATACATATGTCAACAAAACCATGTTCATCCATCAGAATTCAAACCATTATACACAAATTTGCAAAGTTTCTCATGTATATAGCATGTAAGAGTGCATACAACCAAAATAGCACCGAGTGCAATCCATATCTGAACCAATGTACATCAATAAATAGGCTATAAACTAGGGATTCCTCCAAAACTGGTTTTGAGGTCACCAACATCAATCTGAACAATCAACACCACAAACATCAAGGTACATAGAGGGGTTGATGTGTTTGATTAAATGCCAATCCAATACCCTCGTACATGATAGAATCCAGTGGAAACATTGCAATCTTGAAATCCTAAAAACTATTAAGCCTATTGAATTTTGAATGGGATAAACAATTCTACTTTTTGCATTTGAAGTCCGATGAGGTTGGAACCACTCTCAAACATCTTGAAACAATTAATGGTAATGTTAAAATGCAAGTAAAAGGATAGAAAATGGAAGATCAGGAGAATGCCAACTTTCACTTTAAGAATTTAATATTACTATTTAATGCTACTGATGATTACTAAGGTTATGTTTTTGCTATTAGAGTAGGCTTTTCCTCCTTTATATAGCATTAGTATGGTCCTAGGGTTAGTAACCCCCACCCATCTCTTAATATTTTGGTTTTTCTTTAAGAAAATTTGAAAAAAAGGAGGGAGCGTTTTTTTTGGAAGGAAGTGAGCTTTTTGACAACGCTCTCATACAGGAGCGTTTAGGAAGCGCACCTTCCTAGTGCTTCCTGTACGCTTCCTTTGGAATTGAGCCTAGGGAGCGGGGGCACTCCCACGCAACATAGGTTTGGAGTGCCTCTTGCGTGCCTCCATATTACAACTAATCTTCAGGCTTCCTTTTTTTACATACTCCCAACAATATTGAGGAGCATGATAGTGTGAAGGCGCGTTAGCGACTTCATCTTTGACTAGGACAATAACAATATGAACTGCTATATTTTAGGCAACGACTTTCAAACTGTTGCATTTGGTGTTGATGACAATTGCCTTCCTAAACTGAAAGCATTTTGTTCAAAGGATGCAATGGTGCCCTTTTTGACAACTTTTCAGTCACATCACTTTAACAATGACAATACTTCAACGTGAATGATCTTGCTTTGATCTCTTACAGAGAGGGTCTAATTTTGCTTTGTTGGAGTGTCTTGGTTACATGTCACTCTAAACAATAAGTTTTTCTTTGATTAAGACATCGTCTCTATGTGGCATTTGAAACATTGTTGCAGGGTACAATTGTCTTAGTTAGGACATCTCGCAGTACTGTCTATCCTTCAACGGGATTGACTTTTCTTACACTGCTCCGATGCAACGGAAGACCAAGGTTTCACACTGCTAGGGCACACATTTGTTAGAAAGTGATAGCATAGAATCTTGCAAGATATGTCTTCAATCGGGTCTCTTAGGGTATGATGTTCATCAAAATGGTTTGCAATATCCTCAAACTTGAACATTTTTTAGGTTCTCAAAATTGTTTTAGCTTTGCAACATCTTATTTTTTTAAGTGCACACACGCATGGGATAGAAGACGAGAGTATTTTTTCATGCAAAAAATTCCAAAATTTATTTGGTTTCATTAGTAACAAATATTTATAGTACAAGAGTTGGCTTCAAAAGTTGGTTGTTAAGGATAAGGGTAGATATCCAACCAAAAATAGCTCACTCTATAATAGATAAATAATATAAAACAATTGTCTATTTTATTTTATCTCGATCCAACTACTATTTTTGCCAAAATAGGGCACCCATCTAAAATGGACATTACATAATGTAACACTACAATCTCTTTGCCATCACCATTCGTGCTATATTTTGATTTTTCACTCTTCGCTCACAAACTTTTAAGATTCATCTGTTGGGCACAAATGGACTGCAAAGATATAAAATTCTCCAAATCAGATGATTGTAGGATGAACAAGCTCCATCTTTAAGCACATTTCCTCATCAAGTTGAGAGCCCATGTATGCTTGTAATTTGTAAACGTATTTTCAATTTTGTTGTGCTTGTAATTTGTAAATGTATTTTGTTATGGGCTTTGCCTCATCCATAACAGATTTAATCCATTCAAGTTTTCTGATGTCCTCTAGCATTAGGTCCAAACAATGGGTTATGTTACTAGTTGAAATGGCAGTCCAAGCCACCGGCAAGCATATGAGGAGAAAGTGACCACTGTCACCTTAGTCACTTCCCCAAACTACTTCGGAAGTCAAAACCTCCTAGGGGAGATCCCTATGTAACTCTGCAAAAGACACTTAGACAACAAATATATCTTCTCTTGGAAAGGTTAATGACCAGTGCCTAATGGAGTCAAGGAAAAGATAGCATGTTCATCCAATGGGAAAGCCAACTACGTAGCTAATTAATCCCAATGTACAAATAGTAATAGTGATATGCAGATATTAACCAAAAGTATGAGTATTCAATCATTACCACATAATAATCTAAAGCATATGTGTACAGCAGTATGAACATCAATCATTAATGCAAGTATTTAGAGACTCATTCCAGACTTAGCATAAGTAACAAGAATAACCATGCATTTACCATATTATTATATTAAGTCTGAAAGCAAGTTGTATGTGTTCATTAGTAGCAGGATCACAAATAGTATGCAACAGTAGACATAACCAACAATATTTAAATCATGTCCCTTTCAAACAAGTGTGCATAAAAAGGTGTTAACGAGTCTGATCACAATCCACCATCTAAATACAACTTTTACCAGCAGTCACTAACCAGTGTTTTGTTGACAGCGTACAGGGGTCAAGGACTGAATGAAGGTGGCATCGACGTAGGGTGGGCTTCCACTGAAAGGGTATCCCCTAGTTGATGGTAAAGACTAAGGACAAACCTCAAAAAGGCTGCCCAAAGTAAGAAATAAGGGTTGCTAAAAGCCTTAGTAGCCTGCCCGAGGAGTAAGGCTGCAAAGTAAAGCCTGAGGTAGAGGAAAAGACGGGAGAGAGCAGGGAAAAGGCAGGAGAAAGAAGAGAAGAGGGGCCAAGGAAGGAAAGGGATGGCTGGGATGGTGATTGAGCAGTAAGATGACAGGCTTGAGGGTATGGGAAGTAGCCCTAGGGCCGCCTTAAAAGCAGACTCGAGGGTTGATAGGGGGGATAAGGGAGGAGGAGAGGCCTAGGGAGAGGGCTTAAGGGATTAGGCTGAGGATAAAGGTTTGCTGCAATAGCAGACCCGAGGGTAGAGGGGTAAGCTTGTTAAGGTTGTTTTGGAGGGCAACGAGGGAGGTAAAGGGAATAGGGAGGTATAACGAACCCTAAGGGAGAGAGAGTGAGGGTCTAAGAAGGGGTCTATGGGATTGTTTTAGAGGCAGCGAGGGTTAGGGAAGAGGTTGAGTGGGGTAGTTTAGGGTTTAAGGAGGCTGCCCTAGGGAAACGAGGGTTTAGGGAACCTAATACTAACCCTAACTTAGGTTTAAACTAACCTAAAGCTAACCCTAGACTAGGTTTTGGAGAAGAAAATGATGTGAAGACAAAGGAAAGTAACCCTAGCAAAGCGCTACCAAACCTAGGGCATCTAGGGAGGATAGCTAACCTAGTGAGAAGGAGAACCTAGGTTAGATGACGAACGTAAAGACGTAAGCTTTTGGCCCTAGAAGACTCCTAAAGAGGATGTGCTTCTACTCCAAGGTAATAAAAGTATGTAGACCTAGCCAAGACAAGATGCAACCTAATGGCTACCATTCCATTTATAAGCAAACATCATTCATCAACTTTTAATAAAGAGACATCAAGACAAAACATAGATACCTCCTTATGCACGTGTTTCACCAACAAATCATAGCTTCACTTTTGAGAAATAGCAAAAAACCAAGATGCTTCAAGAACTTGTCATAAACCCATAAAACAACCTTCCTCAAGAGGGGCACATCTCTCCAAAGAGACCTAAGAAGGGTAGAACAAATGCATAATGTTTTATCCCATGAGTCTTGTGTTAAAATGAAGTGAGGAGATCTATTTATATGATCTCACACTCACTTTTATAGAAAAATATCCAGGCCGACATGCCTTTAAAATGTCAATTTGAAATTATAAAATGTTAACTTAAAATTAAAATAAAATAATAATAAAAAATAGCCATAATGTAGGCTCAAGGTAGGCTACTTGGGGTAATTTTCCCCTAGGTGGCAAAATTTGCTAAAATAAGCGAGTCACTCCGAATGAAAGGCTGGAGTGAGTTGGAGGGAGGGCGTTATACCCCATCTAACCCCAAGAACGGTGTAAAATCACTCAACACCCTCCTCATAGCAGCAAAAAGGCCTGGTGTGGAGGATAGCTTCCTCTGAGGAAATAAGGCCAGGGAGAGAAGGCGCCAGTGTGCAGAAGGGCTAGGAGGGTGTCCTAAGTGGCTGTGAAGGGAGACAAATGTCTTGCAGCTGAATCAAAGGCCACCCGAGTGAGCAAACAAGGTATGGGATCATGTGACCTAGTGATCAACCCCTAGGAGCCCCGCACACCAACCCTGGGGTTAAAAACCCTAACAAAGGGTAGTCAGTAGTGCCATTAATCCATAGTACTCCTAAAGGAAGGACCTAAGTGCCCAACCATGATCCCCATTGCTTAATAACACCCCTCATGGTCGAAAAAATGGCTCTCTCTTCATGGGGCACATCTAAAGGTGTGTCGGGTATAGATGTAGCGTAATAGGTTACACAAGGGGTCCAAAAAAAAAGGGTATCAATAATCTACTAGTAGCGACATATTTGGGCATTGTTAGTGACGATTTGAACAAAATTCTCCATCTCGATAGTTGCCACCTAATACGCGCCTTAGGTAATGTGGCATAAATCTTCAAGCCACTGGGTTTGTCCTTGGGGGCAAGTCACGAGTCAAGCACCATCACTTAACACTTGACTCCTCCATCTAGGCCAACTCCTAGCGAAGCCAAGGGGGGTGGTCCCTAAGAAAATAAGCTAAGGCTGATTACGCTAAAGCATAAACACAATCTAGGAGTTTTTGAAAATTTTGAAGCAGGAGTAGCAAATATGAATTAAACTAGCAACACATGAATAATCAAACCATCACGACATTTTAAATTCACTTAAGCTGATAATTGTAAAAGTAGAGTAGTGTCGAGAAAGTAAATGGATGCTGCTGAAAAGGAAATGTTTTGCATTGCTCTTGGTTAGTTTTCATTTATTATGGATGACTTGATTAGAGTGGGTTTATTTCTTGGTTTGGCCCACTTGAGAATTTATTTTCTTAAGATGAGCGCAGAGCAACAATACTAATTGTCCAACAAGGAGAGACATAATTTGCTTAAGGAATCCCTTTGACTCTGTAGTATGTTCAATGCAACCTCTCACTTTTAAAGATAAACTTTGAATGGATTGCCCTATTAAGCTAGCCACTCAAAATCCCCTTTTTGATTTGCGACCAACGATTAGGGCAAGCTTGTAATGGTCACCAGAGTATAATAGGGGACTTGTTATCACGAATCTTATAGTTGCCCTATGGGGTGATCCTATCCAGGATGGTAGAGGAAAGGAAACTAAAGTCGCGACCTACAATATCCAAGAGCTCTGAAAGTACAATATCCAAGAGCTCTGAAAGAACTTAGATGTCACACCAGTCAAGGATATCGACACTTCGGACTCGGTGAAAATACTAAGCCCAGGGGGCGTTCCTATGACCAAGATAGCCCTAAAATAAGGAAAATGAGTACATGATCCAAGGAATCTTGGTGGAATCTCTTAGTGGGATAGTTAATTAGAGTTTAAAACAATCACTAAGAGATTTCGAGCATCCAGGTAAAAAGTCCTAATTCTACCCTAGTGTTTTAAGCAGAAAAATGAGATCTAGGGCAAAATGGTGAATTAAGCAAAATTGGATACTCAGATTAATCGTTGGATGTAAGATTAAACAAATGAGAGTGAAACCAACAATACCCAATTTGTGGTTTTAGAAATACTCACTCCTCCCAAGGAGGGCATCTTCCCCTAAGAAGCAGACCAGTGCTTAAGATGGGCAAATGGAGTCCGACGATGATGAAAATAAGACTTAGAGGTTTTATAATAAATCCAAAGTGGGTTTTGAGTTTTATATACCGCTGCAAACTAGAACCTACAAATCTAAGGAATGAGGGTTTTAAATAAGGGTTTGATGAAAGGAAAATGCAGCCCTAATTAGATACTTGAGAAAAATGATAGACCTTACTTGGGAAAACGTACCCGATGTTTCCGAGGATGAATGCCAAGGTGATGAAGATTATTTCCACATAGATCAAGTGAGAAATGGTGAAAATCCAACGATGTTGAAACGCCCAAGGAAGCGAAAAGCGCCCTCTCTCCCGCCAAACCAAGTAGATAACAATGAGAACGGCAAGAAAAATGACAAATGATGACGAGAAGTGAACAAATAAGAGAATAAGAAATTATAGTACAGAAATACTCCCTGTATCGATCAACCCGGAAAGTAGAGCAAGGTGGATGTCTCCCACAGGTGTGCCCCTCTCCAAATTGACTTCCTTGTCAAGCAAATGGATCTAGAAAAATATACCACAGATTCACCAATAATCTCCAATGCTAGCGAGAAACAATGTTAGTCAATCACAAAGAGCATTCTTCAATCATCCACAAAAGACAAGATATCCCAGAAAGATTTTCTCTATTATTCTTCAAGAGCCAATGGTGCCAAATTTCCCGATGGGATACAATGGGGGGGGGGGTTCTCGTCTTTATATAGCTTTTGAGAGACGCAAACTCTAACTTACTTTTACATCCGACGGTTGAGATTATAACATCATCAACGGTGGAGATCAATTTTACATGGATCAACTTGACTAGATCAAGGGGGGCGCACTTTTTGCCCAATGACACCTTGTCTAAGTCAAAATAAGATATAATATAAGATGTGATCATGGCAATACATCAAAAAGGGGGTCATTAGGGGCTTTATTCACGCTAGGCCCCATTACAACCTCATAACATATGATATAACAGTGTAATACATCAATTAGCCAAGTTGAGGGGCGCCCCTTGGGGGACGTCCTCACTGGTTGAGCCAAGAATAAAATAATCTGGACAACAAGACAGATTGAAACTGTTGGAGAACTGTCCGGGGAGCCAAACTACATCATTTGAAAAATTTCAAAGCCATTTCCTTGACCCAATAGGCCAAATCGATTTTTTCAGTGAATTCTCTAGTTCATTTTCTGGTGGTACATCCTTTGAAATTGATAAAAATCATCATAACTTTGTCTCGGCTGAGAATTGGGGAAAACTGACTGTACTGGATGATTTAGAGACACAAAAGAATGGTACAAGTGACTACTCATAACCCATGGAACACTGCAATGCTCTAGGATAACCAAATCACTGCCATCTTTAATAAAAATTGATCATTTGGCCAATAATAAAGTGATAATAATCACTGATCATGAGATTTGGGGCTAAACTCTCAAAACTTAAACCGCAGTATTGGTCCTGGGCATGTCTGGAACAAATATAAGCAATGTTTTTTTTTTGAGTCAGTGCCTTCTAAGCTCTAGTATTGGCAAAGACATAACCTTTGCAAGCTAGTCTCACCCTGCTTCCCTGTGGGGGCAAATGAGCCGAACACTATACAAAGAGTGAGTGCTCATCCTTTGACCATTGACCTTTTTTCAATACTTTCATATTTCACATAAGATAGTAGCCAACCTACAAGAGTAGGTGCCTTGGAAATCAAACTGGGCTCCAATAAATGACTAAGGCCTAGCCCCACTGCCAGCGAGCAGTCCATAGCCCCGACGGGTTTGTCTCTCCCTGCTGCACTTGTGGAGGGAAGATGAGCCTTACATTATTCAAAGAGTGAGTGCTCAATCCCTTGGCCACTGACTACTTTTTAAACATTTACTTTGCATCATTTAGATATAGCTTTTATGCGTTTCGATGCTTTAGTGTTTAGCAACACTGTTTGGAGGAGCACTTGTTTCGAGGACTAAAGGGAAACTACCCGGTGAACTTAGCCACATTGGCCAAGCCACATACTTCATAGCCAAAGACACATAACAACATGGAATCTATCATGCACAGGGGTCAAGATGGTGAAAAGATCTTCAATCTCACAAGTCTCAATCAATCTAAGTCATGGGATAAAATTCATCAACAGATGAATTGGATGGATGGGGACAAATGACACATGAAACCAACATAGCACTAATGTCTACTATTTGTATAGGCATGGCATGAGCAACAGTCTTCAACATCAAGTCCTTTGATTAGTCTTAGCACAAGTTCAAGCATTAGTACATATATAAGCATAGGTCACCATGATCATCCTAACAAGACAAGCATAGGTGTTTGATATACATCACAGTCCAAAATCAAACTATAGAAGCATATACCTGTTCTCACCATATATACCTGTCTCCATTTGATAGGCCCCTTTGTAACTGTGTGTACCATATCTGATCTGCTACTCTTCTTAAATGAACTAGGTCATCATTGGAAGCATCTCAATGGACTAATGGATCTCAGCCTTGGCAAGGAAACTCTGTTGATCAAGGCTCTGGAATGGCTGAGGCTGTAATGATCCATGCTAAAACCCCATGTGAATGAAAAGCTCAGAAGAATAAAGAAATCAATCTGTATACTGCATCATGGTATCCCAGTTGCAAATGTATATGTAATAACAGGGCCAAAGTCTTGGTTCATTACTCTTTAAGCAAATGAAAAAATGAATCAAATCTAATCTAAGAAATGAAATTAAGCTAATTTAGTGAAGTGAGTGTAGAAAAGTGACTAATCTAAACTAAGCATTAAATGTCCCTAGTGAGTTTGTGGTCCAAAGTTGAATTGGATCCAACAAATGTTTAATTTGAAGATTAATTAGTTACTGAAAGTGAAAGAAACAAATGAAAAGCACACCACAAAAAGAGACACAAGTTCCCCCAGGGGGGATGGAGACTGAGCATTGGGTAGCCTGCTGATTTTTATTATGATTTTTTACAATTTTTTGGGTGGATGCCTTTGGTCCTTTATAGATCAGGATCCAAAAGGTGTACAAGTTTCAAAGTTTTGATTCCAAGAAGGGTAGGGTGCTCCTGGGGTTTCAGATGGTCCATATTCTCAGAATATTGCCAGAACCTCCTCCTACCTGTTCATCAAAAAGTAAAAACAAGCCATCGAATTTGCACCAAATGTGCTAGATAAGTTGTTAAAAAGCATAAATGTTTAAAGTCCTACTTAAGTACTTTGAAAGATAACGAAGCACTTAACTAGGAACTAGATCTACTAAATATAAAGTCTTTGAATAACTAGATATAGTCTTTAAAAAGCATACTATGCTAAATGATATTGATAATCTTTGATCTGAATCTACTTTTGCTTAAGTATGTAATGAAACAGTAACCAAGAAACTTCCAATTTTTGAGAATGAAAGGAGAAGCAGAAGAGCCCTTGGAACTTAGGCAATGGAGTCTTGTAGTGGAACTCAAAGGGACTATGTCTTTCCAAGAGGATTCAGAAAAATGAGAGAGTCAAACTAGATCAACCCACTCCTCCAAATGGAAGCACCTGCACAACTTAGAAAAACTTGCCACAAACTTGTCAAATCCAACATTATCTACACCAAAGATTGGGATAATATGCATATAAACCAGTAAACCATGTAAATCCTAAATCTCTCAGCATACATAAATAAGAGAATGAAAGAAACAACTATTTAATTCATTCACTTGTACTGATTGAAAAAACAATTCTTCAAAGGGTAGCTTGACAAGAAAACTACAAATGAACTAATCTACAGTTACCTCCTCATGCACATATGACAATGTTCATCCACACAATGAGAGCGCTACACCACATATGACCTCCAAAGCCTTTATTCCATTAACAAAAGTATTACAATGATTACAAAGAGCTCAAGCAAAGGTTCGACTTTCCATCCTAAACGAGGAGAACTTGCTTACCTTTATAGGAAAAAATGGTGAAATGGCCAAGAGGAGTGCATCTGCCAAGTGGTAGAGAAGAGTTGAGTGAAGAGGGAGTGAACTAGAGTGAGTCTGATTGATTCTAGAAAGTGAGGCACCACCTCTAAAGAGGTAGCTCGACCTCCCTTGATCTCATGACACATATCCACAAAGAGATGCGCCCCTTCGTGAGATATGCACTCTCATCTTCAAGAAGTCGTCGCCTCTTTCCTGAGATCCCAATCTAATCTTCAATCAAATCACCTGGCTCCCTTCTAACTCAAGACTGGATTGCCACCACTCTGGTTGACTAAAAATATGTCTGAGACAAGTTTCCATAATTGGTGGGACACTGATTTTCCCATTATTTTGTCTTATTTTGCCTTTTTTAGTTCACTTTTCGAGATAAAATGAAATTAAGTGCAGAGATGATTTTAAGGAACCATACTTAATTAAAAGTGTATAAATGTTGGCGAATCTTACTAATTCTTAAAACACCAACTATAAAATGTTTGGCGATATTTTTCAAAAAATATTTTAATTTCCAAGGATTTTACATTGTTTATATAATAAATTGGTAATTTTTAGGGTGAAAAAAGTTTACCCCATCAAAATTGGGCAAAACAGGGCTTCAAAAATTGTAGAATGGCGAATCTTTTTTTGGAGAAAACCCCCTAAAAGTAGCCCATGGACTAAATTTTGCCCCGAAAATTATCCCTGATTAAGTGATTAATAATCACTAATTTCACTCTCAAAATGGGTACATAGGTAAAGTGGGTGCTTTGAGTTAGAACATGAGCACCCCCAAGGCAAATTACACCTCCTAGTACCACTTTTATGACTTAATGAATTTTTACAATTAAAATATCTCCCTTTTTACAGGAAATTTTTAGTTAATGAAAAAAAAAACTAAGGGGATTTAATGCATGTTCATAAGACTAAAAAATAATGACTAGCATGGTAATATACATTGACACTAGGCTTTAATAATCCCATAAGTCTTAACCACCAAGACAATTACTCCAGCTTTGGAGGATTGAGTGAAAAACTCGAAAATTATAAGTCGCTGAATAACGATATATAATTAACAAGGTAAAACATTCTAGAGTAATTGGATTGATGACCAAGTCCTAAGAAGGCCAAGCCGTTTACAAAAAGTCATCGTGCTACGCCATTTTATTACAACTCCCCATGGGGTGATGGACATGCGTAAAAAAAAAAAATTGGGCCAAAAAATGGCCTGTTGGACTTCTGAACTCTGATAATGAACAAGTAACTTGTTCAATCTTTGGCGGCTCAATTGCAAGTCCAACCAATGTTATCAAAACCAGACTGGTGGTCTAATTGGTTGACCCCAGGAATCCGAACAGGACCGGAACCATACAAAAAATGGGAAACAAACCAGATAAAAAAACCGGTTGAGCAAAAATACATAAAATATTCATATTTTGAATATATATATATTATATATTTTGAAAATATATAAATATTTTCAATATATATATATATATGTACATCCATGTGAATTCAAACCATTATACACAAATATGCAAAGTTTCTCATGTATATAGCAAGTAAGAGTGTATTAAACCAAAATAGCACCGTGTGCAAATACATATATGAAGAAAAGTACAGCAACAAAGAGGCTATAAATGGCCTCTACAATCAAAATATAAGCATATGGCTGTAGTCTAGACTCTAGAATCTACAATCAAATGATTCTAATCATATATTAGAATTATTTAAGTCCTCATGCTCAGACTTAGAATCATCATCTACATACTCAACATGAGCATGGCTTGACTCCCCTAGGCTTGAAGGCACCTATCCAACTGCAACATCAATGTCCACATCCTCTTGTTGTGGAAGAGGGAGCCACCTTTTGTAAGGTTAGAAGGGGTTGTGGGTCAAATAAAAATCTCACATGTGGACCCTTTTTTTTTATTTTATTTAAACAATTTGCAAATCACTGTTTTTTTGGGGGGCCTGACATTATTGTACAGAACCAGCCAAAAACAGTTTGAGCTCCCGATTTGATCCAACAAACCCTGTGAACCAGTTACCGGTCCAACCGGCCGGTTTTGTCAAAACTGGTTGGGTTCTGATAACATCGAGTCCAACTAAGTGCAACTTAGGGGGTAACACCCACCTCCAAAACAACTGACTCAAGTAGGTCACAGAACAATGAGGCACTCTTTAACTTGGCCAGAAGCATTTTATTGATTGAAGCTAAGTTTGCAAGGATATGGATATGGATACAGTATCCAATAAGGATGTGGCAAACTTTTAGAAAAGTTTGGATACGATATGATAGGGATACTGCAATATAAAAGTACATTTAACATATTTATTGTAAATATAATTTCATTTGTATTATACATAAAATTATTGCACTGAGACTAGCGAGGTGCTTACAACCCAGTATGGGGGAGATGTGTTACGTTACATGTAACGAACTCACGTTATGTACCGAAAATAAAAAGTAATGAATTTAAAAAAAAAAAAGAAAACCGAATAAAAAATAATAAAAAAAATCCATATTCGCTTATAAAATAAAAATGTAAATCCAAATAAAATGTCATTAAAAAAATAACACCTCAAGAAATTGGATGCGTCTCGGTGCTTGATAGATCTGCATTTAAGATGGATCTATGCTGGTGTACAATATACAGTGTCAGGTACATCAATAAAAATGTACATAGTAAAGAGTATGTTACTGTATTGTGTATTCTCACTCTATTGGAATAAACTCATAAAATATACATATTATCTATAATATACTTCAATTATACTGTGTATATAGCATATATACATATAATATGGTATGCGATACATTGTATAGGGTATTCACAGTGTCCTAGGTATACAGTCGTACACAGAAGACAGTACACTATGTACTGACTATGCAGTTTACTGCACTTTGTTGACAATTAACTGTGTACTGTCCACAGTATACGACACTTGTATAAAGTACATTACTTCATACTACACTGTGTACACCGTGTAATGTTTATATACAAAGTGTATATGCCATGTGCACTGTATTTCTCTGATCAAAGCTCCTTAAAGTTAAAGAGTTACAAATACCTGCACATTGTGATTATTTCACACACACCTCTGAAATACTGTTTTGATATAATGGGCCTGTTTAAAATATATCGTTTCGTTCATGCAAATTTTGCATACAGACATTTGAGCTTGAATATGATGATATTTAAGATCAACATTTTTGTAGCCAGAGAGAGATACATAAAAAAGTGGGAAAAGTTATGATATTATTTTGTTGCTCTTCGCTGGAGCTATTTTGTCTCATGGGGTCATTTCTCAGCTATAGCCTTTTATACATTTTTTTGGTTAGGGTAAGCATTGTTTTTGACCCATGGAGAGCGATGAACCTCATTTCTGCATTATTATGGTCCCAACTCAGCCAAATGGCTTTTGATACATGGGTATACTATTGTTTCTTAAAATGGGAAAATTCACTCTGCTAAGCATTGAGTTCACATTGTTGTCTTATTTCGAGTCTAGTTGATCTTTAAAATCAACTTTTAGGTTGTCATAATAGATGGCAGCTTCAGGGTTCATTTATTGTGTGTGAGTGCACATCCAACGAAGAATGCTGATGGAAGTGCCTTGTCTTGTTGGACATTATATTTTGGCATTCTGCCAAGCCCATGCACCTACTATGCTATATGTGTAGTACCAGTCCTGTTGGTCATTGTATGTTGTTGGGATGGCTACTGACCAAGAATGAAAATTGCCTAATCAAGCATGCAGTTTAGAGATGTTGCTTGTAACCGGGACTTGACATAATCACTATTTAGGTAAAATGACAAACCTGCATAAATCTCTGCAAACGCCCTCTCTTTTGTAAGTAGAATCATATGTAGCATCTGAAGGAGGGATTAGAAGAATGTATATTTTCAGAAGCAAATACTTTTCTAAGCTAATATTTAGACATATCATTGATGTTTTCTGTGCATTTCTTTGAAAAGACTAGGTAGACTGTCATTAAAACATGTTCTATGTTATCTACAGTGGAAATATGGTGGATGCCTTCAGATCACATATAATGCAAACAAAAGATCTTGGGACCTGTCCAGTTCGCCAGATAGGGGGGTGCACTTTTCTTTACATGAGAATCAGCAATGTCTATATTGTCGTTGTAGTCAGTAGCAATGCAAATGCAGCTTGTGCTCTGAAATTCATTGTGGAGGTTTGTGCTTTTGTTTCTCTGTTATCCTTAGGAGTTCAATGATTTTGAGTAGCTATATATTGTTCTTCTCTTTTACAGTCATTCTTAGAGATCAAATACACTCATTAGATAAACACCATATGCTCGAGATAGGTTTGACATATTAGCAATACATAGAATTAATGCAATCATGAGCATTTTTTCTATGAAAGAGCATGCTCTGTCTCAGTAAGGATTTACATGCTACATTGGAAGATGATTATACCATGGGTTCCGCTGCAACTTTGATTCATGTTGTTCTTGGTCATACTTGCACACTTCCAAAAGTTGCTCCTTTGATTAATGTGGCAGGAGCTGCAGTCTCCCACACTCTGCTTTGTTGATGAATGATGTAAGGTTGTTACTTTGATGAGTGCTATTCCTGTCTGGACCTCCATACTGACAAAGATATCAAAGATGAGATTAGAGTAAGAGAGACAACCTTCTATTGAATGAACAACCTCTCAATACATCATGATCCAAATCTGATATCAAAATAGTGTTAAAAGGGCTTAAAGACCACGCTTCATCCTCTTCTTTAAGCAAAGAACAGCCAACTATGACAAGCCAAAACAACCCTTTACAAAAAGATCTGGCAGCAATACATCTATGGCAGCCTCACATACATACAAGATCAAGGAGAAAAAGACGGAAGCTCCGATTCGTCAAGCCCTTCCTCCCCTTACCTGCAATTTCAAAGTCTTTTGCCCTAAGGGGATTTTCATTCTCTTGAACTTTTATCTTTCAAAGGAACGGAAGTCTCCTTATATAGCTCCTCTCCTCAACAAATTTCCAATAAAATATTGTAAATAATGCTTTAGCAGGTCAGAGATCCATCTTTTCGTCCAAGAAATAATAATAAAATATCAGTAAAAAGTTTTGTAGTCTCCTAGGAGTAGGGTGCTCCTCATTGTGGGTGAAGAAATCCATTAAAGAAAGGCTGAAGTATATCCACAAGGACACATGTCCTCTCATGCAAGGCGCTCCTCATCTAGGGCCTTTTTTACACTTGGGGAAGTGTTATATGCTTCCTTGCTTCCATGTGTCAATGCCATAAGGAAATGCTTCTTCAAAAGCTGCCGTTACTCCTTTTTAAGTTTTTACCATGAAATATGCCATATACCATGGAAATGAAGGAGAGACTTGAAAAAATGGAAGGCCAACATCTAGCCCAAATTGAGAGAATGGAAAATAAACATCTGGCCCAGATGAAACATATACATAACAAAGTTATCAGTATGGAGAGGGCACAGTCACAACCTGTACCAAGAACATTCTCTCCAAAAGTAAACTGGCAAAGGAAAGCACCCAACCATGAACTGAGGCCTCCTCATCAATTAGAAGCTGCTAACATGGTTGAACCTTACACACCATTTTGTAGGGCATGTGAAGACTTTCATGAGTAATCTTCTTGCTATTATGCATGCTATGTTCATGAGCATGGTTTTCCAGAGGGTTGTAGTCCTAAAGCATCATCAAGCGAGCCTGAGTATATAAACTATGTAGGTGACATGCATAATATTTTCAGAGAAAGTTGGAGAGAGGCAAAACAATATTCAAGAGAGCTTGATTACATTAACACAGTTGAGCAACTCCCTCTTGTCACCACAAAAACCTGGAGCCAAGGAAGAGAGTACAGTCAAGAGCATGATACAAGTGATGAAGAGTCCCTTACACCTGACATGGATGATGACTACGAGACTTTAATTGAAAATCCAATCTTAGAAATTTTGTGTGATGAGAATCCTCCATGCTCTCCACCTAATGACAAATATTTGGAAAGTTGGGTCCACTGTGATATCTTTGAAACCCAGCTTTTTGAAGAAGATTGTTTCGAGCAGAATGAGGAGTGTAGCCAGGGACTTGATACCAGTGATGAGGCATCTCTCATATCCGACATAGATGGCGATGATGACTATTGGACTTTTATTGAAAATCCAACCTATGATATTTTTGAAAATATTTTTGAGAATCCCATCTATGATGTGTCCAGTGAGGGGAGTTTTTATTCTGAAACTTATGAAAGTTGTAAAGAAGAGCAGTTGGAGTTTTCCTATGATCAGTCAGAGTTGTATTTGAGTATCTGTAACGAGGACTTGGAGAAGCAGTCCAGTGAAGAATAAGATGGGGTGCAACTAGCTGAAGTTTTTCCTCGGCCATCTTCTTCACATATAGATGTTCCTTATGATTGGGAGCAATTTTCGGCTTACACAAAGTTATCAGCAGATAAGCCCTTTTGATGAGTATGATGATCTACCTCACCATACAGATTTTTACATCAGTCCTATCCAATCTTGGATGGAAGAATCCTGCAAGAGCACCTATCAGTTTGCGAAGAAGTTCGATGACATTATTCATACCTATGATTCCCCATCCAACCCTCCCATTCTGGATCATCTCGCAGGTTTGCATTTTCTGGAAATTGTGTCCTTTGGCTGGTAACCAAAGACAAGGCAAAACCTTTTTATATTAATAAAATTCTTAGGTGTCTACACTGGATTTATGATTACACCTAACCTTTTTTATATCATGCTTAGAGTAGGAAAATAGGCTCCTCAAAGTGAGCATTTTTTTTCTGTACTTAGAAATAATAAATTTTTAGTTAAGTTTTGTCATTTCCTTGAATAAAACAAACTTTTGGATCGTTGGCTCTTTTTCATAAAGCTTGTGCTACTGAGGTTTTCTTGTCAAGTTGAGATGTTTTTACAGGATATGGAAACCAGAGATTCTGGTGTTCTCGTATGCTCTCCTTGCATCAGAGACTAGATCGAGCACACGTCCCGCAGTTGGAGTCTGAATGTTATCCACTAATTTTGCACTTAGTGGATTTTCGGTGAGCCGCCAGAGTATCGAACAAGTACACTTGTTCATGATCAGAGTTTAGAAGTCCGCCAGCCTTTTTCTGGGAGTCTGTTCGAAGTTTTTTGTAAATACATGTTCATACCCCCTTGGGAAAATTTAAAAAAATGCCCTAAAACTTAATTTTTTATAAAAGGCTCGGCTTCCCGGACTTAAGCATCAAGTCGACTAGCCCAGAGTGTTTTTTTCCTTGGTTATTATTGGTTGTTGAACAAACGACTAATAATTTATGAGTTTTTCACTCACACCTCCAAAGCTGGGGTGGTTGTCTTGGTGTTTCGGCCTTAGGAGGTTATTAGAGCCTTTGTGTCAGTGTTTTTCAACATGCTAGGCATTCCGATTGAGTCGTATGAACATGTACTAGGTCCCCCTAGAGTTTCGTTGGATTCCGAGAAAAAGTAATTTTTTTTTCTTTTCTGTTTTTTAAGCCATTTTTTAATGGTTTAAATAGAAAAATTCAAAGTGTGAAAAAAGTGTGTTCCGGAGTCGGTTTTTGGCCTGGTTGGGCTCATTTTCAAGCCCGGAGCAGCATCTTTACCCTAGGGGCCACTTTCACTATGTTTCGGCCAACAAAAGCATCTTGGAGGGCATCATTTGGCTATCAAGGCATCAGAGTGGCATTTTAATGCTAATCTTGGACAAAATGCACCAAAGTCAAACTATTCAAAAGTCAAAATTAATTAAAAAAAATAGTGAAAAGGTGACTTGGCATATGGTCCAAATAGTCTTACGACCCTTTTTCAACTTAAGTGGGTAAAATATTATATTAAAACTTTGTTAAAGAGTGGGTTTTAATGCATAAGGCTCACGTGAAAGAGAGGGTTGATGTCAACATGAATTTGGAAAGAATGGAGGCTAGCGAGTGGACCCCTCCCACTTTGAACTTGTTTTATTTTGTTAATACTTTGGCTTAAAAACTTGTTCGGTGAATAAGGCTCACGTGGATGGAAATTTGAAGAGAAAGCTCACGCTAGCATGTGAGTAGGATTGGTGGACTCCCTCCACTTTAAGAATATTATCAAAATAAAACCATGACATAAGTATGGCATCTCGTGGAGGCTACCAATTAATTTATTAAGGTGACGTCAACTCCAAGTGGAGACTCACGCTAATTTTGGTGGGTGCGAATGGGGTGAGGGTGAACCCCCCATTCGTTAGTAATCCTTTGTTATTTCATATGTTGGATTCGACCTTTCATCAAATATTTCCTCATTCACGCCAATTCCAATATGCCGTACCATTCGCATGAGGAAGAGGCTCACGTGTGGCGAGTTTGGTAAGGTTTTTGGTGATGTGGCCCTTAGGACTTGAGTTGGTAGCAGAGGTGGCATCTACCTCTCTAGTTCCTCTTCACTTCAACAAAGGTTCAATTCAGTTTAGCTCCTCTTCAACTCAATTAACTCCGGGTTGTTCTTCAGTTCATTAATTCCCCCCTGGGGCTCAGTTTTTGTATAAGTAGAGGTGCTTTGCACTCTCTTCGATATGGATATTTTGGGCAAACTTACTCTGCCGGATTGTAATTGTGTTATAGCTTTTTGCTATTGGAAATAAAGTGACTTTGGAGGTCCATATGGTGTGTTGATTCTTGTCATGGGAAGTGCTTCATCTGTATCAAGGTGATTTTGTTCTTGTTTATTACTTATATTTCATTATTTTGATCAAATTGTTAGCTTAGAAGGCTTTATTAAGTCCATAGGGTGGGCATTTGAGTTCAATTTGTCCATTTATGCTGGGTTTTATGTGATTTGGAAGGAGTAGTTTGTAATTGGAAATACTTATACACTTCTAATCCCATTTTGCTTTGCATACAATATTTGATCAAGATGTGTTTGTAAGTGGTTTCTTGTGCAGATCTCCCAGGTTTGAAGAGAATTTTGAGCTCGGTTGTTTCTCTCATCTTTTCAAAAGACCTATTTTTTTTGACATTGTGTGCATTTCAGGGCCTCCTAAAGTTGATCTCAAACCTCAAAAATTTGGCAAGAGGCACTAGTTCGAGGATCCATCTCTCAAAAATACATCTTAAAACTCGGTTACTTGCTACATTGGAAGCCCTAAACCTCCTCCTTTTGTTTTTGGCCTCCTACTTTCTCCTAGCTTTCTCCCTCTCTTTCGCTGCCCTCTTTGCCCTCTTTCGCTGCCCTCTTTTTGTCCTCTTTTCCTCTTTTTTGCAGCCCTCTTTCGCTGCCCTCTTTGCCCTCTTTTGTTGCCCTCTTTTTGTCCTCTTCCTCTTTTTTTGCAGCCCTCTTTCGCTGCCCTCTTTGCCCTCTTTCGCTGTCCTCTTTGGGCCTCCTTTTGCCTTCTTTGCTTCTTCTTTACAGCCCCCCTTTGGCTGCCCCTTGTCTTGCATTTATCCCTTTCCTTTCTCCTTCTTTTCTCTCTACCTTCCTAGCTCTCTCATCCCTTTCGTTTTACCTGTAGAATTGTTCAAGCTTCCTCCTTTTTTGTTCCCCCTTGAGCATTTCAAAAAATCACAAAAAACAACAAAGGTTATTTGGTTAAGAGTTAGTTTTGTCTCATTTATAAAAAGATTGAATAGTTAGATCTCCTTCCATTGTATGCTTTTTCCATTCATAGATCTCACAATCACATTCCTTTGAAAAAGTGGCATTAGATTTTACTTGTTGCAATCTTAGAATCTAGGGTAGTTTCATTTCCTTTTTTATTTTTTAGCTAATGCCTAATGGGTGCTTTGAGATGACTTGTCTTGTGTAGGTATTTGAAGGATACGAGAACCAAAAGGCTAGATACAAGCAAGTTTTGATCCCAAGGAGCTAGATCTAAAACAAAGAATAATTTCAAGAAGAGAAGCCATTTACACCCAACAAGGAACAAACCTTCACAAATACCAAGGAAATCCAAAACTCAAAGTCCAAACTCATCTTTCTCCTTTGTATAAGCCCTCAAAAGGCTTTAGCTTCATTTCATTAGTTGCATTTCCATTTTAAGGGTTGAATTCCCTCATTTTGTACTTGATTAATAAAATAAGGCTAAGTGGGATAAAGCCTCCCATAGTTGGTTTTTCTACCCCATTTGGGGGAAGAGTGTGTTGTGTGTTCTTAGCTTAAATTTGCTTTAAGTATTTAGAATAGTTTCATTTGTGCTTAGAACACTAATTGTTAGTTTAGTTTGTTTTTTTCTTTCCTTATCGTAGTTTATTTTTGCAAGTAGCTTAGCTTCATTTTTATTGTAGAATACTAAATTGCTAGATTAGTTCATTTTGCAAGTAGTACATTAACTATCGAGGCATTTGTTTATCATTTATTTGAGCTATTCACTTGTGTTTCCTTGTTTAAAATTTATAAATCTTTAAAAGGAATCAAGACTCTTGAACTTTGTTATAAGACGAAGTCAAGAGCACTTTCTATCAGAGAGCATCTGTTTTGCACTTTTACTGCATTTAGCATATAGATTAGTCAAAGACTCTTGAACTTTGTCATAAGACGAAGTCAAGAGCACTCTCTGTCGGAGAGGTTCATTGTGCTTTAATTAAAATTCTCCACTCACATCCCCTTTCCAAAATTTATTTCGTTGCTTTCCATCACCAAGTATGCTCTGCCAACCCTAAAAAGTTGGATTATTACTCAGAACGGTGATTGGATTGGTTAATCTTACAAGTGATAACCATAATAAAATCTTCATCCCCATAAATCAACGAACTGGCGTTGTTTCGAGAGATACTCAGGTAGTAAGGAAATTCCTACTGGTGGCGCCGGAAATCACCGTCGTCATAGAGTTCTAGCTTGCTGGTTAAATCCATTAGACACCTAGCCTAGAATACTGGACGGTCCGTCAGGTCACTGTTATCACATATATAGTAGCCGACCTACCATATTCTATTTTTCAGATAGAGCACATTTTTCAGCCAGATCTCTTACATATGAGATGCTGAGATGAGCAGTTTTGACGGATCATTATTTTATTCGTGGACTATTGTACTCTCCCATGTCAGGACTGAGTCTCAGGACACTCAGATTTGAGGATTGATGTAGCCATTTAGTCATTTACAAAGCAGTTATTGATGCTCAAATTTGTATCAGTGCTTTCTCATTGGATAGATGATGGTTCAGATGGATTATTTGCATGATTATGACTTGGCATTTATTTTATTGTGTTATGGTTATCATTGCTCTTATACTCATCTTTGTGACATATACTAGCATTTAGTGTCATGATCTGGCGGTCATAAATATATGGACTTGGATGTATTTGTATTATGTATTGGTGTCCCTACTTAGACTTGGAAGTTCTTGATCTATACTCATTGGTTTTACTCTCCCTAGGGAGAATAGAGGTAGTCATTCCCACCATTCTTTGGCTTGCTAGTGTTGGTTTCATCTTTCACTATCTCCACCCGTCCATTACCTTCCAGTTTTGTTTTTAACCCGACTTACTACTTGACTTATGGCATGGCGGACCTTTTCCCCGCTAGAACCTTTGTTGGACAAACCTCCCTATTTATAGTGTGCCTTGGTTATGAGTTGGTGATAGAACTTGCCTTTGGTGAGTTGGATTGTATGCCAAAATCATTCTGGTCGGTTGTCCCGATGTTTGGCATTGTGCAGAACTCCCCCTAGTCACTTGAGATGTTGTTGGCTAAAACTGAAAGCTCATGTACTACTTATATTGAAAATGTTTATATATGCGCCCATGGAAAATGTAAATTCTAAAATGTGTTTCTTAACATATACAAGCAAAGGGAAAGAGCAATGAAATGCTAAAATACTCCGTGAAGGGTATAAGAAAAGGTCCCAAAAGCAATGGTTAAATATTTGCTATATCCAAATATTGCTGACCTTATAAATTTGAATATGTCCTGGATGAAAGCTGCAGTTAGCTGTGCTTTTAAGCACTGGTGAAGTCCCCAAAAGGACATATAGGCCAAAAAGGCCATGGAAATAAAATTGATGGTCCTAATGAACTTGGATCAAACTTGATGTAGACATGATGCCTAAGTTGAATAAGCATTCTCTAAACAACTCAACCATTTGTAAGGCATTGCCATTCCCTGTGTTATTGTTTGTCCGGCATATAGTTATACTGAGTATTCCCTTCCCATATCCAAAGTGTCATGATGTTAAGTTGGTAAGTCATCCTTTACCCTAGCCTTGTCAATTTCAGCGTTCACCCTTCACTAGCAAATTGACTACAACTATGAAGTGAGTATAGTCCTGAAAGTCTGGTCTGAGTAATAATAAATAAAACCCTATATATGTATTTGGTTGATGTACCGCCAGTGAGGTGACTGCTACTTGTTATAAATGTTACTTAAATGATTTGTAGAGCATGTCTTAGCCTTGTAACACTTGCAGCAGATGGATGGTAGCTTGAGTTATATTATTGGTATCCGGTCATTTACAGCTGATTATATTGTCTATTCGATACTGTTGATGATCAGGCAGAGACCTGGTAGGGGTATGAGTATACACCCTAGATGGATTTGGACTCTCTGACTCTAGTGAGATAGCTTATTCTCAGTTCCGGGCACTTGCAGAGATGATCGGGCTTATTTTACCTTTTTGATGCAGTTTTGCTTCACAGGATGATGTGTCTGAGCAGGGAGATGTTTTATTGGGATCTCCTAGGGCGCTGTATGGGGCATAGGGGGTGCAGCCACTTGATTGTACTATAGTACCCCCATCCCAGAGAGCCCGATGGGCTCAGTTTGACAACGCAGGCACCCTAGGAGGCTGTTTTGGCAGGTTCACATTTCCTGAGGCAGATTAAAAAAATGATAAAATGGCTATTGAAGAAATCGATTTGGGCTACTGAGGCAAGGAAATGACATGGGATGAGTCATGATGATGAGTGTGATGTCCTCCGCACCTTCTCCAGCAGTTGCAGCACCTGATTGGGCCCACACCCATTTTTTGGGCATTTTTATATTATTTTTTGGAGCTTTTGGGAGGCTCATGATTCCCTCAAAGAGGCACAAAGTCAACAAATTAAAATATTATATTATTTTATTGTGCCATGGGGCACCCAGAGGGAGTTAGTTAACACTCCATGGACCCACCATGTGCTTCATTTATTTCTTGTTGAGTAGGGTACCCTCCTTATGGGTGATTTAGTCCACTTTGGTGCTTTATGGTTATATTGATCCATGTATTGTATGTTGAGCTCATCTCAACCATTGATTAGAACATTTATATCTTTTGATCTTAGCCACTCGTTTTGAAAGTGGTTAGGATTTTGGTTCTCTCATTTCTATTTAAAGGAGAGAGCTTCTCATTTGTAAGGGGTCTTTGGCTCTTGAATCTGAATAATAGAAAGATATTTTGTGGATCTGCTTTGCATCTAATGTTCTTTGGTGATGATTGAAAAATTTCTTGCTTCCTAGCATTCGGAATATTTGGTGAGATCTATATCTTTTTTCGGGATCATTGCCTTGTCTACAGGAGGGCGTTTTTAGCTGGAGCGTTTTTGCAGGGGGACCTCAACACGCTCAGATTGTCTTCGTCTTGTATCAGGGGGTTTTCATTAGCTTCATTGTGATATATGATTACATCTTGTTACTTTTCTGTAGATATAGCTTTTTCTTTTGTGGTACAACAAATTTGATATTGTTGTTTGCTTGTGCAGGATAGGGGGGCGCATTGGTCACTTGGAGCATAACGTTGGTCCTAGAGCTCACTTAGATCTTCCAGAATTGATCGGGACGGCGGGGATCATCATCATCAAGGCATCTACAAGCATTTCCAAGTAAGATCTACAAGTAAGTCTCTTCTCTTTCAGGTCTCAATCCATTGTACCTGCTTTTTCTTCAATTTTTTTGAAAAACTCCGAAATAATAAAAATCCAAAATATACTTAATCGGGGAACCGCTTGATCTTTGAACAAACCATTTCTGGGTTTTGTAGATTGGGCATCCCTCTCACCAAATCCTCCTCAACGCTGTCCAAATTGTGATTGGTTTGCCCTAGATCTGACTTTCTAACTACTCAAACCCTAGCACCCTAATTGGAATTTTGACTTTTCAAGATTTGACTTTTTTTCAGAAATTAATCACTTTGGTTTGTAGATCAGGTCTTCCTCACTCCCAGAACACCCCCAACGCTGAGCTAGTTCCATCCAGGTAGCCATAGATCTGAAAAACTGACTTTCAGCCTCCTAGCATCCCTCATCAGATTTTGACTTTTACAGATCTGATTTTTCTAGAAATTTTCTGACTTGGGTTTGTAGATCAGGCCATTTTGATCTCATCTTCCCTCCAACGCTGAGCTGATAGTCTCCTGGTTGTCCTAGATCTGCAGATTTGCCTTTCCAAACCCTAGCGCTAGCCCTCCTTCTATTGGTTTCCCTGTAAACTGAATCCTCTGAGCCAAACACTTTTCTGGGTCCATAGAAGGGCATATCCCAGGTGGATTCACTTTAACACTGTGCAAATACTGACTCCATTACCCAAGGCTCAACAGGCACTGATATACAAGCATAGCGCTGGCCCTCTTTTGATCTTTTTCCCCTGAAAATTGACTGCTCCTCGATGACTCAGGTAATCTGACATTGTCATATCTCTCATTGAGTCTATCCCTTTGGTACTAGACAATCCCAACTCTGTCCTTACTCACCCTGCCTCGGTTACGTTTCCCAAGGTAACAGTTATCTTCATCTGTTGCTAGTACCTCAACCCTAGATCTAAGTATTACCCCTATAGGTCACTTTGGATCTACCCTTATACGACTGAAACCCTCATCCAAAGCCCTAGTTCACTTAGTATCATCTTCCATAGATCTAGAGTTTCCAATTACCTTACACCTTACGTACCTCAAGCCATACTTGATCTGTTTTGGTGTCTAGGTCTGATCTCTCCTGTCGGGAGTAGATCTGGGTCTCCCCCTTTGTTGTCTTGGACTTAGATAACATAAAGCAAAGACTGCCTTGATTGGCATGACAACCATTCATTTGGGAGTCTAGGCAGTCTTGGTTCCACCTCTTTAGTTGCTTGCCCCTCTACCATCCATCCTGGATCCATCATACATAGGCAACTACAAGGTTGGTGACAACGGTCACCAAGGGGAGCCACTGAAGGTATACTTTTCCGGCTGAACTCATACCTTGCTTTTTAAGCCTTAATAATCAAGATCACTAAAACTCATAAAATCAACCAAGATAATTTGCACAACATTCTCACCAACATTATTCTGAGACTTGTATCTTCAGCATCCCCAAGCACTACACATTTTGACTCCATTTGGCACTGGTCACTTTGAACTTTCATATATGAATTAATCTGGGCCATTTGTCCATTGCGAATCTGTTTAAGTTATTATCTATCTGTGGATGCCATTTTATTGTACAAGTCTTCATTATATTGTTTATCTACAATCTTGTATCTGCAATGTGGCTTGCTCTTATCTTGTGTTTATCTCATTCATTACAAAAATTGTGATCTCATTAAAAAACTCCTAAACAACACCCATCCCCATCCACAACCATAAAAACACTTAAAAAACAAAGAGCCATAAACAACTCTTTGTAGGGACTACCCCCCTTGGCTTCGTTAGGAGTTTGCCTAAACGGAGGAGCTGGGATTCAAGTGACAATACCTGGCTCATTGCTTGCCCCCAAGGCCACACCTCTCCCACTTGTAGTGAGGAGACAACTTTCGAAAGATTTCTGCTGCTGGTGTGCATCTCGATGGACAACACACCTAAGTGAGAAAAATCTCAACTCACTAGTGCAACCTTGGGGGCAAGTTCAGGTTAGTGCCATTGACACCTCAACACTTAACCTCTCTGTTTAGGCTAACTCCCAAACAAAGCCAAGGGAGGCTACCCTAATAAAATGAAATTGAGTAATATTAATCAAGGGAGTTAATCTATGGATACAAATGCTAAAGATAATATGAGATATAAGCCAAGCACAAAACTGGAAATAGGTCTAAGATAAGAAATAGCGAGAAGCATAAATCACTTAGATCTATTTGATTTTATAGTGCTTTAGAAGATATTTGCAAATCAATAACAAAGCTTTTAAAGATCATTGCATGTGATAACTTAAAAGTTAAATAAATGACATGAAATAAGAATAGTGCCTTTAAGACTTAGATGATTTGGAAGTTAGGGAGCATTGGTAAAATCCACCGTTGATTGCAGTTAGAAAACTATTCTAGATTGCAAGTTAGAAATTAGAAGTTAGAGAACTACTCTAGATTGCAAGTTAGTCTTAGCTAATGTTGGTGAGTAGTGGTGAAAACCACTATTGATTGTAAGTTAGCCTACCTAAGAAAATTAAAATCAGTTAGAGAACTACTTTAGATTGTAAGTTACTTATTCACTTAAATGATGAATAAGTAAGAAGCAAGATAGTCTAACTAACTAAGCTAAGTTATGAAAGACGATGCAACATTAATAAAGCTTGAAAGTTATCAAAGATGCATGCTTCTTTTAACCTACATATGCAAAGAAGAGGGAAGGGGACTTAAAAAATATGAGTGGTAAAATCCACTTTTAAGCAGTGGTAAAAACCATTTTAGTTTCTGAGATATTATATGCATTTAGGACATATTTATGCACAACCTAGCAGCTAATTGATTGGCAAGAAATCAGCCACTAACCCGACACAACTACAGACCACCCCTCTCCAACGTGTCACTAATGGAGGAAGCTCCTCTTTTAGGTTTCCCAGGCTTAACAGTGGACAAGCCTAGACTAACCAAGGGAGAGACCCTAGCCAAACTTTCTCTAAGGAAAACTATGAAGGTTTGGTTCACCAAAGTTAATGATCTAGCTCTAGATTTTAAACAAGAGGTGCCTAACAAGGAAGTATATGATTAGGTTTAAGACAACCCTCCAAGCTAATGATTCAATGACCATGTAAAGGTATAGTATGAATTAGCGTATGGCATTTGTATTGTGAACAAGATATGACAATAATCAAAGAATTAAACTATCATAAATGCACCATTAATCATCCACATGTGTAAATAAAGTAATAACTTATGATGCCAAGAGAAGCAAAAGTGCGAATTGATAAATGACCTAGTTTATCTCTATTGCATTTACATGGGAGAAATCAACTTATAAATTATAATATTAGGCAAATGCAAATTGCTTTATCATGACAATATACCACAAGACGTTATCCAAGAATTATAGCATATGGGTTAGATGAAAGCATTCATAGCATTCACAACTTGAGAAAAATGAAACTATCATCCATGAATTGTTAGGATTACTCACATGTGTAATATAACAACAATTTATGACAATTGGGGAAGTGCGAATTGCTTAGTGAACCACAAAAAGTTGTTGAGTTGAATATTTATAACATGTGGATTAAGACATTTACAAGTGATAATCGATTAAACACATAAGCCTTAGACTATAAAAAGTGTGATTTGTGTTGATTTTTGGGCAGCATCAAGCGCTATTCTCTAGGAGATTGGCATCATCCTGGGGCTGAGGATCTAGTTAGGTATTAGGATGTTGATGTCAATTGTTCTCCTCCAGGAGGAGACTACATCAACATGAGAAGACCTTTCTTATGAAGATTTTGAAGACAAGTTGGCCATTGAAAATGAAAGAGGACCCAATGTAAAGTACTTAATGAAAGAACCTAAGGGTTCTAGGGCTCATGTGGACCATGAAGACCAAGAAGGGCTAGAGCTTAGCCCAAGATGGTTTTATCTAAGACTTCATGAGAAATTAGAAAAGGAGATTTTAACGTTGCTTCCAAGACATTCAAAGAATAATCTTCCTTGTATATAATGATGCACTTGAGTTGACATGTGTGGACCAAGAGAAAGGGCTAAGAATTTGTCAAAAGGTGACTTACCCAAGAAGGGTGGGTTAAAAGCTCTTAATGAACTTAAAAGGACCCCAACTAATGTTTGAAGTGTCAAAATCCCACATTGAAATTAAAAGAGCCCTAACTAAAGTCTTTTATATTATTTGTTGACTCCTTGACTTATGGTATTTGCCCCTTGGATTATTCAGTGGTGAAATATAAAAGGAAGCTCTCTCTCACTTGATGAACACATGTTCAATAATTTTTCTTTATATTTGTCCAAAATTTCGATCGAGGAACTGCTGCTAGTGTTGAGGACCTCACCAATATGTGATCAAACCCTAGAAGTCTGATGTCTGCTCATAGAAAGAGTACCGAAGTTTTGCTAAGCCCTTAAAAGGGCCACCGAGTCACCAAAGAAGGGCTGTCGAGATCCCTAGCAGGCTTTCGAGTTTTGATAAAGCCTTAAATAGGGCTCTCGAGACTCCTGTTAAGGCTGTCGAGGTCTGATATAGCCCTAAAGAGGGTTGCTGTGAATCTTGAAGAGCTGCTGAGAGTCTGCTGTGACACCAAAGGAGACCATCGACGGTTGGATAAGGCCCTAAGTAGGGATGCAAGTACTTAGTATAGGCCACCGAGGGTTTTGCTAAGCCATAAATAGGGCTTCCTTGACACCAGAAGTTTGGTTAAGCCCTAACAAGGGTTGCCAAGACACCAGATAAAGTCATTGTGATAACACAGAACTCTAGTAGGGTTACTGGGTCAATGATCAAGGCTACCGAAGATCAAATCAAGCCTCACTAAGGTTGACACTGCTCAAATTGAAGTCAACGAAGGTTAGATCCAACCATCAGTAAGACTTTCGTTGCTCAGTTGAGGCCACGAGGGTTGTCGTTGCACATGTTGAAGCCACCGTGGGTTAGTTCAAGGGTTTAGCAGAGATGTCGGTGCACAGTTGAAGTCACTGAAGATTGGATCAAGCCCTAATAGGGTTGTTATTACATTGTTGAGGTCACCATGGGCCTAATGTTGCTCATTCCATATCGTCTTTGATGAGATCAAGCCTTAATATGGCTGTCACTGGCTCAAATTTAGACTTCCTTCACCTACAACAGGTCTTAACATCATCATATGAAGTTGGACAGTGGGCTGTTACAAAGTTAAAGTAGACCTCTAGTGACTGTCAGTAGACAAGGAAAAGAAGAGATAGGGATGATGTCAACATCTAGAAGGGCTTACATCAGCAGGACTTGTTAAAGTCATGGTAAAGAAAGAGTAGCAACTCCTAATTCTGTAGTATCATACTTCAGATGAAAAGATAAGTACTTGGTCTCTCTATTTTGTTTACCTTCATTTGAGAAGGGTTTAACTTTTATGGTCATGATGTATGCTTACTCTTCCATTAATGAATCTATCATAAGAAAGGTTGCTGAGTTTTTCCCTCAGGAGGAGAGAGGGTTTTCCTAGGGTAAGAAATCATGGTGTCTATTGTGCATGTTATTATGATGTGATGTGTTTACTTTCTGCTCTATTTAAGTTTGCTGTCATATTGTTCATAAGAACTTAATATGGTTGATACTTTCATGTGTAATTGTGTTAAAGAATTTTTTTAGAATACATACATAATTACCTATTTATGAAAGTAGTTAAAAATTCAACAAATTGCTACCAAGATGTCACAACAAATTGCATGTAGGTCTAGAAGTTACATCCATTTTACCAAGATAGCGAATTGGCTTAGGAATCTTAGATAATTTAGATAAGATAAGATAAGATAAGATACTTTTATTAATGTCCAACTAATGACCACAAAGTAGGTCAACGGGACCGTCGGTTACAATGATGTCTGTGCTATGTGGGAGGACCAATCGGTTCCCTATTTAAAAGCAAAAGCAAAAGCAAAAGCAAAAGCAAAACAATGCAGCAAACTTAAAAGATGAGCAAGACAAATTGGGTTGAGGTATGAGAGAGCCCCAAACCTAGCCTCGACTATCAAACTCTGCACTAGGGCGAAGAAGCTCTGGTGGAGAAGATCCCGGAGCTGAGAAGACCGAGAGGTTTGCTACTCCTAACATCCGAGGCTGAAAGAAGAGAACTGAGGAAAGTTCAGTAACGTCTGCTGGGCTGTAGAGGGGTTGGTGGGTACGGAGCGGCCGTTGCGGTGCTGCTGGTGGGGTCTGGAGGACCTAGTTCTTCTCTCTGGGAGAGGCTTGGAGCGAACCTGTTGCTGAGGTCTCGTGGGTCGATATCCACGGGTCCTCACCGATCTGGAAGCTGGATCAGGATCTAAGTCGGTAGATCTCTTGGTGCCCCTTGTTGAGGGGAGCACGCTGAAGAACGCTGTGATCCTTTATGTGGTGTCGAGCCTGGTGGGGAGCTGAAGAATATGCGCTTGAAGCCTGAGAGATTCCTGGATGTAGAGTGCTACACATCTCTGATTCGTGTACTTGAAAAAGTTGTCTAGGGTCTGAAGCCCTCTGAACAGGCAATGGAACCGTCCTCTGATCTCGTAATATACAGGGCATCTGAAGATAAAGTGTGACTCGGTTTCCACCTCTTGTAGATGACATAGCTGACAGATCTTGGTCGGTCTATCGATTTGGTGGTCGGTCTCTACTCGAAGTCTATGGGATCCTACTTTGAATTGCTCGAGGGGGATCCAGAGAGCGTCCATCCAGTGGCGGAGCGTGTACTGGGGTTGGACAATGAGCTCGTCTCTGATCTCCAGAAAGTGCTCCGCGTAGAAAGCCATCTTTGGGCGCAATCCTTCGGGGGGATTGACCCATGTAACCTGAACGAACTGCTTGTAAATATCCTCCTTGATGATCTTATTTAGCTTCTGTCGGGTGGGAAGAAGGTGTCTGGGGGCATTCAAAGAGTATCGGAATGGGGGTAGACCATCCATCTGAATCTCTACTAATGCGAGGATCCCGGAAACCCCTGTGAACCAACACTTGCCTCTGCCTGACTGGGTGTGAGCGATACCCTCGAAAGAGCAGTAGGCTAAATATGGATATCTGTCCTGACCCTTTAGTGTGTTTGCAAAGCCCTGGACCCGATGTAAGAAAGAGACCAGTCTGAAGATCGTCTCAAGGTGGAAGGGGTGGGCCCCAAACTCTGACAGGATGATGTGCAGCGATACTGTCTGCTTGCATCGGATGATGCGACGGAGAAGAAGTATCTGAACTCTCTTAGCTGAAGCCCAATCCGACTCAAGTAAAGAAGGCCCCCAGATTTCTGATCCTTATAGGACAGTAGGGCGGATCAAGGTGTCCATAAGACTCATCTTGGACGAGATATCCTGGAAGTGGTGCCGAAAGCATTGTCTCTCGAGAAGGGCTAAGGATCTGTACCCCTTATTGATCCGAGGCCGAACGACTAGCCTCAAGCTGAAGCAGGGGCTTGTGAATTGCACTCCCAAGTAAGTATAAGTGCTGGTAATCTTGACTTCCTCTCCCTTGAATATGAAGCGGAAATCCGAGGTTTTCTTCACCCCATTGAAGATCATGACCATTGTCTTGCTCAGGTTGATTGCCAACTTCCAAAGATCATAAAACAGAGCTAGGGCATCTAGCTGCCTCTGTAGGCCTTCTGGGGAAGAGGAAAGGAGAACAATATCATCCGTAAAGAGTAAAATAGAAATCAGGACTTGGTGGAGAAGGCACCCATCTGTTTCTTGGATATGATTGTGGAGGAAAGCTTCTAGTTCATCGATATAGATCCCGAAAAGGATGGGAGAAAGCAGGCACCCCCGTTTAACCCTAATAGTGCTCCGGATGAACTCAGACATTCGTTGGACTGTGAGAAGGCGCCCAAGGACAGACTCATAGAGGTGCATAATAGCAGTAAGTAGAGTCGTCGAGATGCCAATATCTTTGAGTCGTTGCATTAGGTCCTCTCTTGGGACCGAGTCAAAGGATTTCCGGAAGTCCACAAAACAACAATATACCTTCGAGGAGCAGTGACGTGCCTCCTCGATCACGGCTTGAAGGCTAAAGATATGATCAATAGTCTGGTGAGTTGGTGAAGAGTTGTAGCAATGAAATAAATCACATGTGAATTGTATTGGAGCATAGCACACTTAGCATTATCAATCTAATTGTTAGATCCTGTAGCTCGAACATATACGTCTACATGGTGTGTTTAACATGTAGAATCATCCAGAAGAACAACTCTCTAGACAGATTTTGTAAAAGTGTCTTTTGTAATAGTTTATGTTTGGGTGTTCCATGGTATTGGCCATGGTTTTTGCATGAAGTGAATGTTATAAAAGAGTCTATGGAAAATTGTATAGACACACAGTCAGGAGTGAGTCATATCTCTTGTGTGGTCATTGTCAATGTGTGTAACATCATTGATAGTGAGTGATTGGTGACTGATCAGATATGAGAGGAGTCTCTCAGAGGCTTGGGAGTGAGGGATTCACTCAAGCCGGGGTTTGTTAATATTGTTGAGGGTTTGGGCATAGTTGTGGCAAGGGAGTGCCAGGAGTTGACTGAGATCCACTGTGCATCCGGAAGCTTGGTGTTGGAAATGCTGTTTAACAAATCTGCAATATAAGACAAACTGTTGGCTGGTTTTCCCCATTGGGATTTCCAGGGTACTTCTTGATTGTTCAGTTTTCTCTGTAATGGTTGTTTATCAGTGTGTTGCATTTATCTTTTCTGGGTTAAATTAAAGTGAAAGATCGAAGTGTAACTGAGATCTGGTAAACGCAAAATTTCACATCAATGTGACAAGGAATGATATCAATGTATGTTAAGAAAAAGATCAAGAAGATAGATTTAGATAGATTTAAAGTTGCTTAGTGTTGAGTGTTTTTATCAAGTTATCAACAATAGTAAGCATGCATTTCAAGTTACTTAAGTTGTGATCAAAAGAGAATCAAAATGCACAATGTTAGTATGCCTTCTTTATTGAATATCAACAATAAAGTTGCTGTAAGTTGCATATTTGAAATAAGATGTATAACAGCTGTAAAACTAATATGAAATGACATATAAACACATCTAGATCAGCCAATTAGTTAAGCACTTGAATTATGAAGCTTAGAGACTGAAATACACTACAAAAATTACTAGATTTGCCGAGTTTTACTTAGGTTATTATGGTGTCAAGCTTATGCTCCTTGGTGTGAAGTTTTTTGGAATTAAGATGAGGTAAGGAGGAAGAGCGAATCCCCTAGGAGTCTCTTGAGAAGGTAAATCCAAGTACTTGTAAGATTTAGAAAATTTTTAGTAGAAAATATAGATGGAAGAAAAATGGAAATGAAAATTTAGAACCATTGAAACCTTAGATTTAGTGCCTTGAGGGAAACATTTGTTGGCAATGGAGTCAATTAGTAAATTGATTTGGTAAATGAAAAATTTTCAAGGGGGAGTGAAGGACAAAGCAATCCCTCTCCTTTGCTAGCCAAGGAAACAATTGAATCTCCTACTCCAAGCTATGGGGTTCCTGTAATCATCAAGAGACAAAGAAATCTATCCAAAAACAAGAGCCACCACAGGATTAGTTAAGTATTTAGTGAATGAAGTTGAAATAGATAACAAGAGGTTCAAAAAATCTAATTATCTTCTAACTTTGTGTTTAGGAAAATAGAAGATAACTGTTGCAACCTTGTGTTTTATGAATTAGAGTTGGTTTTGCTAGCCAAGGAAATAATTGAATCTCCCACTCCAAGCTATGGGGTTCCTGTGATCATCAAGAGGCAAAGCAATCTATCCAAAAACAAGAGCTACCACAGGATTAGTTAAGTATTTAGTGAATGAAGTTGAAATAGATAACAAGAGGTTGCAAAAATCTAATTAAATAAAACAAGTCCAATTCATAAAACATAAGGTTGCAACAATTATCTTCTATTTTACTAAACACAAAGTAAAATTACCACAAATTTACCTCAAATCCTTGTGAAGATTATCCTTCCACCAAGCCAAGAACTATAGCAACATGTACCAACAAGAAGACCCTAAGATTACTAGACTAAATGCTTCAACAGAGTATTATTATTTCATATCAATATTTTTTGACCCTTGCAAGTGAGCTCTAGCCTCCATTTTATAGCCTAAGGGGGCAACATTAGCTCAAGAAGAGGTCAAGAAGTGGTTACAAAGTGTGATGATCTCAAGATGAGGATGTGCTAGATCACTAAAATTTTTGGGCATCTTCACTAAAATTGACATAACTTTCTCATACGGAATCGGAATTACAAAATTCTTGGCTCATTGGAAAGCTTGTTATGAGGGCTATGTGATGACATGATATAGAGTTTCTTTTGGTTTGTCTATTGTTTCATCATGTTGTGATCTTAAAAAGGGTACGGTTCATGCTTTTGGGTTTCTCTTGTGATGGCGCATGTTTCTCATGGATAGAGTTCATCTTTGATCTTAGTATGTGAGCTATATATTGGTATATATCCTTGAAGTTATTGAATATGTTATGGAGGCTATGGTGATGGTTATCTTGGAATATATCTTGATGTGATCTTGATATAGATCTTGATGATTATCTTGGATATCGTTGGCATAGATTTTGGTGTTTATCTTCACTGTTTTATAGTGTAGTATTGAATGAGAAGTTGACATGTAAGTAATATATCTTGTGAGTGATTTCTTTGATCAACCTAAGTGTTTTCTTTGAAAACTAGTTTGACAAGGTTTGATCATTGTGTCTCTGACCTAAGTGGAGCTGGACTGTTATTCACTGTTAATGACAACCTTTGACTGTATTGTAAGTGACTATTTGCTTGATATTTGCGTGATTTGTTGACTTGATTTGAGTGGAGTGAAAAATCCTTTTGTGTCTAAGAGTTTATGAGATTGGTTGAGTCAGACATTGTTGGTTAAGTCTTATCTTCTTGGCTAAGGTTAGTTGGTTGAGGTATATCATGTTTAACTATCAAGTATTCCTTGACTGTGATTGAGGTTGGTTGTGGTGTCATTGAGTTGAGTGTGATTGGACAAAGTTTGGTTGACCATATGTGAAGTCTCTTGGTTGCTCAAATGTGTCTCTTACTTGATGAACTAGGCCAAGTAAGAAGGGTTGGTTGATTGCCAGAGCACTTGATTAGATTAACACAAGTATATGATTGATTTGGCACAGGTACACAAGCAGCTTTGTACAGGTTGGTTCAGTTGAGCAAGATTGCACAGGTTGGTTCAGTTGAGCAAGATTGCATAGGTTGCCGTATGTGCAGTTGGTCAGACTTAGGCTGACTTAGTTTGGTGTGCAGTTGGTTAGACTCAGATTGATTGAGTCGGTTGATGTGAGCAACAGATTGATTGGTACAGCTTAATCAGGTTGATGAGCAGTGTGTTACAATTGTGGTGCAGTGAACAGTGGTTAGTTGATGAGTAGTGGTTAGTAGTGCTAGTGGTTTTGTGTGGTACAGATTGTGCAGTGTAGTATAGGTGTTGATTAGCAGGTCCGCAGGATCAGTGCGGTTGTGGTGCAACAGTTTTTATCTTCATGTCAGGGTGGCAGGATGGGGCAAGGAAAGGGGGTAGTAGCTTCCTTCTAGTTGTAGCCGGAGAACTAGGGAGTTGGAGCTTCCTTCAGGTTGTAGCCTATAAATTAGGGGGTTGTACCCTCCAGCTGGAGAATTGAAGTCATTGTAATAAGGGGGTTGCTACCTCCTTCCAGCTGTTGCTGGAAAACTATTATTATAAAGGATTCCGCGGTTTTTCCCCCCAGGACTTGGGTTTCCACGTAAAATATGGTGTACTTTGTATCATGCTATGCTTCTTATGTGATGATGATAATAATGTTGATGATGATATAATGATAATGTGATAATGCATAATATTGAATAAGTTGCTGATTGTTAAAATTGAAAAAGTAATAAAAGCTGCACACACTGATTCACCCCCCCTTCTGTGTGTCTGGTGTCCAACAACTTGCTGGCTGCGGGGCTAGGCCTTAGTCATTTACTGGAGGCCAGAAGGATTTCCAGGGCACCTGCCTTTGGAGGCTAGCTATTATCTTATGTGAAATTAAAGCTTGTTTGAAAAAGTCAATGGTCAAAGGATGAGCACTCATTCTTTGTATAGTGTTCGACTCATTTTCCTCTATAGGGAAACACGGTGAGACTAGCCTGTAAAGGTTTTGTCTTTGTCATTTTCTGGAAGCCCAGAAGTCTCTCCAGGGCACCTGCCTTTGAAGGTTGACTAGTGTTCCACATTGTTAATCTGTTATATGGAAACTTGCTAGAGCTTGAAGAAAACAAGCCCATATACTTTATCGATTTGTGAGACACCACCATCCCTATTGCTATCTGTCATGCATGTCATTTTGGTTGAGTGTATTTGTCATCATTCGGAGAGATCACATGGTTCAAAACCAACTAGAGATCATCACCCTTTACATTAGCCTTGCTTTCCATCCTCACCCAACACTAGCAAATTGTTTAAACTTTGTAAGTATGGCATATACAAGAGACTTTCAGAAGATTCAATGATTTTTCAAAGACAGGTATATCTTACCGACTATTATTATTATTGTCACCATGATTCTGAATGACATGATTTGAGTTGGGTTTTAATATACATCTTGTTATCACATATATAGTAGCCAGGCTACCATATTCTATTTTTCAGACACAGTACATTTTTTAGTCAGATCTCTTACATATGAGATGCTGAGATGAGCATTTTTTGATGGATCAGGTTTATATTAGTGGACTATTGTACTCTCCCATGTCTGGATTGAGTCTCAGGACACTTAGATTTGAGGACCGATGTAGCCATTTATGTCATTACAGAGCAGTCATTGATGCCCAGTTTTATATCAGTTCTTTCTCATTGGACAGATGGTGTCTCAGATGGATTATATTGCATGATTAAGACTCAGCATTTTATATTGTGTTATGGTTATTATTGCTCTTATACTGATTTTTGTGACATGTATTTATTTGTGGTATCATGATCTGGCAGTCATAATTATATGGACTTGGTTGTATCTTGTAGCATGTATTGATGTCCTTACTTAGACTTGGAAGTTCTTGATCTATACTCATTGGTTTTAACCCTCCTTAGGGAGAATAGAGGTAGTCATTCCCACCATTGTTTTGGCTTGCTAGTGTTGGCTCCATCATTCATTGTCTCCACCGATCCATTACCTTCCAGTTTAGTTTTCAACCTGACTGACTTTTTGACTTGTAGCATGGAGGACCTTTTTCCCCGCTAGAACTTTTGTTGGACAAACCTCCCTGTTGATATTGTGTCTCGGCTTTGAGTTGGTGAAAAAACTTGCCTTTGGTAAGTTGGATTGTATGCCTAAATCATTCTGGTCGGTTGTCCCGATGTTTGGCACTGTGCAGAACTCTCCCTAGTCACTTGAGATGTTGTTGGCTAAAACTGAAAGCTCATGTACTACCTGTATTGAAAATATTGAATATGCGCCCATGGAAAATGAAAATTATAAAACTGCGTTTCTTAACATATGTAAAGAGGGCAAGAGCAATGAAATGCTAAAATACTCCTTGAAGAGTATAAGAAAAGGTAAAAAAAACAATGGTTAAAAATATGCTGTATCCAAATATTGCTGACCTTATAAAAATAAATATGTCCCGGATGAAAGCTACGATTAGCTGTGCTTTTAAGCACTGGTGAAGTCCCAAAGGGTCATATAGGCCCAAAAGGCCATGGAATAAAATAATGATCCTAGTGAACTTGGATCAAGCTTGATGTAGTCATGATGCCTAAGTTGAATAAGCACTCTCTAAACAACTCACCCATTTGTGAGGCACTGCCATTCCTTGTGTTGTTGTTTGTCCGACATTGGTTATAGTGAGTATTCCCTTTCCATATCCGAAGTGTCATGATGTTGAGTAGGAAGTCATCCTTTGCCTTAAGCCTTGTAAATTTCATCCTTCACCCTTCACTAGCAAAATGACTACAGCTATGAAGTGAGTATAGTCTTGAAAGTCTAAGTCTGAGTAATAATAAATAAAGCCTTATAAATGTATTGGTTGATGTACCGCCAGTGAAATGAATGCTACTTGTTGTGATTGTTACTTGAATGAGTTGTAGAGCATGTCTTAGCCTTTTAGCACTTGCAGCAGATGGATGATAGTCTGAGTTATTTTTGGTGTCTGATCATTTACAGATGGTTATATTGTTTATTGGATATGATTGATGATCAGATAGAGACCTGTGAGGGGTATGAGTATACACCTTAGATGGATTTGGACTCTCTGAGTCTAATGAGACGGTTATTTTTCAATTCCGGGCACTTGCAGATATGATCAGGCTCATTCTGCCTTTCTGAGCAGTTTTTCTTCACAGGTTGATATGTCTGAGCAGGGAGATGTTTTAGTTGGATCTCCTAGGGCGTTGTATGGGCATAGGGGGTGCATCCACTTGTTTGTACCATAGTACCCCCATCCCAGAGAGCCTAGTGGGCTTAGTTTGACAGCGCAGGCACCCTAGGAGACTGTTTTGGCAGGATCACGTTTCTCGAGGCAGATTAAAAAATGATTAAATGGCTATTAAAGAAATCGATTTGGGCTACTGAGGCAAGGAAATGACATGGGATGAGTCACAATGATGAGAGTGATGTCCTCCACACCTTCTCCAGCAGTTGCGGCACCTGATTGGGCCCACACCTATTTTTGGGCATTTTTATATTATTTTCTAGAGCTTTTGGGAGGCTCACGATGTCCTCAAGGAGGCACAAAGTCAAAGAATTAAATTATTATATTGTTTTATTGTGCCATGGGGACACCTAGAGGGAGTTAGTCAAACACGCCTTGGACCCACCATGTGCTTCATTTATTTCTTGTTGAGTGGGTTACCTTTTTATGGGTGATTTAGTCCACTTTGGTAATTTATGGTTATATTGATCCATGTATTGTATGTTGAGCTCATCTCAACCATTGATTAGAACATTTCATTTTTTAATCTTAGCCACTCGTTTTGAAAGTGGTTAAGATTCGGTTATGATTGAGGTTCTCTCATTTCTATTTAAAGGAGAGAGCTTCTGATTTGTAAGGGGTCTTTGGCTCTTGGATCTGAATAATAGAAAGACTTTTTGTGGATATTTTCTGGATCTGCTTTGCATCTGATGTTCTCAAATGGTGATTGGATAATCTTCAGCTTCTTAGCATTGTGGAAATTCTTGTGAGATATATATTTTTTTGCTATCATTGTTTTTCCTATAGGAGGGCGTTTTGGCTGGAGCATTTTTGCAGGGGGACCTCAACTCGCTTGGTTTTCTTCATCTTGGATCAGCGGGTTTTCATTAGTTTCATTGTGATCTATGATTACTCGTTTTACTTTCTTGTAGCATTTGGTTTCTTTATCTCGTATTGGCAAATCTGATATTGTTGATATTTTCTCATGCAGGATAGGGGGCGCATTGGTGGCTTGTGGCTTACATCATTCATAGAAATCATTGGGATCTTCCAGAATTGATTGGGATAGCAAAGATCATCACTGTTAAAGACTTCTACAAGCATTTCTAGGTAAGATCTAACAGGTGAGTCTCTTCTCTTCAGATCTTATTCCATTGTACCTTGCTTTACTTCAAATATTCTGAAAAACTCCTAAATACTAAAACCCCTAAAAAGCACTAAATCTGGGAATAGTCCGATATTTGGCCAAACCATTTATGGGTTTCATAGATCAGGCCTCTCCTTCACTAAATCTGCTGCAACGTTGGTCAAACTCCTGCTGGTTTGACCTAGATCTGATTTTTAGCTAGAAAACTGCAAAACCCCCCCACTGAAAATTTGACCTGCTAGGGTTTTGATTTTTCCTGAATTCTGACTTCACAAACGGATAGATCGGGTCCCACACAGTCCAAATCAACCCCAACGCTGACCAAATTCTTGGCAGTTTGACCTAGATCTGAGTTTTTGACTGAAACAACCCTAGCGCCCTCATTGAAAACTGGACTTTTTCGGATTTGAATTTTTTTCTGAAATCTGACAAGATAGCCTGATAGATCAGGGCTTAAGCACTCTAGAACACCCCCAATGCTAAGCTAGTTCTTTCCGGTTTGCCCTAGATCTGAAAATTTGGTTTTCAACCCCCCTAGCCCCCTCATCAGATTTTGACTTTTCCAGATCTGATTTCTTTGCTGATTTTCTGATTTGGGTTTGTAGATCAGGTTACCCTAACCTCATTTCTCCTTCAACATTGAGTTGTTAGCCTCCAGCTAACCCTAGAACTGCAGATCTACTTCTCCAAGCCTTAGCGCTAGCCCTCCATTGAGCTGGTTTTCCTGTAACCTGACTTTTCCGGGCCAACTCCTTTCTGGGTTCATAGATCAAGGTATATCCCAGGTGGGTTCACTGAAATGTTGGGTTGATGTTGAGTCCATTGCCCAATGCACATAAGGCACTGATCTCCTAGCTAGTGCTAGCCTTAACTTGACCTCACTCCCATTCCCTTTGCCAACACTCATTCATAACTCAAGTCACCTACCTTTCCCTGAGTTTGTCCCCTTGGTACAAGACAGTCCCAACTCTGTCCTTGCTTACCCTGTCACAAGTACGTTTCCCAAGACAGTGGTCATCTTCACCAGTTGTTAGTACCTAAACCCTAGAGCTGGGGTTTCCATTTACCTTGCACCTTATATACCTTAAAGCCCCATTTGATCTGTTCTGGTGTCTAGGTCTGATCTCTTGTGTCGGGAGCAGATCCGGGTCTCCCCCATTGTTGTCTTGGACTAGAATAACATAAAGTGAAGGCTGCCTTGATTGATGTGAAAACCATCCATTTGGGAGTCTAGGCAGTCGTGGTTCCACCCCTTAGTTGCTTGCCCCTCTACCATTCATCCTGGATCCACCTCACACAGGCAACTACAAGGTGGGTGATAACACATCTTGGAGCAGTTCTTACCTTGGATGCCTGTAGGGTTAGCTCATTTCAGCATGTCACCTTTAGTTTGGGTCTTTTGACTTGGTGTTAATGGCTAAAAATTTGACAGTGCTTATATTTACTCTAGACATGCCTAGGACCAATAGACCAAGTAAAACATGGTTCCCAAGGCAGCGGCTAAAAATTTGATAGTGCTTATATTTACTCTAGACATGCCCAAGACCAATACTGTGGTTCCAATTTTCAGAGTTTGGCTTTAAATTGCATGATTAATGATTATTATCACTTTATTATTGGTGAGATTATTATTATTGCAGTGATTTTGGTCCTCCTAGACAACCACAGTGTTCCAGGGGGTATGAATAGTCACTTATACCATTCTACTATGTCTCCAGACACCTATGTGCAGTTAATTTGCCCCAATTCTCAGCTCGAATGGAGTTATGGTGATTATTATTATTTTCAGAGGATGTATCACCAAAAAATTGAACTAGGAAATCACTGAAGAAATCGATTTGGCTTGTGTGGTCAAGGAAATGGCAAGGGATTTTCTCCAGATGATTTATTATGGCTTTCCGAACACTTCTACACCAGCTTCATCCATTTTCAAGCTCATGATTATTATTTTGGTTCTCTTAGAGAGGACGCCCCCCATAGGGCGAAATTGGTCAAAATGACCAAAATAAAAGTGTGTAAATCAAGTTGTATCTTTAGAAATATGTATGGGGGGACCCCCTAATGCCCCCCTCATGTCCCCTAAGTGTCATATTTGCAAAGATAATGATTTATCATGTTGTAAAAATGGGCTTTATGAGGTAATTCGTCCACCTCTTGACTTAGTCATGTTGATCCATGTATTGATCCGCGTAAAAGTGATCTTCACCATTGATGATGTTTTTATCTCAGCCGTTGGATGAAAATGTAATTTAGGGTTTGTGTCTCTCAAAAGCTATATAAAGAAGAGACCCCCATCATTGTATCCGATTGAGAAATTTGGCACCATTGGCTCTTGAAGAATAATAGAGAATTTTTTTGGGGATCTAGTCTTATGTGGATGATTGAAGAATGTTCTTTGTGATTGAATGATGCTATTTTTCGCTTGCATTGGAATATCGTGGTGATTATCTCTAGCATATTTTGGATCCATTATTTTTACTTCCAGGGAAGAAGGCGATTTGACAAGGGCGCACTAGCTGGGGAAACCCTCTTCGTATCTTTCAAATCGTTGTGTTAACAGGGAGTGGTTTTATCTATGATCAATCATCTTCTCTTATCTTTCATATTCTTACTTGCATTCGTCCTTTTTCTTGCCGATCTCATTGTTGTTTACTTGGCTTGGCAGGAGAGAGGGCGCACCTGCGGGTTCCTGGGCGATTCAGATAGAACTGGATTTTCACCATCGTTCCACTTGATCTATGCGGGAATAGTCTTCGTCACTTCGACATTTGTCCTAAAAACATCAGGTAAGTTTCTCCTAGGTAATGTCTATCTTTATTCTCTGTATCTGATTGGTGCTGCATTTTCCTTTCACATCAAACCCTCTTCTAAAACCCTCATTTTTTAGATCTGTAGGTTGTAGTTTGCGGTTGGCTTTAAAACTCAAAACCCACTTTGGAAATAATCCAAAACCCCTAGATCTAAAGTTTCATGGACTTGATTTTCCCACATTGGACTTGATTTTCCCACTCAAAACACTGGTCTATCCTTAGGGTAAGGATGCCCTCCTTGGTAGGAGTGGGTATTTTTAGATCCGCAAACTTGGTATTGTTAGTTTCATCTGTCTAATCTTACACCTAGCAATCAATTCAAGTGTTTAATTTCACCATTTACACCTAGATCTAATTTCCATGCTTAAAACTCTAGGGTAAATTGGGTCTTTTCACATAAACACTCCTTTCCTCTTAGTAATTGCGCAAAACTCTAATTAACTTTCCTACTAAGAGGTCTAACCAAGTTTCCCTAGGTTATTCACCTGCATTCCTTGTTTTTAGGGTCATCTTGGTCATTGGGACGCCCCCTAGGCTTAGAATCCACTCTGAGTCTAAAGTGTTGGTATCCTTGACTGGCGTGACATCTGAGTTCTTTCAGAGGTCTTGGATATCGTAGGTCATGACTTTAGTTGCCTTTCCCCTCTTCCATCATGTATAGGATTACTCGACAGTGCAACTACAAAAATCGTGATAACATTTTTGGCACCATTGTCAGGGAGGTAGAGGCTTACCTTGGTTCATCTTATTTACCTTTGGTGTCTGTGAGTGCATTTATATTCTTATCATTCATATCACATCTGGTCTAATTTCAGTGATTTCATTTTATATATTTACAATCACTGCATGAATTTCACTCACCTCTCCTACGACATTATCCGTTGGTGAACACGACAATTTGTTCACCTGGTGACTCCACAACGCGACTCCACTGGAGGACTGACCCATCCTTCACAACGCCACTCCACTGAGAAACAAACCCATCACATAAATCATAATGAATTCAAAGTTTCTCCTCAAATTTTCACAAACCATAAAAAATGTACTAAAATATTAATTAATATCAAAAACCAAGATGACAAAAGGGAAAGATGGAGGTCAGACTCTTGGTATGAGGATGATCTTGAGCATGACCATGGTTATGAATCTAATTATCACAATCCTTGTAATGATCACCAATTCCCTCACCCACACAATAAAGATTTCCCAACCATCCCAAGTGGACCAGTGAGTAAGCATCAAATGCATCCAAAGCCTCGGGTGAATGATCCTTGTAATCCCATTAGGTACCCAACTCAAATAACTAGAGGTGTTAGGAAACAAGCTAAACCTTCTCCATTTGACTTATCTGAAATTCCCGGGGCACCTCATCCTATGCCAAATGATTATATAAAAAAGTTGCCTTGTTTCTCTAGGAACAATTCCGTTGAAGGATATTTGGATGTCTTTTGGTGGTATATGGAATCACGGGGCGCTAAAGATGAAGATGTTTTTATGCATGCCCTCGGTGATTCTTTCGATGGGGATGCCAAGCTATGCTTTGAACAATTGGAACCGGGATCTATCACTGGGTATGACATGTTTATTCCTTTACTGAAAGAAAATTAGAGTAGGAACATTTATGAGTCCATAGAAGAGCAATCAAGAAATGATTGTATCGATGAGAGCCATTTTGATGAAAATGATCAGGAAAACCATGATGAAATAGTTGACAATTGTCCTTATTAAATTAAATACTCCTCCCTTGAACCAACATCAAATGTGCCTTTCAACTCGAGAAAATGATGATAATGAACAAATCTCAACCCTTCAAAATTATGACCTTGGTATTGACATAGAAGGGGAACTTCTTAGAATCTTATCATCATTACAAGAAGAAAGCACCGATAAAGAGGGAGAACAAAATTATCACTATCAGGAACCCATCCATAGTTGATACTCTCACCTGTGAATCCATCGAAGATCCTCATTACCTAGTTGACGATTATTTTGATTCAAATGTTGATCATATCTCGGAAAAAGATAAATCACATAATAATTATGATATGATTGTAAGTGAACCTGATCAAAAACATCCTTGTCCTAATGATATCGATAAAATTTCTCATTAAATCCTTAATCAGGATGTGTTGGTTCAATGTGTGGATACTTCAATCCTCTCATCAATTTTTGAGATCAATTATTCCAAGTCATATTGGAGAAAATTTCCAATCCACCCGCCCATCCCAACTTTTTGAGTCTTCTTGTATGGGTTTGTGTTCTAATCAAGTTGTTACCTTCGAAATTTTCAGTTAAGAGTCTAAACATGGTCACATAATTGGAGAAAATGCGTTTTTTCACTCTGCTTGGATGAATAACATTTTTCAGTTGACCAATCTTTCTTATGGGTGGCTAGAGAAGGTATATAAAGACCAGTTTCAACTTTTCTCCATTTTTGAACAACGAATGGGTTTGATTTCAATTTTAATTTTACTACAATAAAATTTGTCCCCATTTGGTTCGTCCATTTTTCTTGGAGTTAACAGAATTGAATGTCTTAGTTGGTAAGAGGAGAAAACAAAGAATTGCTTGGAATGGATAAAGCATGAGTCATATTGTCTTCTTCCATCAAGAACGAACTTGCATTATGATTCTATTAGCATCTTGATGGATGAAGTTTGCAACAAACATTTCCAACCCTGGCATGATTTCATTCCGCATTTTCCAAATCTTTTTGTGAATCTTAAGCATCAAGTTAGAATGGTTTCAGTTTTCACTCACATTACTTCCAAGCCATCTTTGACTTCTTGTGCCAATTGTAAAGAAAGATAATTGATCCTTTCAACAAGTGGTTACATTGGATCTATGATTTTACTTAGCACTTGTCTGACTGGTTAAAGTAGGGTATGTAGGATTGAATAAGCTCCTCTGAGTAGTATTCTTTTATTTTATGAGTGTTGCATGTGTCTTGAGTCTTTTCTTGAGCCTTTGGAGTTTTTGTTGGCCATTAAGTCTGGCCCCTTGCATATTTTTAGAGTAGGGTTTATTTCAATACTTTATTTACAACATTTTATTTATATACATATTTTTCCCAGACATGCTGCTCTGGTATTTCTTGTTTCCATGTGCGCAGGAACGGATACACATAAAGAGGAAGCAGAAAACTGAAGTGCAGGATTTTTGTTGCTGAAATGGTGTTGCAAACCAGAGATTTCTGAGGATCTCAAGCACTCTCTCCCTTAGAGCACTTGTCCCAATTGGAGCCAGATGTTATCATATATATTGTAGTTGGGCTTCCATGATGCAACATGCAACATCCATATTGTTTCTCTCTATTTTTCTGAGCTAGACATATTGATGGAGATACAACATGGATCACATTGTACAACATGAGCCATTTAGAGCCGTTATTCAACAACAGTTACAAAATATTTCCTTCCCAGGATTGAGATCTCCTTGTCCATTGAGATGATTTCAGTGGTGACCTAGTTCATTCGAGTAGAGTAGTAGATATGGTACACAGAGTTACAGATAGGCATATCAGATAGAGACAGGTATATGGTGAGATCAGGTATATGGCTCCTTGTTTGGATTTTGCTCTTTGATGTGTGTTAAACACCTAAGCTTGTTGGGTTAGGATGATCATGGTGACCTGTGCTTATATTAAATATGTATTAATGCTTGAACCTGTGTTGCGAATGATTAAAGGGTATAATGTTGAAGACCATTTCCTATGCCATGCTTTACACAAATTTTAAACCTTAGTGCTATGTTCGTTCCATGTATCATTTTTCCCTGTCCATCAAGTTCATCCATAATCATGTTGATTGAGACTTGCAAGATTGAAGATATTTTCCCTATCTTGACCCCTGTGCATGATAGACTCCATGTTGTTCTCTGTCTCTGGCTATGAAGTATGTGGCTTGGCCAGTGTGGCTAAGTTCACCAGATGGTTTTCCTTTAGTCCTCAAAACAAGTGCTCCATGTTAGACATTGAGAGGGGGGGTGAATCAGTGTAAAGCCAATTTTACAGCTTTTCTTAACTTGTCACAATTAACTACCAATTCATCATTCCATTATTCTACCAATCTCATAATCATTTCATAAACATCTTTCACTTCATCATTCACATAGCATAAGCATTTAAATCATCAAGAACCATAACACAAAAGAACACAACACCATATAATTTTGTAATCTTTTTGTATTAGTTTTGGTCCGGCTACAACCGTTAGGTAAAATCAGCACCTACTGATATGGAGAGCACCTACTCTGCATCCAGGATCTTGCCTGGTTTTCTTAGAACCTGCTAAGAAGGGTTTGAGGTATCCTAACCCCAAAAGCAAGACAAGCTTGCTTTTACAATTAAAGCTTACTGTCACTGTGTCACATCAACATCATCTGTCTCTTCAATCTGTTATGCTGCTGGTCAATACTGTTGATCATCTGCTCATCATCAACGCTGCTCATTGTCTCAATCTCTGCTCATCATCTCTGCTCCTCACCTGTACTCATTAACGCTGCTCATAATTTGCTTATCATCTGCTTTGCTGCTCAAAGATCATGCCAATTCAACAAAGATCTGCCCATCATCTAGTCTTGCTCTTATGCTGCTTAAGCATCATCATCAACAGGGAGAATCAAGGCATGCATATGTCATCAAGGTTCCAAGATTATCAACAAAGTCTGGAACATCATAGGATATGAATTATACTGTTCATCATAGAGTGTAACCACTAACCATCAGCTGTCACAGATCACTTTCATAAGATGTATCAACAAGCCAATAGCATACCCATCACTGTTCATTTACAGCTGTCAATATTGTTTCATCAGGCCTGTGTATAACACCTTGTACACAGCATTCAGTCAGGAATAATATCAGCAAATTAGCACATCATTGTTGCTGGTCATAGGTCTGCTCAGGTCTTCACAATCTTTGACTGGGCATCAGCCTTGCATTGTGCTTTCCACTGATCAGTTTCATATCAGGCTGTGTATGCCACTCTTCAAACTTGGGCTGTAACTGATGTTGAAGATGACCTTCAAACCAGACTTAGTATCATCATCCTCATACAATGCATCATTGTGTAGCATCACATCATAACATGCATTAAGTGTACATCATCTTACTATTCCTGTACTACTGATGTATATTACTGTACATACTCCACCTTTACTGTGTACATCATTATCATCATCATACTGTATATGTGTATCATCAAGCAGTACATCAATCATCACTTTCAGGCTTGACTGTGTATGTGTAAAGTATACATCATCATCATCAATAGGTCTAGGGTATTATCACAATTTGTAGAATAGCATACATACCTTCAAACTGTTTATTGTTCATACCTTGTACATCATCATCATCGTACTGCTGCTGCTGTGTAGTGTAAAAACTCCAATCACTGTTACAAGTTCGGATTGTTCTACTTCAGATAGACCTTAAACTTCAACCATGCATTATGTTCAAGCAAACTCAGACTGTGGTTTACCTCTGCTGTTCTGAGAAATAATTCGGGTCTGCTCCTCTTACTCAGCTGTCTGCATCCAGGATTGTCAAACTACTGCTCACCTTTAACACTTGCTTGTAGTGTACTGGTTAGACTCCATAGTATGCATCATCATAAGGTAGGCAATGAGTGGAGTATTGTACATATACATCATTACTTCTTTACCTCACTGTTTATATTACTGTTTGTATATCACTGTACATGCATCTTCATCATCAGCAAGGTAGTGGAATGAGCATCATAGTAAGTAGGGCATCATCATATCAATCATCCAATACCAAACGAAAATGGACTGTCAAAACCCTGAGGAATTCTTCTGTTGAGAACTCGGACTGTTTGACCAAAAGATCTTTGTGGAAAATTCGGGTCTGTAATGAAAGCTGCCTCAGTCAATAGTCCACCCAAAACTCAGTGTTGCTCCAAAATTCGGATTGCTCCTTCACCCAAATTTTACCTCATCCCAACAACCTTACTCCTTCACATTCGTTGGACTTCTGTTAGAGTGTGAGAGAAAGAGTTTATCCTCGTATCTCTGCTCAAATTTTGGTACAAACAAAACCCAAAAAGATTCCTTAGCTGTAACTGTCGTTTCCAGAATTAGGGCTACAAAAGAACACCAAAAAATTGTGACTTTGTGGAAGAATGTAAGACTGTTTTAAGTGTTGAGAAAGACCCTGGACAAGTTTCAATAATGGATTGTCATCTTTTCAAAAACATCAGATAGTTTGAAGAGATTTGCTACTGCAAAAATTCATGGTGTTCCTCCGTCTACTGCTGCCACCGAAAATTATCAAAAAGTGTCTCTGTCTGCTGCTACATCTCCACCGGAAATCCACAAATGGTTTTCCTCAGTCAGCCTCATCTGCGAGCTCTACTACACTCTCATTTGTTGGATACACAGAGCACTAAAAATAGAGCTAAAACAAAAAACATAAAAGATGCTGTGAATTTCCTCAGTCAGCTGCTCCTCCACCCGATTTTTCCTCAGCCAGCGAATTCCTTGCCTCAGTAAACAGTCGAAAATCAGAGCTAACCCCGAATTTTTGTGTATTTTAAATGAGGTCGTTGATAGGGTATTTATACACATTTTCCATATTGTTTTGAGCCGACATATCTCAATTAACCTTTTAATTTAAAAAATAATTTTATGGAGCCGACCTGTAGTATGTTTTACAATAATTCAAAACAACTTTTAGTAGGCAGACTTGTTCCTTTTTGAAGTTCGTGAAATCACTCTGGTTCAGATTTACTGTGCTTAGGAACTAATTGGCTCTGAGATCAATATTTAGCAACGTGAGATGTATCTCATGTGTAGTCTTTGATAGCCCTTCATCATCTTCTGCAAGAACCTTCTCAATTTCATCACACAAGCTATCATTATAATCACAAGAGTCCATACCTTTACTAGAGGCCTCTTCTTGTTTATCTTCTTCTTGATTGAGCTCTTCTGGGGGCTTGTCTTTTGATTTCTGATCTATCTTTTCGGGTTCTGGTCTTGCCTTCTGATACTCACTCTCCAGCTTGAACCATAGTTCTTTTGCTGACGTGTACTCTCCTATACTTTCCTTCACTGAGCTGGGAAGTCCATCCATGAGGAACTTCAAGGCTGTAGTGTTGTCCTTCTTTGCTTCCTTCTGTGCAGCTGATTTTCCTTTCTTGTTTGATGGAGCGGGTGGATTGATGACAATTTCCCAAATACCAAACTTCTTCAGAGAAGCCTTCATTTTGCTTCTCCAGCTGAAATAATCTGTAATATCAAGTATAGGCACGTCATTGCTTGATGACTCTTTTTTTTCCTCCATTGTGTCTAAGGATCTCCTTCAAGCTTGCTAGGCTTGTGATGAAGGCCGGCTCTGATACCAATTGTTTCACACTTGAATGAAGTGCCATGTCCATTGTCAAAGATTGGGTTGTCATGACATCATTTCTTAAGGACTTCTTCAATTGTTTCTAGGAGCCACGTTCACCATTACAAGGAGTTAAGTATCGTGAGTCATCCTTACCACATCATACACATCCATGATCAACATGTACACCAAGCCACACAAGACTACCTTCAAGATCCATCATGCCATCAGGAATGTCCAAAAGCTCCTCCATATGTGTGGGTTCAAGACCCAAGCCACCATATGCAAGGGTGTGTTTCATCATGCCATCTAACCACAAGGGAGACCATACATCATCATCAACCTTCTTCTAGAGCTACAAAGACTTCAAGGGCTTGAAGGACATCTTCAAGGGTACAATTTCATCAAGGTCTACATCAAGTGCAAGCAGTGGGGCTCCAGAAACATCAAATGACACATCTAAGTGTGTGTGGGCTTCATGACCAACTTGTGGGTCTAGGCACTTCTTCAATGTTTCATAAGCTTCTTCATCATACCGAGGGCATGTTCATGGTTCCACAACATGTCAAAGACCATACAAGAGTTCCACCAAAGGCATCAAGGTCATCAACATCATAATGGTAGCAAGGATCATATACAAGGGTTCCATGAACCCAACAAAAAACCTAAATGACCACAGAATGGGTCATTAATGTTTCTTCAACCCATCCATCATCCACAAGGGCTTCAACATCATCACCAAGATTTTCATCAACATCAGCAGGGTGTTCAGCATCATCAACAAGGTGGTGGCTTCAAGATTCATCCTTGTGGGTACAAGGACCTTGTCAACTGGGTACAAGGTGCTTCAAGGCACAAACCGACTCTGTAAGGGATCAAGGCACTGCAGGTGGGACTTGGTGGCATCGATGACATCCCGTGGGGCCACTGCAAGTCCATGTTGGCATCAATGACAATTTCATCAACACTCCACCCAACAATGTCTTTAGACACTTAAAGCATTGGAACACATAAATGTTATATCTAAATGATGCAAAGTGTGAATGTTATAAAATAGTCAGTGGCCAAACGATGAGCACTCATTACTTGTATAATGTTAGGCTTATTTACCCCCCACAAGGGTAACAGGGTGAGGCAAACCCGTCGGAGCTATGGATGCTTGCTGGCAATGGGGCTAGGCCTTACTCATTTACTGGAGCCCATAAGGATTTCCAAGGCACCTGCCTTTGGAGGCTGGCTATTATCTTATGTGAAATTAACGCTTGTTTAAAGAAGTCAATGGTCAAAGGATGATCACTCATTCCTTGTATAGTGTTCGGCTCATTTGCCCTGTTGCCCACCTATTTCGACTAGGTGGCAACTCCATGTACATGAAAATGTACAAATTGTACCTTGGAAAAATCTGAGGTTTTTTTCTCTTCTGCAGGGCAATTGCCCCTTTGTAAAACGAAATGTCCGCTCCCCTGCGTGGGAAAATTAATGTAATTATATGTACTAGTGTGGATCATATGATATGGATGCCACACCATGGAACTGGTTGTTAGGGAAGTCCCATCATCGAGTGTTTTTTTCCCTTTCCAATTGATCTTGTTGAATAAACGATTTTAATTGGTTTGGTTTTTCACTCAAAATCCTCCAAAGTGGTGACGGGCGTCCTAGCAGTCAAGTCCATGGGGTGGCTAAGGTTTCAAAGTGTTATTCATGACCATGCTAGACATTTGTATAGAGTCTTGTGGAGTTTCGTTATGTTGTTGTATTTTTATTTATTTTTTCTAGTTAATTAATTTCACCCCTTGGTGGTTAATTAACTAAGTTTTGATGTAATGATGTAATTGCTCAAGCATGGCATTTTGTAATAGGGGCTATGAATGCAAAGTAAAATCGCTATGAAACCCCCTAAGCCACTGCTTCGAGTCCCATGTCATTCTGATAAGTGGTTGAAGAGATAGACCAATTTTGGTCAGGAGGGGTCTATCTCTCCTAGGGAATTAATTAATTTCCCTAAGTCAAAAATTCATATTATTTGATTTTGAAGGAAAAAATCAAATAATGCCATGGTAATTTTGTTTGGGGGTTCCTAAGCCTAGGAAAAATTTATTCCAAATTTTTCCACCCCCCCCATGGCCAAGATTTAATTTTTCCAAGTTTATTTTTAATTTTTCCTAAGTCAAAATTGGAAAAATTTAAAAATATTAATTTGAAAAATTAAATCTAGGTGAATTAAAATTTTTATCCTAAGTCAAAAGGATAAAAATTTATTTATGGAGCAAAGTCCAAAGTCAAGGCCAAGTTTAGTGGTTCAAACCCTTGCTAAAGTGGAAGGCCTCACTAAAGGGGGCGTCCAAGTATTAAAACCCTCACTAAATATAGAGGGGCGCTAATGTGAAGGGTCTTCACCTTTTTAGAAGGGCGCTAGTCATAAAAAGAAGGCGCTACCATATTATAGAGGAGGCGTCAACTTAAAAAGGGGCCAAATTAAGAGGGCACCACTACATTTGGTGGGACGTCAAGCTAAAATGAGGGCGCTATCACTAAGAGGAGCGCTACCCACATGTAGAGGGGTGCTATTTTGGAGGAAGGGCACCATTCTTATGAAGTCAAAGCTAAATTTAGAGGGAACCCTAGCCTATGGGCCCACGTTTTTTCCATTCAAACTCAAAAAAAAGATCTAAGGATGGCATTCAGTCAAAACCCTAGATCTAAGGGTGGAAATAAATAAGACATGGATCAAGCACCCTAGCCATTGATTAAAAAACAATCTAAGGGTGTAGATTGATTGAGAGGAATAAAAGTAAAAAACCTAGATCTAGTAGTGGAGATTTAACCTAGATCTAGATCTAATCTTGGCCGTTGATCTTCAAGGGGTTGGGGTCTTCTTCAACTATAAAATGGGGGTCTCACTCCCTCATTACACATGATCTCTCATGCTATTGTTATGCTGCCGGAATATTTCTCCACTCTTCTCTCACATTTTTGTGCTATTGTAATCTTCTTGCCCTAGTTGGGCTTAATACAAGTAAATGCTTTGGAGGAACTTTGGTGGCTCTTGTTTACATTTTGTGCTTCTTGTGAGGTAACCTGTTTTAAGTTTATTTAGTTGCATTTGTATTAGCTTGGATAGCTCTCCACAAAGTATTTTGTGGAGAGAATTGTAGGTAGAAGTGTTTTTACCTGCATTTGTGAGTAGATTAGTAAGACTCTACAAAGTATTTTGTAGGGTTTATTTATGTGCTCACCTCTTTGCTCATATTTTGCAGCTCTTATAGGTTTATTGCAGGGATCTAAAGCAAAGGAGTACCCTTTGATTGGTTTAAAAAACTCTGTTTTCATTTTCGCACTTTTGCATAAGAGGGTTTTAAGACTTAGTTTTTATCACTGTATAGTGATAAAAACCTTGGTTTTAAAGCCCCAACCCTTAGTATATTAGTATAGGCTTTAAATTCTGCTATTTATATGTTGTTTTCACCTTAAAAAACAGTTATTTCCAGCCATTTATATTTCTGTTTTCATTTTCGCACTTTCTGTTACAAGGGTTTTAAAACTCAGTTTTTATCACTGTATAGTGATAAAAACCTTGGTTTTAAGGCCCCAATCCTTACTATATTAGTTAAAGGCTTTAAATCTACTGTTTTAGCATCATTTAGGTGGCTGGAAACTCAGTTTTCAGCCCTCTAAACTTCATATTTTTGTCATATTTTCGCTCAGATTTTTTACTGTAATATAGTGATTTTTTGATACTAACTTTTTCTAACAAATTCTTTGAGTTTTCTGTGATTTCCAGCGAACATAGCTTGCTGGTTTGTGACAGGTTTTGCACAGGTGAAGGGGAGGTGCTGCCCAAATAGGCCCAGAATTACCTCAACCTTCAACCGTTTCAAAAAGGGTTCAAACCCTCAACTCTATCTCTTCCTTTTTCTGTTATTTGTAAACCCCAACGAGGAGTCCTCTTGGGGTATTCTGCAAAATTTATAAAGCATTTGTAATATACATGTAAATAGATTAGGAAGTAGAAACTAGCTTTATTTTCTGTTCACCCACCTCTCTTTGTGACAGACCACCATTTCTGTCACAAAGATTGAAGTGAGGTTAGTTTACTGTTTTAAGTTCTATTTTCCTTTCAAGTTTATTTCATTCACTCACCTATCTCTGTTACAGACCACCATCTCTGTAACAGAGATTGTTGTGAGGTTAGTGTAATCAGATTTATTTTTCCTGTTACCCAACTATCTCTGTGACAGACCACCATCTCTGTCACAGAGATTGCTGTGCGGTTAAGCATTGCTTTAGTTAGTTACAGTTTCTTTCAAGTTCAGTTTTTTGTTATTTTCCTGTTAAAGAGTAATTATACAACCCATATATCCTGTGTATCCTCTATCCGCTTGTCATCTCCCTTTAGGGACTTCAAGTTGGATATGAAAAGCAGGAGAAGTGGGGGCTTAGGTAATTAGAGCAACACTTTTATTTTCCTGCTACAATTTTCACATTTAAATTTTCAGTCCAAGATCGAATACCGGCACCTCCCATAAGGGATATCGCTTGGTGATCTTGTTGATAGTTTTTAAAATAAACATTGCATCCTAACCACCCAGATAAAATTTACTCTTAAAATTAACCAACAACCACTTCATTACCTCCTGTTCCTCTGCTCGGTTATCACCCTTCGGGGTACTCGCGAGATACGACAGGGGATAGAGAAGTCTTAGTTTAATAGGCATCCATCTAGCTGTTTTTTTCAGTTAATTAAAAACAGTGCCCTCGGAGGCGACTTGGGGTAGTAGACTGTGGGGGGTCTCTAGGCGCTTCGACGTCCCCCTTGTTGAGCACCAGGGCATTGGGGTTTGACCTGTGAGCTACGGGTGGGCTTTGTTCCCACTTTGTTGAGCGCAACAGCTTTCCCTCTTTGACTGGAGAAGCACTAGATCGGGGTAGTCACACCACCGGATCTAAAACTTAATCAAAGACTTCAACTTTAATAAAATCTATTAAAATAAACCAAGAAGCATTGCAAAACGTCCTACAAACACAGGTCATTCTATTCATCTTTGCCTTGTTGTTCAAGGCTTTTACTGCAAGCACTTTCATTTCTCAGTTACAAGTATTTTCTTTCAGTTTTGCAATCTCATATGGTGGCACCTTTAATTCATTTGCTTAAGTAATCGCATTGTTTAACCTTGTAACTTGAAAGTAATCTGTCCTTTGATCTTTGACATAATAACTTGTTCATATTGTGTAATTCTTTAGCATTTGTTCATATTGTTAATATTATAAGTCTTGCTTAGCTTAGACAACTGTGGATAATCATTCTTATTCTTTTGTAAGTTTGTAACTTGTAATCTTTGGACTCCATTTAATCTAGGCACTGGTCTTGTAGTTTTGTAACCTTAAAAAGATCCCTTTAATTAATTTGTAATTAATTAATAAATCTGGAACTTAGTTTCCCTGTAGGGACTACCCCCCTTGGCTCTGTTGGGATCTTGCCTAAACGGAGGAGTTGTGGACTGTGGTGACAGTGGTCCCCAGCTCTCACTTGCCCCCAAGGACAGACATAGCAGGTTGTGACTTTCTTGCGTCTTAAAGTGTGAATTAGGCGGCAACATGCCCCTATAGTGCAACAGGGTGAGACTAACCTGCAAAGGTTTTGTCTTTTTTGTCATTTTCTGGAAGCCCAGAAGGCTCTCTAGGGCACCTGCCTTTGAAGGTTGACTAGTGTTCCACATTGTTAAATCTGTGATATGGAAACTTGCTAGAGCCTGAAGGAAACAAGCCCAAGTACTTTATCCATTTGTGAGACACCACCATCCCCTATTGCTATTTGCCATGCATATGTCATTTTGGTTGAGTGTATTTGTCATCATTCGGAGAGATCACATGGTTCAAAACCAACTAGAGGTCATCACCCTTTACTTAGCCTTGCTTTCCATCCTCACCCAACACTAACAAATTGTTTAAACTTTGTAAGTATGGCATATACAAGAGACTTCCAAAAGATTCAATGATTTTTCAAAGACACAGGTATATCTTACTGGCTATTATTATTATTGTCACCATGATTCTGAATGACATGATTTAAGTTGGGTTTTAATATACATCTTGGAGCAGTTCTTACCTTGGATGCCTACAGGTTTAGCTCATTTCAGCATCTCACCTTCAGTTTGGGTATTTTGACCTGGTCAACTCAGTTGACCAAGTAAAACACGGTTGCCCAGGCAATGGCTAAAAATTTGACAGTTCTTATATTTACTCTAGACATGCCCAAGACCAATACTGCGGTTTCAGTTTTCAGAGTTTGGCCTCAAATTGCATGATTAGTGATTATTATCTTTTTATTATTGGTCAGATTATTATTGCAGTGATTTTGGTTCTCCTAGAGCACCACAATGTTCCAGGCAGTGTTTTTAAACTCGGCCGAGCCGGCTCGGACTTGGCCTAAGTCACCCGAGTTGAACCCTAACTGAGTCAAACCGGCCTTTAAATTGGATCGGGTGGTCGGTTCGGTACCAAACCTGTCAGCTCGGCCGAGTTAAAGGTCAACTCGCTGATTTTTTCCCGGATTTCAATTTTTTTTAAAAATTAAAAATTATTGCCTAACCTAACTCCTAACCTAACCTAACATTGGTTTTAACTGTCAAACTTGGTCTTGCAACCTTATAAATTCAGACTATAACCCTCTCCAAGAACTTGGGACTTTTATGCACCTTTATGTTCTATTAAAAAGTCCTACACCATGTCACATGGAGGGCTCAAAACTTGGTTTGTGGCCTCTTCAATGATTCACAAAATTTGGACTGTCACAGGACTGTGTAGATGTTAACCCTTGACTGCAAATGACTGTGGAATCCCTCCACCAGTCAACTTTGGTGATCCCAAACTCTTCAAAGACAAAAGAGACACTTATATGGCTGCCATAGTTTACAAACCACCCCCCAAAAAATAAGAGATCTCCTTCACGAATTTCGGACTGTTTCACTACAACAATAACCATCAAAAGGGCCACAAGAATGGATTGTTTAAAACCTTTGCAATTTCGGGACTGTGTGAGAAGTCTGCAATTTCAGGTTGTGTGAGAAATCCACAATTTTGGATTGTGTGAGAAGTCTGCAATTTCGGACTATTTAGAGAGGATTGGTATGTGCTAAGGTAGATACCCAAGCAAGTGTAGAAAGCCTCCAACACTTGCAAATAAATTCACTTTATAGTAGTTAAAGCACCTACTGGCTTGAAGATTTCTGCGAGTTGACCTTTAACTCGACCGAGTTATGTATTTGCTGCTTGCAGCCTTGCACATTGGCATAGTACCCTTCGTGCAATTTTGATATGTTCACCCTTATATGGTATATATATGATCATACTTTGGATGTTTTGTCTCTAATGCTTTGGAATGGTGGATTATAATCTTTAAAATATATTTTTTCTTTAAAATTTAAATATTTTATATGTTTTTTAATAAACCGAGTCATTAAAATCAAACCGCTCGAGTCATTGCCGAGTCCGAGTCCGAGTCCGAGTTGACCCTTGATCGATTCCGAGTCCAAGTCCGAGTTTTAAAACATTGGTTCTAGGGGGTATGAGTAGTCACTTATACCATTCTACTATGTCTCTCGACACCTCTGTGAAGTCAGTTTGCCCCAGTTCTCAGCCTGAATGGAGTTACGGTGATTATTATTATTTTCAGAGGATGTACCACCAACCAAATGAACTAGGAAATCACTGAAGAAATCGATTTGGCTATGTGGTCAAGGAAATGGCAAGGGAATTTTTCCAGATGATTTATAATGGCTCTCCGGACACTTCTACACCAATTTCATCCATTTTCAAGCTCCCGATTATTATTTTGGCTCTCTTAGAAAGGATGTCCCCCATAGTGCGAAATTGGTCAAAATGGCCAAAATAAAAGTGTGTAAATCAAGTTGTATCTTTAGAAATATGTATGGGGGGACCCCCTGATGGCCCCCCCATGTCCCCTAGGTGTCAAATTTGCAAAAATAATAATTTATCATGTTGTAAAAATGGGTTTTATGAGGTAATTCACCCACCTCTTGACTTAGTCATGTTGATCCATGTATTGATCCGCGTAATAGTGATCTCCACTGTTGATGATGTTTTAATCTCAACCGTTGGATGAAAAAGTAAGTTAGGGTTTGTGTCTCTCAAAAGCTATATAAAGAAGAGACCCCCATCATTGTATCCGATCGGGAAATTTGGTACCCTTGGCTCTTGAAGAATAATAGAGAATTTTTTCGGGGATCTCGTCTTATGTGGATTATTGAAGAATGTTCTTTGTGATTGATTGATGCTATTTTTCGCTTGCTTTGGAATATCGTGGTGAATATCTCTAACATATTTTGGATCCATTATTTTTATTTGTAGGGAAGAAGGCGATTTGACAGGGGCACACTGGCTGGGGAAACCCTCTTCGTATCTTTCGAATTGTTGTGTTAACAGGGAATGGTTTTATCTACGATCAATCGTTTCCTCTTATCTTTCATCTTCTTACTTGCATTCGTCCTTTTTCTTGCCGATCTCATTGTTGTTTACTTGGCTTGGCAGGAGAGAGGGCGCACCTGTGGGTTCTTGGGCGATTTGAATAGAACTAGATTTTCACCATCATTCCACTTGATCTATGTGGGAATAGTCTTCGTCACTTAGACATTCGTCCTAAAAAAACATCAGGTAAGTTTCTCCCAGGTAATATCTATCTTTATTCTCTGTATTTGATTGGGGTTGCATTTTCCTTTCACATCAAACCCTCGTCTAAAACCCTCATTTTTTAGATCTGTAGGTTCTAGTTTGCAGCTGGCTTTAAAACTCAAAACCCACTTTGGAAATAATGCAAAACCCCTAGATCTAAAGTTTCATGACTATTGGACTCCATTTTCCCACTCAAAACACTGGTCTATCTTTAGGGTAAGGATGCCCTCCTTGGGAGGAGTGGGTATTTTCAGATCCACAAACTGGGTATTTCTCTCAATCGTCTAATCTTAAACCTAGCAATCAATCCGAGTGTTTATTTTCGCTTAATTTCGCCATTTACCCCTAGATCCAATTTCCATGCTTAAAACCCTAGGGTAAATTGGGGCTTTTCACATAAACACTCGTTTCCTCTTAGTAATCACGCAAAAATCTATTTAACCTTCCTATTAAGTGGTTAACCAAGTTTCCCTATGTTATTCACCTGCATTCCTTGTTTTTAGGGTCATCTTTGCCATAGGGACGCCCTATAGGCTTAGAATCCACTCCGAGTCTAAAGTGTCGGTATCCTTGTCTAGCGTGACATCTGAGTTCTTTCAAAGGTTTGGATATCGTAAGTCATGACTTTAGTTGCCTTCTCCTCTGCCATCCTGTATAGGATTACTCTATAGGAAAAGGATGATGTATCAACCCATTCAAAAGTTTATAGGCAATGCAAAAGGACCTTTTTCAACTGGAAGGGCAATTCTACTAATATTGCAAGTTACGCAATGAAGGTTTGAGTATGATAACACCTAAGATAGCATAGATACCACACACAGGAAAAATTGAATGAAAACTATGATTGCATGAACTACCAGACTTGAACCTTATGGAAAGGAATGCTGATCTAATAATTGATGGTTAAAGTTCCCTTCCTAGACCTGGAAGGCTGTCATAATATCATTATTAATTATTAAAGAAATTTGCTTTATCATTGGATATTTTGTTTTGCACCTAGATGCTATATTTGTCAGTCTATAGCAAATACCAGAGGAGTTCTACCTTTTAAATGTTATTGTAAGGCGGATTTTGTAGTAGTAGTGTGTCATAGGCTGCTTTTATGGTAACAAAGTTGATGTGGACTGGGATAGATGTGGTACAAAGGTATTGATATTGCTTACTGTTTATGCCCATGACAGTGATTGTTGAGCTTTTTGTATTTGTGTTCTATTTCACAATGCATATGTCCAATTCAAAAATGATTTGACAAAGAAGCTGGAAATGTTGATTCTTATATATTCTTATTCACATGCAGGGTGCGTGAATTTTGTTTTCAGCGGTTTCTGGAGTAAATGAAATGCATTCATACATTTATTTTGTTGTACATGGTTTGATACTGATCAAATGATTCTGTTTGTTAGGCAGTAGGACTTTTTAAATCATATTTTGGAGGTGCATTTGATGAAGAAGCCATCCGCAATAATTTTGTCCTCATTTATGAACTACTTGATGGTATGCTCCCCACTGCTCTCAGCCTTGGCATCTAGTTCTGATTCTTCTTGACATGTTCCTAATGGGTTGTTGATCATGCATTCATGTATTCATTATATCTCTGTCTCCTTTATTTGAGCTATTCTTTTAGCTTTGTTCTTACACTTTTTTATTGCTTTTAGTGTAGCTATTGGAGCTGCTTCTGCACTCCCACTTTTTGTACTACTATGGATGTATTCTTTTAGTCTCACTGACCTTCTTTCGTGGTCTTTTATTAGAATTTAGACGTTAATAAAAATTTCTTATCTGATGAGCTCAAATTATATTTTGGCTGCAATGTATGCAAATCTGTCATTGAATTTGAAGGAACTGCATGTTTTGAGAGATTATTTCACTGTTATCAAGGAATCCTGGAATCTGTGTTGCCCATTTGTAGCCTCTAAAGAAGCATGCCAAACATTTATTTTTAATTTAAACTGAGAATTGTTATAACAAGCTTTTTGACTCTTTATTTTGGCTGGAATCAAAGATTTCATTTATCATATCAATATTAATTCTAAGTTGGTAACCTGAAATTTATCATGCGAGTAGTCAGTGCAAAATAAGTCCATACAATTTGCAGAGGTACTATTTGCAGATCAAAGCTTGTAGCCACTTCTCTTATAACCGGCGAAAAGGATAAATTTCATCATTTTTTAACTAGTGAAGTTATTTTTCAGAAATTTTAACTCTTTCTTGGATCTTCTTGTTCAGTGGATGTTGACCAACCGTAACTAGGAATTTATGTCATACATAAAAAAACAAAAATTAAGATTAGAATCAGAAGAGAATCTAATCCTTCTATTGCCCCTCCAAAGAAACAACATAAGAAGCATTGGACCCACAGAAATAGTAAACAGTTCTTTACTTTAGAAAATGCCACAAAATATTTTTAAATAATAGTAAAATACTTTTTTTTGAAGAATATCTTATATTCATAAGCAAAAAAAGAAAGATGAAAGGGTATATACAATGATATTTACATCAACTTCTTTAATGCAACAAGAACAAGAATAAAGTCCGAGTAAGAATTAGAGGTCAACAATTTGGCATCCTTGATCAACAAAAACCCTTTTGCCAGCGAATGCACACATACCTCTTCTTTCCATATATATGACAAAAGGAAGACAACTAAGTTGCACGAAACGGGGAAATGGGGGAAACACGACCCTCCAAAATTTTGGAAACAGGGAAACACGACGAAACGGGGAAATGGGGGAAACACGACCCTCCAAAATTTTGGAAACAGGGAAACACGATATATATATATATATATATTGTTGGTTTTTCCTAAGCAGCATCAAGAGCCATTCTCTGGGAGAATGGAGGCACCTAGTCAGTTACCAGGAAATTGACCCAGTCTGGGACTGGGGGACTCAACCTAGGGCTGAGGGCCATTCTTTGAATGGAGGCACCTGGTCAGTTACTAGGAAATTGACCCAGTCTGGGACTGGGGAACTCATCCTGGGGCTGAGAGCCATTCTCTGGGAGAATAGAGACACTTGCTTAGTTACCAAGAAATTGACCCAGTCTGGGATTGGGGGACTCAGCCTAGGGCTGAGGGCCATTCATTGAATGGAGGCACTTGGTCAGTTACCAGGAATTTAACCTAGTCCGGGACTAGGATCTCAACCTGGGGTTGAGAGCCATTCTCTGGGAGAATGGAGGCGCTTGGTCAGTTGCCAAATATTTGACATTGAAGTCATCTGATGCAGCCTGGGGCTGAGGCACCTGGTTAGTTACCAGGACATCACCATAAGCCCTAGACCGGGTCTGGGCAAGTGATGAACTCCTCTCCTTGATCTATGGGCTATGAGACCTTCTCTAGGGACTAGCTACCTTTGGTTGAGAGATCTAACACTTGATCTTGGTGGCATGAGGAGATCAAGATAAATCATTTAGTAATTATCCTTATTTATGAAGATGTACTTTGAGTGGGAATGAATGAACCACAAGGACCCTGAAGAACTCTTGAGACAACTTGTTGTGGTCACAAAAATACTTGGAGGACCATATAACCCTAGTTTTGGTCCATGAGACCATCAAGTGAAGGACCAAGTGGCACAAGTCAAAATACCAAGAAGACCTTTGAACGACAAAAGACTAAAAGTCAAGGGTCAAAGATGAAAAAGAAAAGAAGCCCTAGTGTCAACTCCTAATTATGTGGAACCAACTTAAATGTTTGATGGACTATAAATAAAGGACATTTGAAAATCGTTTCAACACACAACAACTCACTTCACTGCTCCTACACTCGTTGACTGAGGTCTTCATCATCATCGCAGCTACTGTTGACTGAGGAAATTCATGGCTGAGTTCTTTTATTCTTTTCTCCTTCTACGTTGGCAACACTTAGAGCTTGGTTGGGGTTCTTCTTGTCATCCTATAGCTCATAGTGGTGGAGGGTTATCTCTATGGTAAAGCGCAGTAGTAGTAGAGCTGCTACAACTCATGATAAAGGTCACAGTGGGCTAGAAGCAACAACATCCTCGGTGGTGATCACGGGCAGCAGCAGCAGGTTTGGTGGTGATCACAGGCAATGACAACAGGTTCGGTGGTGGTTGCAAAGGGCTGCTACAACCTTGGCGATGGTCACGTGTAACAGCAGCATGCTGCTACAACCTTGTGGATGATCACGGTTAGCAGCAGCAGGCTGCTACAAGCTCGATGGTAGTTAGTGCTAGCAACAACAGGCTGCTCTAGTCTTGGTGGTGGATAGGGTTAGCAACAGGAGGATGCTACAGGACTCAACAACAGTCCACAGTCCACGTGGCAGCAACAAAAGGATAGCAGCAGTAAGCCTGCTAGGGATTCTTTGATTTTGGAATTTTTTATGTACATTCATCTCAGAATTTTGAGAACAAAATTTATCCGCTCATGTACAAGTTCAGTCATCTCATTTAGAGGATGAATTACTAATGCTTTTGGGGTTTTTGTCCTTAAAAGGTTTCCCCATGAAACATCGTGTGTTCAATTGTGTGATGCTTGATTGACTACTGTATATGTCTTACTGCTGTTAGCATTTCAAGTCCTATCTCTAATACAGTCTGCAATTTTTGAAAATATCATACACATGTTAAAATTCAACATGGTATCAGAGCCTTGCTTGTGAAGATTACAGTGAGTGAGCAGATCTCTGTAACCTCCCTAGACCTTGGGACACTTGCAGACTGAGATAGCAGACTTGTTGATCAGAGATGGCCACCAACATCTTCGGACCAGAAGAAAGGCTTGAGGGGTCAGCCAACAAAAACTCATGGAAAGCTAGGCTTATCGACATCTTGGAAGAGAATGACCTTGATGACTTGGTTCTCAATGCCATAGAAGAACCTACATCTAATGCAGGAAGGATTGCCTTTAAGAAGCAAGCAAAGGCAAGAAGAATTATCTATGACTCAGTCAAGGAGACCCTGATGCCTACCATAACACCATTGATGACTGCAAAGAATGCTTTGACACCTTGACAAATTTATATGAGAAGAAAGCACCCAGCCAAAAGAGAGTACTGAAGAAGAGGCTTCGTACATTGAAGATGGATAAGGATGAAGGAGTGGCCCCCTTCTTCACAAAAATCGCTCAGGTAAGAGACCAACTTTTTGCTATTGGTGTACTTGTGGATGATGATGATCTTGTACAGACTGTATTCATTGGTCTTCCCAGTTCTTGGGAAACCTTTTTGGCAACTGTAAGTGGACGTGAAACTCAACCAAACCTTGATAGACTTTGGCATCACTGTTTGGAAGAAGAAGGAAGAATTCAGAGCAGAACAAATGGCACTAAGGAAGGGAACCTTGCCCTTACAGCCAAGACAAGGAAGTTCAAGAAGTCCTTCCCTCAGAAGAAGAAAGAAAAGAAGCCACAAGGTAAGCAATCAAAAGCCTCAAATATTGAATGTTTTAATTGTCATAAGATGGGACATTATGCCAGGGGCTGTAGCCAGCCAAAGAAAAGGTTCAAAAGAAGGTTCCAAGCTTCTACAACAGAAGAGGAAGAACCTAAGAAGAAGAAGAATGCTAAGTCTTCCAAAGAAGATGAACCTAGATGAGAACACTACTTGATTTCTGCTCTTTCAAGATCCATCACCAACAGTGCTAACTCTTGGTTAGTGGATAGTGGTGCTTCTGGACATATGATAGGTTTCCGTGAAGCACTTACAAGCTATAGGAAGAAGAAGTTCACTAATCAAGTAGAACTTGGGGATGACACCACCTACAATATTGAAGGAGTTGGCTCACCCACACTTCAACTTGACTCAGGGACTATTTTGCACATCAAAGACATACTATATGTTCCTAGTTTGAAAAAGAACCTCCTGTTTGTTGCTGGTTTAGAAGATAAAGGCTACAAAGTTATCTTCATGGATAGGAAGGTCCTACTATGGGCAAAGAATGAGAAGTTAAGCTCAACATAATTGATTGGAGTTTGAGAGGGAGGCCTTTACAAAGCATCCAAACACTCCACTCAAGCATTAGTTCACAACACAATTGACCCATGTGAACTGTGGCATCGAAGGTTTGGACACCTTCACTATACAACTCTCCCTGGTCTTCAAAAGATGGTTATAGGTCTGCCTGAATTTTCTCATGAACATAGTGGTGTTTGCAAAGGTTGTGCTCTAGGAAAGAATACAAAGAAATCCTTTTCTAGAAGTAACATAATATCTAAAGGGATCTTGGATATGATTCATTTTGACATATGTGGGCTCATGTCTTCACCCTCCTTGATTCACATGGTCCTTTATGAAGCCCTTTACATATGCTTACTTACAAACTTAACCACAATGCAAGGATGGGTGAGGTGGATGAAACAAGGCTAGACAAAGGGGAATTGACTTGTTGACCCAAACATTGTGATCTCTTAGAGAAAAGGGACACAAGAATCCATTTAGACATATGCAGGATATATAACACTAGGGAATGGGGGTGTCTCACATATGGATAAAGTGCTTAGAAGGTTTACAATAGAATCTAACAAGTCTCCTTTAGCTCACATCCAAGCTTCATTTAGGCTCCGTGAGGATCTTTTCTAGAACCATTGTGTAGCAGTCCCTTACTCCATTTCACATCCATGCCCTTGGGCTCCATGAGGAATAATCATTACAAGGCCCGACCAACAGTCATTTAGATATAAAATTTGTTCCACATCTGCTTTTATTTGGCCTTAACATTTCATTTATGACCCTCTTACGATTTACATGCACTTAGAAGCACAACTATTTGTAGCTTTTATCAGGGGTACTTTCATTGAGTTTGCTTAGCCTTTTGGTTTGCTTTTCATTTATATATAACATGAATCACAATACTATGTGTAATGATGAAAGGGTAACTTGTTTCGAGGAATGAAGGAAGGCAATCCGGTGACACAAGTTACACATCCCATCCGCAAGGCATCATACAAGCAGAGGGGAAGGAACCAAGACACACACTCCAGAGCTGAGACACAAACGAAGCATGGAATCCATCCAACATAGAGGTCTAAGTGGGGGAAAGTCTTTGATCTCACAAGTCCGGGTCTAAGCCAAAGGTCAAGTCTCAAAGATGGATGGAATGGATGAGTGGAGACAATGATAAGTGGTGCCAACATAGCAAGGGTATGGTTAAGTCTACATAAGGTAGGAAATACTAGTGAGCATAAGAAAAAGTCTTGTTATCACACGACTTGCAGTTTCCCCACAAAGGTATCTTGTTCAGAATGGTAGAGGAGACAAACAACTAAAGAGGTGAACCACGAATACCCCAACCCCTAGATAATGGATTAGTTGTCACGCCGGTTGAGATATCCTTCACTTTATGCCACTAAATCCCTAGTGACAAAGGGGGAGACCCAGACCTATGCTAGAAGGAAATACCTAAAGCTAGTTCACCAGATCAACCTAAAAGAATAGAATATGTAAGGTGAATAACTGTAAACCCTAGATCTAAGGATGAAGCCACAAAAAGAGGAATACTTGAGTGGAGAAGGGTTATGAATGTTGATAATGTCACTCAAGTTTATTATTAGGTGGCTTTGTGGAATTGATTTCAAGATCCAAAATTTGTGTGTTAATCCAAATGATGAAACTTGAAACCCTAGGGGGATTTGGATGTGAAATTAAGGGAATGCCCTAGGTAGGGTTTGATTAATGAATTGGGGCTTTTAACACACTAAGTTTATTGGTTGGATGAGAGATATGACAATAGATGAAATCCAAACAAGACTAGAACAAAACACACTCAGAAAATGATTGACAATGAAGGGAGGGTGATTTGCCTAGGAGATCAATGCTACTTTTACATTGGTAGATGGAGTCCACGGGTGACGCCTAGAAGGTAGTTTGGGTTTTTGATGTGGCCTTCAAAACCCAAATCATCGAATTTTGATATTCTAAGTATAAAATGCTTCGATGAATTTTCCTAATTACTACAAGGGGGTTTTCAATAAAATTTGTTGATGGGCAATGCATGAAAAATTAAAAGAGAGAAATAGGCTGAGAAACTCACCTAGAATTTGTAGATACCTTCCTGGATGACGAAGATTGATTCCTCATAAATCAAATGAGAGATCCGGACAAGTTCTTGATGAAAACTTCTTTCTCAATGACCCTAGCGCTCTCCTTTCTTGCCTCACAAAAGAAATTCAATAAGTGAAACAAGAAAGATCTGGATCTACAAGTAAGAAGTAAAAGATAGAGAAATGGAGAGTCATAAAGAAGTAACCACTCCCTGATAAAACCAAATCGAAGAATGACGCCAGGGCAAGTCTTCCCTCTTCAATTCACCTCCTTCATCTACAAATCGAAATGGGTTTAAAAGATACAAGAAGCTATTCCAGAATAACTCAATGCAAGAGAGAAACAGTTTCAGTCATCATCACATTCATTCATTTACATAAACACAAGTATTGGATCCTAGAAAAATCTCTTTATTTAGAAGTTCCAATGCCAGAGCTCATGGTTTACAATGGGGGGAGCACCTCTCTTAAATAGATCGAGAGTGTGTCCACTTTTCAACTAGCTTTCATCCGATGGTTTAAATTATAACATCATCAACAATGGAGATCTTTTAATCTTGTTCTACAGACATGGATCAAAATGACCAAGTCAAGAGGGGCGCACTTTTTCCCAATGACGACTTACTAAGGCTAAAATACATCAAGATGCTAAGATATAACATGATAATACATCAAGGGGGCGTCTTAGGGCCTCAAGTCACCCTAGGCCCCAATACAACATCATAACATAAAGTATATCAATGAAGTACATCAAATAACTAAGGTGAGGGGCGCCCCGTGGGGGATGTCCTCCCTAGGAGAGCCAAATAAATCGCCCAGAACATGAAACTGACTGTAATTGGTGTAGAAATGTCCGGAGAGCCATAATAAATCATTTGGAGTAATTCCCTTGCCATTTCCTTGATCACACAATCCAAATCGATTTCTTTAGTGATTTCCATAGTTAATTTTTTGGTGGTACAACCTCTGAAAACAAATAAAATCATCACAACTTTCTTCAAGTTGAGAGCCGGGGAAAACTGACTACACAGAAGTGTCTGGAGACATGGTAGAATGGTACTGGTGACTACTCATACTCACTGATCCACTCAAATGCCATAAATATCATCATCTAATAGTAAAAATAATGGTCAAAGTCAATAAAAAATAAAAATGAACTTTGGAACTCAATAACTGTGACCATCTGATAAAAACCGAGATTGCAGTATTGGTCTTGGGCATGACTGGAGCAAATATAATCATTGTTGATTTTTTGTAGTCACTGCATTGGGAACCATGTTTGACTTGGTCAACTGGGCTGACCAGGTCAAAGTACCCAAACTGAAGGTGAGATAATGAACTGCACTGATCTTGCATGCATCCAAGGTAAGAACTGCTCCAATATGTATATTAAAATAAATCATATTAATCAAAATCATGATGACAATAATAATAATAATAGAATAATCAATAGAATATACCTGTGTCCTTGAACAATCTTTGAATCTTCTGGAAGTCCCTTGTATATGCCATACTTACAAAGTTTCATCAATTTGCTAATGCTGGGTGAAGGTGGAAAACAAGGCTTAGGAAGAAAGGGTAATGACTTCTAGTTGACCTTGACCACGTGATCTCTCTGAATAATGCCAAATACACACAACCACAGTGACATATGAATGACAGATGACAATAGGGGATGGTGGTGTCTCATAAATGGATAAAGTACCTAGGCTTGTTTCCTTTAGGCTCTAGCAAGTATCCATTTAACAAGATTTAACAATTTACAACAATTAACTTTAACACAAGATAATAGCCAGCCTACAAAGGAGAGTGCCCTGGAAAGCCTTTTGAGCTCCAGAAAATGACTAAAACCTAGCTCCCCTGCCAGCGAGCATCCATAGCCCCGATGTGTTGCCTCACCCTATTTCCCTTGTGGGGGCAAATGAGCCTTACGTCATACAATAGATGAGTGCTCATCCTTTGGCCACTGACTAGTTTTATAACATTTATTTATATAGGCAATAACGCTTAAAAGCACTACTAATCACAGCTTGCCTTTTGCATCATTTAGATATAGCATTTATGTGTTTTGATGCTTTAATGTCTAAAGACACTGTTGGTAGGAGCACTTGTTTTGAGGTCTAAAGGAAAACCATTCGGTGAACCTGACCACATTGGCCAAGTTAAATACTTCATAGCTAGAGACACATAGAAACATAGAGTCTATCATGCACAGGGGTCAAAGTGGGGAAGATGATCTTCAATCTCACAGGTCTCAGTCATAAGTCATGGGAAAAAGCAATTATGGATGAGATTGGATGGATGGGGACAAATGATACATGAACCATCATAGCACTGGAGTTTAAAAGTTGTGTAAAACATGGCATAAGCAATGGTCTTCAACATCAGATTCTCTAATCACTCTCAACACAAGTTAATCATCAGTAGAACATATCATATAAGCATAAGTCAACATAAGCATCATAGCATGACAAGTCAAAGGTGTTAGTATACGTCAGAGAGAAAAATCCTACCAAGAAGCAAATATACCTGATCTCACCATATGCATGCCTCTACTTGATGTTCCCACTTGTGAACTATGTACCGTCTCTGCTGCTCTGCTTGAATGAACTATGTCATCACCAAAGTCATCTCAATGGTCAAGGAGATCTCAGTTTTGGCAAGGAAATACTCTGCATCTGCTACTGAATGAAGGCTCTGAATGGCTCATGCTATATCCCATCTGAATATCTAGCTTATGAAAATAAAGAGATGAATCTGTATGCCCCACGCTGCATCACAGTAGCCCAACTACAATATATCTTTGATAACAAGTCTTTACTTTGAAGACCAATAATCAACTCATAGCACAAGTCCATAATATCAACTAGAATACAAAATCACCATTGTACATCATCATGCCAAGTTAAAGTTATTAAGATGAGCAAGAGAGACAAGGATAACACCCAAATGCAACATATATACCAACCCATCCATATACCTTTCTTTGATAATACCTCTGAAGAACACCACTAACTGTATGGGGGCAAAGGAGATATAACGGTTGCCTGCTCTGCTACTCTGCTGAGTGGACCATTGCTAAACCAAAATCATCTCAATGGGGTCATTCTAGGCTAAGTCTTGACAAGGGGCTCTGCAATGCTGCTTGGGAGGCTCTAGCTAGCTCAAGAGAAGATTCTGCTATTGATGATCATTGATAAACTGCTCATCACTGTAAAGGACTGACACTAAACTAGGACAAAAACATGGTCTACTGCATCATGGTTGCTCCAACTACTATGGATGCGATAACAAGGCCAAGTATGGGTATCGATCACACCCGTTCATTGTGTCGACAAAGCTTTGAAGGCGGTGTAAGAGAACGACAAGACTGAAAATAACCTCAAGCTAAAAAGGTCAAGCACCAAACTCTGCGAGCACGATGGATTGAGGTATTGTCTATTTGCATCTAATGATGCAACGAAGGAGGAGGATCTGTACTCTCTCTGTTGAGGCCCAATCACAGTCAAGTGGGCATGGCCCCCAAACCTTAGAGCCATAAAGGACTGTGGGTCGGATGAGTGTATCCATGAGAGACATCTTGAATGAAATATCCTGAAAATAGTGTCTGAAGCACTGTCTCTCTAAAAGGGCTAGGGAGTCGTATCCTTTGTTAACTCGGGGTTGAAGAGCATGTCGTAGGATGAAATGAGGACTTCTGAACTAAACCCCCAAATAGGTATAGGTGTTAGTGATCTCGACCTCTTTCGCTATGACGAAGAAATGAAGATTAGTGAGAAGCTTCTTTGATTTGTTGAAGATCACAACCTTGGCTTTACCCAAGTTGACCGTCAACTGACGAAGATCACAGTAGAGGGCTAAGGAATCTAACTGTCTCTGCAAACCCTCCGGATATGAGGCTAAGATAACCATGTCATCAACGAAGAGTAGAATAGAAATCAAGACTTAGTGAAGAAGGCACTCAACGTCGTCCTAGATGTGCTCCTATAAGAAAGACTTAAAGCTCATTAGTGTAAATCCCAAATAAAGTGCCGGAGAGTGGACACACGTGCTCAACCCCAATGGTACTAATGATATGAGATCCCGCGGGCCATGCAAAGACGACCAAGGACTGAGTCATATAATCTCATAATGGCAGTTATAAGGGTCTCATAAATGCCAGTGTCTCAGAGTTTCTAGAACAAAGCCACTATGGGGACAGAGCCGGACGTCTTTCAAAAGTATTCAAAGCAACAACAGACATTCAAGTAGCAGTGGCATGCCTCCTCAATGATGGCTCAGGGTGTAAGACTTTGATCAATGGTCTAGTGTGTTGGTCTAAAGCTCGCCTGTCCTTTGGCTCTAAGTTCTCTCCTCTCAAGCTCCCCAGAAAGTTGCATGTGGAGGATTGTATCCTAAGTCACATGACACAAGGACACAGGACACGAAAGACACGAAAATACGAGTATTCGACATGAGACACGACGACCCCAGAAATAGGACACGAGTGACACGTTTTATATATATTAAAAAATTATATAGATATTAGAAAAAGTACATAAAGATCCACATTTAAAAAAAACTATAAGTCTATACATCAATCATAATATCATTCTATTAAAGTTTGACAATAATGAATCCATAATAAAATGATCAATATATCATGAACCTATGCTGTGTGGGAGTGTCCCCCACCCCCTCGCTCCTGCTCTCGAAGCTCGCTCCCAAAATGCGCTCCCGAGGCTCTCCCTTCCTTTCCTATACTAAAAGCTCCTATATTAGGTTGATCATTTGATGACAATGTTATGGTACCTCCCTTCTTTGCCAAGCTCCTACAAAAGTTTTTACCATACAAAAAGCGCTCTCGAAACGCTCCAAAAACGAGAGCTTTTGAAAATTTCGCTTTTCGCTCCGCTCCCAGTCCCCTGTCCCAACAGCATAGTCATGAACTTTGAACCATAAAATGCATATTTGATATTTCTCATTAAATCATTATAATCAAAATGTATTACATAGATATCGAGAGAATGCTACTGGAAAATACAAAATAGAGTAGATACTACTACAGTCTAGTATCTACAGTACTACTAGATACAAAATGAAAATACTAAATAGCCACAGGGAAGAATCTCATAGCTCATTAATGGTACTAGACATTGTCAATCGTCCCTCCTCCCTGTCAAAATCAACATCACTGTCGCTGCTCTCTCCTCTATCCTCCTCCTCCTCTATACCCACTCAGAGATCTGCTGCTGCATCTATTGGTGTGGAGGATGACCCCTCGTGTTGTATTCGTCCATCCATCATAAACAATACTAACACCGGATGAAATCCATGATTTTTTGATAGGTTGTAGGATTTTGTCCACCTCCTTCTTTTCCTTAACCAACAATGTTGTTCTAAGCTTCTTTGAGCTTGGAGGCATATACCCTCTTGGAGCCTTTTCAACTAACGCTTGACACGTCTCATTGAACAAAGGTGATCGTGCAACATTAAATGAAATGAAGTTGAGATAGAAATGGAATGCAACGATACCTCATCTCGAGTCCCTTTCTGATAATTTTTGTCCATTGGCCCATAAGATTGGGTTGCCCTTTTTTTCGTTGACTGAATTTCAGCCCCATTCCCAAACCTGCTAGATGTATTCCTCAAGAATGGAAGAGGATCATCTTTTTTTGAGATTTGTTTGCTTGCTGCGGACACATTCCCCAACCCAACTACATCCTCCTTTTCCAACTTCTTTCTTTGGCTGGCAGTGATCCCTTTGCATGGTCCAAGTCCATAAGGAAGGGCCAACAAATGGCCCTTAACTTTGAAGTAAGTGCTCTTGAATTCACCCTTGCAGAGATTGCAAGAACAAAGAATATTTCCTCCCCTAGCCCTCTTTGATCCAAGCCCTTCTTTCTTTGTTACATACTTCCATAGGGGGTATTTTTTTCTCGTGCTTGCTGTTTTGCTACAGTAGCAAGGTTATGTGAGGGGCCTAAGGGCATAGCAACTCCCAAAACATCACTTGAAACACTTGGAGCACTGCCACCAACAGACACTAAAATATTGCCACTACCATGGGAGGAACCACTAATAGATACATTTTTGCTCCTTTAATTTTGACCTCTTCCCGCTGCCTTGGAAGATTGAGCCATTTCTTTCCTTCACAAATTGAAATCCATTAGCTGCCTGAAATCCATTGCTGGTCACTTGTAGCTGCTTTTTTCCTTAGCTTCAGTTACCTGTAGCTGTTGTAGCGGCTCTATTCCTTGTTACGACCTTCATAAGTTCACTGCAACAACAAACTCCCTCTCACTACTTCAGGCTTCAACAAATCGACACCTTAACTCTTTCACACCGGTGGTAGCAAGGAGTATTGGCACCCTCTCTCAACAAAGTCATGAACTCTCTCTCTAGTGGCACGAAATATCTCTCAAAGTGCTAAGAAAGAATGGGTCGAAAAAGGAAAAAGCCCGATCTAACCCACAGATGTCTTTTTTGATAGGACATGTGTCCGAAAATTGGGACACGTTCTTGGCACGTGTCCCACATGTGTTGGAACATGTCCTGATTTCAAGACAATTTTTCTTGTTGGACTCGTATTAGGGCATGTTTTGTGTCTGACACGTGGAATACGTGACATGGGCCCTATTTGGACGTGTCTTGTTACTGAGATTGTAGCATATAGTTTGGAGAAAGTGTGGCTAACTATTATCATTTTGTAGTTATTGGGATCGGTATTAGGGTTTGATTTATGGATTAGATGAATAATATGATGTGACGCTAAATCATGAAAACTTGTGCAAACCACATGGTTAAACAGATCAACCAAGTGAAAATAAAGTGCTCGAAGGCCATGTTTTCAACCTGGAACCCTTCCTCATCCCCGCTTTGCTGGAAATCATGGACCAAACAACCTCTTGGACATCATGCGGGGTGAAAAGATAGCAAGAGAGGGGAGGGGGGGTGTGGTAATTTGGATAAGGGGTTTCCCCGCGATATCATAGAAGGAAGAGGTGTGGGACAACATGGCTTTCGGATCAAGATCAGGTGGGAGATTGGAGTGGGGATGAAAGATGGTACGCTATAAATATTTAGGGGAATAAATAAGGGAAGTACTCAACTCTCGCCACCTGCGAGAGATGAAGAGGCATTTCTTGTGGCGAAGGAGACAACGATAGGAAGCTTTGAGAACTGGGTAAGAGGGGTGGCCATTGTTGAAAGTTTGCCAAAGTTGGGTGTGGAGGTGCTTACAGTCATTGTCGTACCATTGGTTCATTGGGTAGCATCTAGGATTTTGTTGGAGGGGTCCCAAGAGTGCGCCCAAGACGTGCTGGGCGTGCCCCTACAGCTTGTATTCCCCCAATCGAACTGCCTCTCACTTGGTGCCTTGGTTGTGCTCACTCCTTGGTTCACTCGAGTTTGCCTCTTGCTTTTTCCATGCACACTCTTTTATACTTGAAGTTGGAGAGCACAGGAACCCAAGGATCCACCCTCCTGGCTGTTCGCTCCACATGCTAAGTCTTTACATTGCGCTAGCGTCTACAACACTTAAGCCATGGGCTCCCAAACCAACGCACCCCTTTACCTTGGTTTCTCATTCTTGCTTGGGTGCGCGCCCTTCCCGACACGCTCCACTTATCTAACCGACGCACTCTATGTGCCTTATTCGCCAAGCCACCCACATGTTCCTCTTGCCGTGCGTCCACCTGCTCGTGCGACTTGTGTTGTGCTAGACTTGCCATGCCAAGGCGTCTTTGGTGTTGGCGCATGCCCCATCCTGGTGACGCACCCCATGTTGGCGTGGGCACCTAGCCATGCGTCGAGGAAGGGAAATTACATCCTCCCCCACCTGACATGTTGCCGTTTCGGCAACACTTTCGAGTCTTCTTGTTGTGTCGTGGAGGAAGCTTGTGCTCCTCTCGGAAAGCTTGAATATTCTCTTTAGCCTTACATAGTGTCTCCTTCCACTCCCAACTATTCTCTTCTTTAGTTAAACCCTTCTACTTAATGAAGTAGTCCAAGTGATTTGTCAGCCCATGTCTCACATGACGGTGAGCTAACACTTCAACTTTGCGGTCTGGATGGTCCAATACCTTAGTGGGAGCTCGGATCGACAAGTTCCTCCCTGGTTTACCTTTGTCATTCTCACATGCCTTGAGTTGGCTAGAATGGAAGACCGAATGGAATGAGCTTATGTGTTTCAAGAGCTTGAGTTTGTAAGCCACCTTACCATTCTTCTCAATCACCTCAAAAGGCCGGTCATACACACTTTCCATGCCTGTTGGTGGAGTGAACTGCTCCTTATAGCTTGAGAAGTACTATGTCCCCTACTTGGAACTGCACTTCGCACCTTTCGTGATTTGCCCATTTCTTCATCCTGTCCGTCGCCTTCGCCATTTGAACATGCGCCACTTCCCACTTGTCTTTCCAATCCTTCGTGAAGTTCAATGTTGTCGGGTTTTGCCCAAAAGAACCGGCTGCAACAACTTGTGGTGTCAGCGGTTGCTTCCCAGTAGCCAACTTGAATGACTATAACTGGTTGACAAGCTCATTTGCATATTTTAGCTAAACTGTGCTGCATTTAACAACTCTGGCTAGTTCTGTTGGTCTGCCTATACATAGTGCCTCAAGTCGTCCTCCAACAGTGTGTTGATTTGCTTGGTCTACACGTCCATCTACAGAGGGTAACTTAAGCTTGTCAACAACTTGGTACCAACTAAACCAAACAACCGCTGCTAAAACCAACTTGTGAAGCGGGTGTCCCCGTTTGACACTATACTCAACGATAATCCCCAATACTTCACAATGTGCTTGGAAAATAGTTGCGCCACATCTTTTGCTTTGCAAGGGATCTTGGTAGGAACAAACCTTGCATACTTAGATAATATGTCCACCACGACAAAGATTCTGTTATACCCTTGTGAAACTGGAAGTTGCATTATGAAATTTATAGACACACTTGCCCATGGCTTCTCTAGAATAAGCAATGGCTGGAGCGTGCTTTCCTTCATCTTGGAGCTCAACTTGTCCTATTGGCAAGTCAAGCAAGTCTTGACGCATTCCTCAACGTCCTGACGTATGCGTTCCTAGTAATATCCCCTCTCTAAAAGAGCTAAGGTATGATGCCGCCTGGGATATCCTGCCCATGCTGAATCATGGCATTATCGCAACAACTCCCTCCTGAGATTCACTGACTTAGGCACATATAGGTGTCTTCCAAAGAACAACAACCCATCTTCCGACCAAAACCTTCGCATTTTTCCTTCACTTGTTTGATGATGTTCTTGGCAGCTAGGTTGCCCTTCAACCCATTGCGGACTTGTTGTCGCAAGTTTGAAACGACCTCCATTGTAAGACCTTTCGGCTACTACTCTAAAGGCAACAAGCTAGGCCTTTCTATTCAACACATCTACAACTGCGTTAAGTCTGCTTGGTCTATAGTCTAGAGTCATGTCAAACTCAAACAAGAAGTCTTTCCATCGCGCTTGCTTAGGAGATAACTTTTGCTGCGTTGCAAAGTAGTTGGTGGCTATGTTGTTCATTTTCACTACAAACGGCTTGTGTAGTAGATAGTGCCTCCATTCCTTCAAGCAATGCACAACCGCAACCATTTCTTTCTCATGGACAGGATACCTTTGTGCCCGCTCCTGTAGCTTCCTGCTCTCATAAGCTACTGGATGACCATCCCACGTTAACACACCACCAATGGCATAATCCAAAGCATATGTTTGCACCTCAAATGTTTTCTCAAAGTCTGGCAACCTCAGCATGGGCGTTGTAGCAAGCTTGTGTTTCAACTCGCAGAAAGCTTCTTGGCACTGTGACGTCCAATTCCAAGACTTGTTCTTCTTCAACATCTTTGTGAGAGTGGTTGCGATCCTGGGTAGCCTTCCATGAACGTGCGATAATAATAAGCTAAGCCCAAGAAGCTCCGCATTTCCAGTCCCGTCCGCTATTCGTTCCAATCCTCTATGGCCTCGGCCTTCTGTTGATCCATGTAAATACATCCTTGGCTGATCCAATGGCTTAAGAACAAGATCTCCTTCTGCCCAAACATGCACTTCTACTTCTTCAAGTATAGATGGTTCTGTCGCAGCACATCGAATACTACTGCTAAGTGTTGTTTATGCTCTTCCATACTCTCGTTGTAGACAACAATGTCATCAAGGTAGATTACTACCGACTTATCCAGAAACAGACTTAACACCTCATTCATGAGAGTCCAAAACGTTGTGGGGGTGTTACACAAACCAAATGGCATCACTAAGAATTCAAAATTGTCGTATCTTGTCACGCACGTCATTTTGTATTCATCATCTTCTACAATTCTTACTTGATAGTAACCCTGTCTCAAATCCAACTTCGAGAACACTTTGGCCTTGGCCAATTTGTCAAAACAATTTGTTGCCAACAGAAGAGGGTACCGGTTTCTCACTATTTGCTTGTTCAGTGCCCTATAGTCCAAGCACAACCCCAATTTGGGTGTATCTTTCTTTTGTTGGAATCAGTGTTTTAAAACTCGGCCCAAGCCGACTCGGACTCGGCCGAGTCAGCTGAGTTGAACCTGAGCCGAGCCGAACCGGCTTTTAACTTGGGTCGGATGGCCGGTTCGGTACCGAACAGGTCAACTCAGCCGAGTTAAAGGTCAACTCGCCGAGTTGGACCCGAGTTCGATTTTTTTTTAATTAAAATTTATTAATTATCTAACCTAAATCTAACCTAATCCCTAACTACCCTAACACTTAAAAGTGTTGACTTACTTGCTCGCAGCTTCATTTTTGGCCTGATTGCCATCACGGTTGAAGTGTTTAAGTGTTCAGACATTCAGTTTACTCGCGTTTTAAAACACTGGTGTGGCATCCGTGAGTGTGGCCACTGGCCCGTGGGTGCTCGGGAGTCGGTGGAGGGTGCATGCACAGTGCCTGCGTGGAGCTCATTGCTTAGTGCTTGTGTGGAGCTCATTGCTTAGTGCTTGTGTGGAGCTCAGTGCCTGCGTGGAGTTTGTTGCAGGCAACTTGCAGCTTGCATGGAGTTTGAAGGTGCAACTACAGCCTGCATGGAGTTTGGACTTGGACATGGAAGTTACAAGTTTGAAGTTTAAATTTTTATAAATTACAATTTAGTAATTTACAATTAAGTTAGAAACTTACAAATACATTATACAATACTGTAATTTACAATTTTTATATAAATTTTAAGTAATTTACAGTAATTTAGGCATCTTTGATTATGTATATTCATTTTGTTTAGAATTTCATATATGTATTATGTATTTGCTGCTTGCAGCCTTGCACATTGGCACAGTACCTTTCGTGCAATTTTGATATGTTCACTCTTATATGGTATATATATGATCATACTTTGGATGTTTTGTCTCTAATGCTTTGGAATGATGGATTATAATCTTTAAAATATATTTTTTCTTTAAAATTTAAATATTTTATATGTTTTTTAGTAAACCGAGTCATTAAAATCAAACCGGCCGAGTCATTGCCGAGTCCGAGTTGACCCTTGGCCGATTCTGAGCCCGAGTCCGAGTTTTAAAACTATGGTTGGAATAGCAATGGTGCACCGTAAGGAGGCCTCGAAGGTCGAGTGAAGCTGACGTCCGTCAATTCTATCAACTGCCTCTTCAACTTTTCAAACTCCTATTTGGAGAACCTGTAAGGAGCCTTCGCAACAGGCCTTGATTCTAGCTCAAGCTCAATGCAGTGATCAACAACATGTCAAGGTGGGAGCATTTTTGGCAAGCTTTTTGGTTTTATATCCTCGTTTGCGTTAAACATGTTGGCAAGCTTTGGAGGTGCAGGTGTCTTTGCAGCTCCTATCGTTGCTTCACCAAGCAATGCTGCGACATACAACTGAGAATCTGAGCATCAAGTAGCCCTCTTCATGATGAGTGTAGACACCAACCACACCCTTCCATCTGACTTCTTCGAAGAAGTGGGCACCACACTTGGTTTTCTCCTTTCTAAAATCACCAATCGGTTTGCAAATGGCAATTGCATGACTTGAGCTCTTCGCAGAAAGTCTTGCCCAAGAATTAGCTCGAAATCATCAAGGGGCATGACCGTGAAATCTATTCTTCCTTGCCTACTTCCCATTCTGATATGCACCTTAGAAGCCAAGCCTGCCACAACTTTGGTTGAACAGTTCATTGCCTTAACAACAATGTCACTAGGCATCTTCTTGAGCCCGTTCTCGTTTGCAAGCTCTTTCTGCACAAAATTGTGTGTAGCACCCTTGTCAACGAGAGCCTTGTTGCCTACTAAGTCATACTTAGTCGGTATTATCAAGTGAGCTGGGTGATGAGAACATACACTTGTTCATCTTTCAGAATTCAGAAGTCATTCAGGCTTTGTCTGGGAGCTTTTTGTTATTTTTTGTAAACACATGTTCATACTCCCTTGGGGAAATTATAAAAAATGTCTTAGCATTTAATTTTTTATAAAAGGCTCGGCTTCTCGGACTTAGGCATCAAGCTGATTAGCCCAGAGTGTTTTTTCCCTTGGTTATTATTGGTTGTTGAACAAACGACTAATAATTTCTGAGTTTTTCACTCACACCTCCAAAGTTGGGATAGTTGTCTTGGTGTTTCGGCCTTAGGAGGTTATTAGAGCCTTCGTGTCAGTGTTTTTCAGCGTGTTAGGCATTGATTTTGAGTCGTATGGACATGTGCTAGGTCCCCCTAGAGTTTCGTTAGTTTCCGAGAAAATAAATTTTTTTCCGCAAAATTAGACCATTTTTTAATGGTTTAATTAGAAAATTTCAAAATGTAATAAAAGTCAGATATAGAGTCTGTTCTCGACGTGGGGACACTCGTTTTCACACTCTGAGTGTCCACTTTACCCCAAGGACCACTTTCCACATCAGTCGGGTAGCCGAAACACCTCGTGGAGCATTATTCAGCTAAAAATGCATCAAAAGGGCATTTTAATGCTAAATTAAGACATTTTAGCATAAAGGACAAAAGTTTTAAAAGTCAAATTTGAGTGGTTTAAGGTGGGGAAATGACATGGCATGGGTTCCCCATGCCATGCGTTTTTCTTTTGGTCCATATGCAAATCAAACTTTGGTTTAAAAATGGACCAAGTTATAACATTAAAATAAAGTCTAAATTCACCTTCACGTGAAGAGAAATTCGCCCTCTCACTTGGAATTTAGCTTGGTTTGTGATATAACGTGGAAAGTAGGGTGATGTTACATGGTGGACCCCCCATGAGTTACCTCTTCCACTTATAACCATTTTAAACTTTGGATTAAAGAGTGGTAATGAGTATGGTATGGGTGACGTGGAAATACCTCACGCTAGAATTTAGAATTTGAAAGGGTATGTTAGGAGTAAGTAAGGGACCCCCTTTTCTCATATAATAAACACAAAGACTTTGGATTAATTTGAAAATGAAGTCGCATGTCTAAAAAGAAGTAGCGCATGCATGAAGTGGGAGTTTGACGTGGAGTGAGACTCCACGAGATGTGAGTGGAATGCTAGCGATTGGGTGGACCACCCTCCCACGTTAAATATTGTTTTGGCATTAAACTTTGGTATTACCAAAATGGATTCGCATGCATCTAGATGATATCACCTTCCCCCACTTCACCTCATGAGCTTGCGCGTGTGATGAAGGAAGCCAATTTGGTGGATTTTGGTGGGTAGCTTGGTGTGTTGGCAGGTTAATGGTGAGTTAAGTGAGAGAGGTGTCAATCACCTCTTCACTTCAACTCAGTTCCTCTTCAATTAAGCTCAGTGTGACTTCAAGTGTATTTTCAGTGTTGATAGCCCCCCTAGGGGCTTGGCTTCGGCTATAAATAAAGCACATCCTTCTCCATTCCAAGCTAGTTAGAGTTGGCTGAAGAGCTGGTGCCTATTGTAATACTATTATTTTGCATCTATTTGTTGAGAATAAAGAAGCTTTGGAGGCTATACCGTGTAGTGCTTGTATTGTGTGGATCCCCAACGTTATGTTGCCAATGTGGCAACTGTAATTTTTCAAATGTTGTGCTTTTCGTGTTCTAGCTTCAAAGGATTCAGCTGAATCAAGTAAGAGTTTAGATTTGGCAAGTAAGTTTACTTGCTTTATTTATTCATGTTGTGTATGTTCAAAGATCTAAGATTTTGCTTAAATAAGATTTTTTTTGCATGTTTTTTTTCTTCCATACATTTATATCTAGATCTCACGGTTTTGTGTAAGTTTTTGTGATCTAGTTGCGGGTTCCCGGTCGAATGAGGTGTGGATCAAGATTGATGCCACTTCTAATTCAATAAGCTCAAGACACTGTCCCTCGGTGCTCCACAGAAGGCCTTCCTCATGCTTTCTTGTTATCCCAGCAGCAAAACCAATCTTCTCTCCTCTTTCTCTTTCATTAAAATTAAAATTTTCCTTGGTTACTATGTTTATGCATGAGCATCTAGTTTTATCATATGCAAAATTCTTTCATTAGATCTCATATATAAACTTTCAAAGCTAGATCTCGTTTTCAAAAAAGTTTCATAAGCATCTTAGATCCAGTTTAGGGAGATCGTCATTTTTCAAGGCATTTGAAAGTAGATCTAAAAATTTGTCGAATACATGGTTGTTCCCTTGAATCTAAAGGGTTTTATTTAGCAAATCAAGTGCTTTAGATTGGCTGCCCCAAAGCTAGCCAAGATCTTCAAGAGGACTTGTCCTCTTGAGTTATTTTTGTCTTTTCTTAAAAGTACTTTAACTTAGTATTTTTTGGAAGTTTTTTGGGGGTTGTCCAAAGACACTTTTAAAGTGTTTTTGGGCACTTTACACTAATTAAAGCTTGCTGGTTTTTAGCAGGTCCGTTCGAAAAGAGGAGGAGGTGCTGTTTGAAAAGTGATTTTTGGGCCATTCGATGGTCTCCCCATCTTCTGTAGTCATTATTATTGTACTTGGTAAGCCCTTGGGTTCGTTCGGTATAAGAACCAAACGACATTTTTCAATTAAGTTTTGTAACTGAGTAATAAAAAAGCAAGTTTGAGTAGGCTCTTTCGAGCCAACTCTCCATCCCCCCGGCAGGGATTTTGCGTTTTTGTGATTTTGTGATTTTTTCAGTTTTTTTTTAGTTTAGTTGTTTTTAGTAGCATTGTATACTTTGATTCATAAGCATTTCAATATCTTTTACAAATTCAAAATAATCATATTACTTACCCCACGACTTCCCGATTGACCCGAAAGGGGAAAGCGATGCGTGGTAGGATTAATTAGATAACCTGTGAGTTGTGTTTTGATGTTTTTTTTTATTTTTTATCATCTAAAATTAACCTCTCCTCGCTTTCCCGACTGAGGTCCACTTGGTCCAAAAGAGATTCCTGGAGGTTCTCCTTTTTTAACAAAGAACACAGCTTAAAATCCTTAAAAAACTTATCAAGGCTTCGTTGTGTATGCTCTGCATTGGCTGCGGTTTGTCCGATCAGTCGGTTGCATCAAAAGCAACGTGGGTGACTAGAGTAATTAGATTTCATATCTTTTAATTAACCTCCCCAGGAGAAAATTCAACGCCTCGATTTAAGTCGTTGCGGTGGCAAATTACCCAAAGGAAGCAGGAACAACTAGGCAGTGACCTAGAGGCACCGTTATACTACACCCTTGCGGTGCAGAACACCGTCTCCGAGACTCCAACCAACTTACATATTCCTTGTGGGTAGCCGTATCGGTTAAGGTTTTTGGACATACTCCCCATACCCCTTGGGTATATTGGGAGTCCCCTCCCCCCTAAGGAATCAACTCATCAAACATTCACTTAAAATTTGACCACGAGCACTTGCAATACCCATTTGTATTTCAACATCAATCTCATTTGTGGACTCCATTATTGGCACTGATCTATTTGATATTATCATATGTTTCTGCATTACTGCTTATCAAGTTTTAATTTCTATGCTATTGTGGTATAACAAATCTTGCAAATATCTTGTGTCGAATTCATTTGTCAAAAACTCCTAAGTAACTTATCTCATCACCATAAACACTAGAGCCTAAAAGACTTATCAATTAATAGGGTCTACCCCCTTTGGCTCCGTTAGGAGTTGGCCTAAATGGAGGAGTCAAGAACAAGGTGACAGCCTTGACTCGAGACTTGCCCCCAAGGACACACCGAGTGGCTTGAAGATTTCTGCCACGCCCTGCCCCAGGTGTGTGAAAGGCGGCAACAATCCTTCACCCTTCATCCATTCACAATCAGATCCACAAAGCTGAGTTGGTGCAACACTCGGTCACCCGCACAACACCAATCTGCTGCACCAGTCCTGTCAGGCAAGGCGCGACCCTCATCCAATCCACCATAACCTCTTGGTTGCCAACTTCATTGTGAACTGTCCACACCCAATGTACGTCTATCTCTCCCCATCTTTCGTAGTCATTATTGTTGTACTTGGTAAGCCCTTGGGTTCTTCGGTATAAGAACCAAACGACATTTTTCAATTAAGTTTTGTAACCGAGTAATAAAAAAGCAAGTTTGAGTAGGCTCTTTTGAGCCAACTCCCCATCCTCCTGGCAGGGATTTTGCATTTTTGTGATTTTGTGATTTTTTCAGTTTTTTTTTAGTTTAGTTGTTTTTAGTAGCATTGTATACTTTGATTCATAAGCATTTCAATATCTTTTACAAATTCAAAGTAATCATGTTACTTACCCCACGACTTCCCGATTGAACCGAAAGGGGAAAGAGATGCGTGGTAGGACTAATTAGATAACCTGTGAGTTGTGTTTTGATGTTTTTTTTAATTTTTTATCATCTAAAATTAACCCCTCCTCGCTTTCCCGATTGAGGTCCACTTGGACTGAAAGAGATTCCTGGAGGTTCTCCTTTTTTAACAAAGAACACAGCGTAAAATCCTTAAAAAACTTATCAAGGCTCAGTTGTGTATGCTCTGCACTGGCTGCGGTTCGTCCGATCAGTCGGTTGCATCAAAAGCAACGTGGGTGACTAGAGTAATTAGATTTCATATCTTTCAATTAACCTCCCTAGGCGAAAATTCAACGCCTCGATTTAAGTCGTTGCAGTGGCAGATTACCCAAAGGAAGCAGGAACAACTAGGCAGTGACCTAGAGGCACCGTTATACTACACCCTTGCAGTGCAGAACACCGTCTCCGAGACTCCAACCAGCCTACATATTCCTTGCGGGTAGCTGTATCGGTTAAGGTTTTTGGACATACTCCCCATACCCCCTGGGTATATTGGGAGTCCCCTCCCCCTTAAGTAATCAACTCATCATACATTAACTTAAAATTTGACCAAGAGCACTTGCAATACCCATTTGTATTTCAACATCAATCTCATTTGTGGACTCCATTATTGGCACTGATCTATTTGATATTATCATATGTTTCCGCATTACTGCTTATCAAGTTTTAATTTCTATGCTGTTGTGGTGTAACAAATCTTGCAAATATCTTGTGTCGAATTCATTTGTCAAAAACTCCTAAGTAACTTATCTCATCACCATAAACAATGGAGCCTAAAAGACTTAGCAATTAAAGGGTCTACCCCCCTTGGCTCTGTTAGGAGTTGGCCTAAATGGAGGAGTCAAGAACAAGGTGACATCCTTGACTCGAGACTTGCCCCCAAGGACACACCGAGTGGCTTGAAGATTTCTGCCACGCCCTCCCCCAGGTGTGTGAAAGGCGGCAACAACCCTTCACCCTTCATCAATTCACAATTGGATCCACAAAGCTGAGTTGGTGCAACACTCGGTCACCCGCACAACACCAATCCGCTGCACCAGTCTTGTCACGCAAGGCGCCACCCTCATCCAATCCACCAAACCTCTTGGTTGCCAACTTCATTGCGAACTGTCCACACCCAATGTACGTCTATCTCTGCACTAGACTATCGCAACAATCTTGTCATGGAGCGCTCAGGATGGCCAACCGTGGGGATCCTTGGTAGCACGACGTCGGTCTCAGGCAACAACATGGCTGCACCTCTTACAAGTGCACCCATTCGTGCTGGCAGGAGGTCCTTCCAACCATACGCCTTCTTTGCAACCAACTTCAAAGGAGTGTCGTCTCTACTTTGTGTCCCCATCCAACCTGTGAGCCAGTCCCACTACCATCTCAATGCCGATTCCTTAGGATTTTTGGTCGGTCGGGATAATAGTAACTTCTACAACCTTCGATGCCTTCATCGCATCGTGCCCATCAAAGTCTGTTTCTATCGTTTTGGAAGCTTGGCACCACCTATTCATCGAAACCCCCAAGTGTTTCCGTTAAGTGTGCTCTGATACCACTTGTCACGGGCACAAACGCGCCTTGGTCAAACTGTTACCCGGTTGTCCATGTGGCATTGCTTGGCACCTAGCCAAGGGTGAGACCAACTTAGCAGGTCAACCAGTAGACTATGCCTTTTTGCGGAATTACAAGATTAACTCTTTTACACTTGTTACTTATTACACTTGTGTTCTTTACTTAGCCATTTCACATGTTACACATAACATTCATACTTAGCCAAAATGACACATAAGATACAAGATGTATGGTGGCATCCCAACTGGGCATGCCAAGAGTTCAATATATCTATCTATCTATCTATCTATATATATAATGGTGCAAGTTACAATAGTTCGAAGAGCGCCCACAGGCCAACCCAACTGAAGGAGCGCCCGACTAGCTAACTCCCAAGAAGGAACCCCAAGAATTATTGTCCACTAACAAGCCTGTCACATTTCTCTTACTGTTGCTGTTGAAACCTGATTGCCATCGAACTCTGCCCAAGAGTGTGCACAAGACGTGTTAGGCACGCCCCTGCGGCTTGCACTCCCCAATCGAACTATCTCTTGCTTGGTGCCTTGGTCATGCTCATTTCTTGGTTCACTTGAGTTTGCCTCTTGCCTTTGCCATGTGCGCTCTTTTATACTTGGCGTTGGATTGCACAGGCAACAAAGGCTTTGCCCTTGTGGTTTCCTGCTGTACATGCTAAGTCTTTAAATTGCGCTAGCGTCTGCAACACTTAAGTCATGGGCTCCCAAATCGATGTGCCTCTTTGTCTTGGTCACTCGTTCTTGCTTGGGTGCGCATCCTTATCGATGCACTCCACTGATCTGACCGATGCGCTCTATGTGCCTTGTTCGCCAAGCCACCCATGCGTTCCTCTTTCTGTGCATCAACTCGTGTGACTCTCGTTGTGCCTCGCTTGCCATGCCAAGGTGCCTTTGGTGTGGGAGAACGCCCCATCTTGGTGACGCTCCCCACATTGGCACAAGATCCTTGCCATGCTGGGGAAGGGGCGTTATAGCCCCCCCAACCTGTCTTGTTTCCGCCCCGACAATGCTTCCGGGGCTTCTTGTTGCGTCATGGAGGGAGATTGTGCTCCTCTCAGAAAGCCCGAATCTTCTCTTTATCCTTCCATAGTGTTTCCTTCCACTACCAAGTGTTCTCTTCTTTAGGCAAATCCTTTCACTTAATGAAGTATTCCAAGCGAATTGTCGGCCCATGCCTCACATGACAGTGAGCTAACACTTCAACTTCATGGTTTGGACGGTCCACTACCATAGCGAGAGCTTGGCTTGACAAGTTCCTCCTTGGGTCGCCTTTGTCAAACTCACATGCCTTGGGTTGGCTAACATGGAAGACCGGATGGAATGAGCTCATGTGTTCTGGGAGCTTGAGTTTGTAAGCCGCCTTACCAATCTTCTCAATCACCTCGAAAGGCCTGTCATACCTCTGCAGCAGCGCACCTGCCATGTCCACTGCTGGAGTGAACTGTTCCTTAGCTTGAGAAGCACTCTGTCCCCTACTTGGAACTGCACTTCGTGCCTTCTGCGATCTGCCCATTTCTTCATCTTGTCAGCCAACTTCGCCATCTGAGCTCATGCCACTTCCCACTTGTATTTCCAATCCTTCATGAAATTCAACAGTGCCAGGTTCTGCTACTTGTGTACCTGTGTCCTTTTTTAGGGGTCGTCATGTCCTATGTTGAATACTTGTATTTCCGTGTCTCTGTATCCCATGTCCTCATGTCGTGTGAGTTAGTTGCAACTCGCTGTATACCAAAACGGGACTGGAGCATTGGAAGAGATTACATGTACATGGAGTAAGGCCTCAGATTGAGCCCATATCAGGAAATCACAGTTTCAGTAGTAGCAAAAAAAACTATTAACAACATCCAAGACCAAGGATCTGAATCGTGAACTCAGATCTGAAGTATTTGTACAGAGTAATTTTGGTTAGAGGCTATGATCCCTGTTTTGATTGGACCAAATCAGATAAACAAGAGTTCTGGAAGGATGTTGATATAAGAAGGTGAATAAAAGGGGTCTCAACGCTAGTATGCCCACATGTCTGACACATATGGAGATATTATAAGGCTATTCAGTATTAATTCTGCTGGTAATAATAGTAAATGGCGACCTGGAAGGTGAACCAATTTTTTGACGGATCAAGTGTTTTGCTTGTTTAATGTTGGTGCCCAATGATAAGCATCAAATTTGACCATGTGTATGGTTTAGGGTGTTTTGCTTGAATCTAGGAATTATTTATGGTTTGTTACAACAATATTGGTCACTTTGACAATTTCAAGGAAGATATATCACTGGATCATTCATGAAAAGTAGATCGTTGAGCAGCGTTTCTCAAAGTTACAAATATCACCCGATAAATCGCGAGTTGCCGAAAAATCGCGATTTTGTTGCAGCGTCGATTTTTTAAGAGAAAATCGGGCACCAATATCGGGTCGATTTCTGTCCGAAATATCGCCGATTTTTGAGTAAAAAATCGGGAAAAATTGCCGTCGACTCGCGATTTCTTGACAGGGTGAAAAAAATTTCATTTTTTGACATTTTATGCTCGCGGTTAGGGCTCATTTGCTCATTTGGTCGCTACAGAGGTCGAGAGGAGAGCCGGCGATTAGGGTGCAGCTGAAGGTAAGTAAATGTGTAAATGTTACGTTTTTTTTTCATTTAAAATTTTGAATGCCTCCACCGTGTGCCTCTCTCCGCGCCCGGCTTCCACATTCCTCGCCCCACCCACTCCACAGCGTCTCTCCGCGAGTCCGTGGCTTCCACACTCACAAACCCCTGCACGGTGCACATTCCACACTCCCGGCTTCCACGAATCCATAGTCTGCGGCTTCCACACAGTTTTAGTGTAGGTTTAAAAAATAAAAATATGCCTATAATATGCCTAATTTATATTAAAAATAAATATACAGTCTTAAAT
>LPNX010334025.1:96688-118584 GCA_001517045.1 Pseudotsuga menziesii | reverse complement strand
GAAAACAAATCTTTTTCCAATTTAAGGGTTGATTTTAAAGTTTTTGTAAACAACAGCTTGGGATTTTTAGGCCATGGCTCTATTTTTTACCCTGAAAAAAAACATGTATACTGGTATCAATTTTTTTCAATCTGGAGAGTGTTTTTGGTGTTTTTTATGCAAACAACATTGTTATTATGGCTAGAGTTCTCATTCTTAGTGTAAATTTATCGTTTCATAGTATAAGTGGTTTTCCTCTTAACTAGGAATATATTCTCTCTCTTCACAGTCATCAACACATCTGGTTAACTCTTCATCACAGACTCATCATCTTGGAGTCATAGAGTCATCATCATAGATGCTTCCATCATCTTCTTATTATTGATCATCAGTCAGTACTATTTGTCATTGGAAGTTTCTACAGAGCCATCCCTCTCTCGCCTAGGTGTAGGCCTAGTCCTCATCTAGGTCTTCATCACATATCGAGAAATCCATCTCGTAGGAATGGTTCAGGACCTTCTTTACATTGCCACGACGATAACCTGCATCTCCTACCTTCATCTCATTGTATCCAAATCATCTCTCTTGTCCTGCGAAAAACAAAACAAAGAACAAATATTTAGATGTAGACCACCTACGTTCTTTCACCATAGTAGTAAGACAAGATAAATTTCACATCATTAAGACAACCTACAGCTTCTACTATGTGAGAATCACCTAGTATCACACTCAGTGCATTACGTATTTGCATGGTCAACCTACGTTTTATCAGTAGAACTGTTGATCCAACTAGTAGATGGCATGTTGTCGAACTTCGACAAAGTATAGAACTTCGACAACCTCGATAGGTTTTGTGCCCGACATACAATATCCCCACATGCATTGTCGACATCAATGACTGTCGAACATCGACAGAGTATCTCTCTATCTTCCAATCGTCTGCGACGATTGAACTTCCGAACCATTATAACTTCTTTTGTGACTGAAAGGAATAGGTAGTCACCCAAGTGTCTCAGTATTCTATATAATCATGTACACCATTGTAGTATGCAGATCAATCATTCAACCAGTTCAATCATATTGATCCATCTTTCATTTAAAATAAGTGTTTGGTTCGAATTCTTTCATATTGTCTGTGCGCATACTTTCAGTCGATATAATGTATTCCTTTATTTACTTGTTCTTTGTCTATGCTTCTTCCATAACAGTGATCGAATCATTCAATTGATTGTTGTCCCCAGCATGCACCTGGGAACAACTTGGATTATTGGTATCAAAGCATGATTTAGAGCTTGATTCAAAGCTTAAGTTACATAAGCACTTCCATCGAAGTTATGTAATGTATTCTTGTTCAAACACTCACAAACTCAACAATACAAGCATACACTAACTTTGACTTGAAAAAATATGGTCGGAGAAGCAAACAATAGACATGCAACTGATGATACAGAGAAACTCATATAAAAATCATTGGATCTCCAACGGACCTAAATGTTCACCCAGTTCAGCGGGATTCTCATGCAATTCACTTCAAACTTTGGAGAATCCTCGACACGACCTACTCCTATAAAATCAACCCCTTCAAAGTGCGACTTCTCTGCAATTTATCGACAGCTTCAAGATGAAACGTTTTCTACTACTAACTACTTCCTGAAGGACACTTTTCTATACAAGATTGGACAACTTTGTGTACCATTCGGTGAGCACCGATAGAATATCATTTGGGACAAAACTACAGCAAGACTACAGGAAATTTTGGAGTTGCAAAATAATTTTCTACCATCCAAAAGTATTTTTATTGGCCTTCATTTAAATCTGACATCAACAAGTACATTCGATCGTGTGTATTTTGTATCATTGTTAAACCGTTGAATCAACAACAAGGACTATACACACCCCTTCCAATTCTTATTCGACCATGGGAATATATTTCTATGGACTACTTGACAGGATATCCTACTACCTAACATCAGCATGATGCAATCTTATTAGTATTCGACATATTTTCCAATATTTTTATACTCATACCATGCAAGAAGACTATGACAGCACAACAGACTGCTCATATCTTCTTCGAACATGTGTGGAAACATTATGGCCTCCCGATGACCATTATTTTTGACAGATATGCTATATTTGTCAGCACCTTTTGGCAAACTCTCTGGAAACAGCTTGACACGACAATTTCTTTGTCAACAACCTTCCATCTACAAACATATAGACAAACGAAAGTTGTAAATCGCTTGGTAGTGCAACTGCTTCGCATGTACAACAACAAGCATCGTCGAATATGGGATGAAAACCTTCCATACATACAACACATCTACAATCGTGCTCAACACATTTATATGGGAAAGATTCCATTTGAGATCTGTTATGGATTTAAACCCTTAGAGCCTATTGACTTTATTAGTCCCTCGACAATTTCGAATGACATGGACTTCGAAGGACAAGAATTTGAGCAAGCATTAAAGTTCAGAGATCAAATCTACAACATCCAGAAGCAAGCACGAGAAATGTTGCAACAAGCTAATACAAAATCTAAGGCCTGACACGATAAGAATCATAATCCTCATTCATTCCAAATTAGGGATCAAGTCTGGTTACATATAAAGAAGAAGCGCTTCACTGGCCCATACAAAATGTTGAAACCTTTGCTATATGGTCCATTCAATATCCTTAAACAAATTGGAGAAAATATTTTTTAGCTTGACATTCCTGCATGCCTTGGCCTACATCCAGTATTTAGTGTAGAGCTACTTCGACCATACCATGCACCATTGTTGGAACAAAATGACTTGCAGACAACAAAAAATGAATACATCCATCCAAATGTTGAGGAACATATCCTTTGTGACACCATAGTTCTAGTAACTTGCACATGGTGCCCAATTAGGCCAGGTGGACCCAATGGTACTAGTGACTCAATAATGACTCAAAAGACTCCTAATTTAGGAATAATTGAACAATTTGGAGAAGTGAGGATTATAATACTAACACCACGCCCCCCCCCTCCTCCCCCGAATGCTAACTTGGAAAATTGTGGGACCTGGTAACTAATACCATAGGTCACCTATTACAGCTAAAATGAAAAAATTAACTCCTTAATACAAACAAGAAAATGGGGGAAAACCTCATGGGAATTAAAAATACCCCCTACTCAAAATAAGGAGATAAAATTAGGAAAAAGATTTATCTTCTGTGCACAGGTATCCTGGGTCTTGGCATGTGAACTTCTCCATCCAATATAAATTATTATTTCTAGAGGAATCTTCCTCTTTGCAAGAAGAGGAATGTGCTCAACAGAATCAGAAATATAGACAATTGCCGAATGAAAACTGGACCCATGTAGAGCAACTGAAATCAACTCATGAGAGAGAAAAAGTGCTTGAGAATTCAAGCCATGTGAGGAACACCCAAGAAAATGATATATGGCATCCTTGAACAACAAACCATGTGACTTAATATCAACTCCAAGTGTCCAGGAGGATGCATAATGTTTCGCTCTTTACTAGTTCTGTAAGGAGATGAGCATGTGATCAAAAGTAATGAAGCCCTGGGATTGTGGAGAGCGAATGTTTGAGCTCTATAATATGATATAGCTTCATAAATAACTAATGATTCACAAAATACAATACCAGCAACCTCATAAGAGGAAACTAACATCAAATCCCCAGCAGCAAATTTGAAGAAGACTTGCGGTACTTGACTTGTCACACCAAAATTGATGAGACAAGCTACAAGCATGACTAAAGGCTCTTGGAACTTAAAATTAGAACCAAATAATATCATATCATATCCAAATAATATAATATTATATCCAAATAGGGTCATATCATATCCAAAAGTGTGGTCCACTGAGATGGTAGATGCACAGTTTTCTCCTTCTTCAAAATTATGAATATTTGTGCATGCAATCCTGTAGGAAGTTACTGGAAGATCTAGATCAATAAGAGTGAATGGATCACCCATAAAATCTGATATTATTTCCAAAATATCCAAATCATTACTTATATGCACACCAACAACAACATTAGAGGGACAGAAAATGAATTCCTCTTCACTTTCTGAAGCAATCACTGGAAAATTTTGCACAAAACTTAAAGGAGAATCAGTGGAGAATGTTTGCATAGAAGTGTATCATATTTTTTATTCAATATCAGGGATTCTAATATCTTCTTTTGGATCAGCCATATAATAACATGAGATATCAGATATCTCATAAAATTCAGGAGCAGCAGGAGAAGGAGTCACTGCAAGGATATTTTCTTCAATTCAAATTGACTGTGTAGAAGATTATGCTTCTTCTTCATCTTGAACAACTCCATCAGAGAGAGTAGAGGATGAATCTTTTGAATAAATATATCTTATGGTGTTGGGTGTGATCTCCAAATTTCTATTATGGTTCTCATTGTGCTCTCCAAAGGTTCTGTCCAATTTTGTCTAGAGATCCTTTGGGTATTTAGCAGATTTAACAAAGTAGCGCAAGATTGGAGAAAGCTCCAAACAAATTGTTCCAAAAGCTCTATAACCTTCATTTATCCAGTCATTCTCATCCTCATAAGACTCTTTACCAAGTCCAATAGATACCTCATAGATATCTTGTCTATTGAGAGATGAAATCATCTTCAACTTCCATTTTGAATATCTTGTGGATGGAGTACGAAGAGGAACTGATAATTTCGAATCCATATGAAGTCGTACCTACAATTACACAAAAAACAAAAATTAATGTTGAACATCCTACACTTTTGGATTTTGCATCACACTCTTCTTATCCAATCAAGCAAGCTTGATCAATAACTCCTTTGCCTGGGAATTATGTGGTAAACTCTCCGCTTTTGGTGGAGAGCTGGAATTTTTTTGACTTTTTTTGCTCAAATTGCTTCATTGATCCAACATGAAATATATAGAAGAAGGATTTCCTTATCCTGCTGAGGCTCTGATACCATATAAAAATTGAGCTCACAAGAATCTATGAACCAAGACAAAACCCATGAATAGATCTCACAAGAAATTTACTCAAAATTGACATGAAATAGTGCAAAAAATGGGTTGCAGTTGTATAATGCTTTCATTAATCAAAAAAGTAAATGGATACAATCTGGATAATTATTACAATGCATTACACTGGTATTAATAACCAGACAATTCGAATTCATGAGAGGAAATTTGAATTGGTTAACTCAAACTAACTAAATGGATAACTGGACATGTCTAAATCGCTATCGGAGCTTAGCTAGTTAGATCCAGTTGTCTAGATCGATTATTATAAGTTAAACTAGTATAACTGATGTGGTAGGTGAGAAAAGGTGCCTTCCCACATATAGCTAATCAATGACTGGTGCTAACTTAATATAACAGAATGTAACTGAATGTAACTAACTCCTAACTAGGCTTGACTAGTCACCAACTCAACTCAATTGAAGGAGGTTGGTGCTGGCACTCCAAGTGGATCCTAAATTGTATGGTTTGTTCTAGGAGGCACCTAAACCGATGCATACAAGTGAAATCAGTGGCAGTTAGCCTCAATTAGTTTTTCCCACACTCTAGTAATTGGTACATGTGGCCCAATTAGGTAATGTGGACCCAATGGTACTAGTGACTCAATAAAGACTTAAAAGACTCTTAATTTAGGAATAATTGACCAATTTGGACAAGTGAGGATTATCCTAACAATAGTGGGTCGCCATACAAGGATGAACTCCATTCCCTTGTTCCAAGTGGCTAAATATAGACAGATCCCCATGCAAGGAAAATGATATCATGCAACTAAAATAGCCAACAAGTTTCCTCGCCTGAATGAATACAGAATGGATCCCATTCTTTCTTAAGGAAGGAGGAATGATCCAATCAACAGTTGGCATGTTTTCGAACTTCGACAAATTATAGAACTTTGACTACTTTGACAGGTTCAGCATCGACTTCGATGAGTCTGAACCTCAACACAACCAACTTTGACAACCTTGACAGGTTGCACACCTGACATACAACATCTCCACATGCATTGTCAAACATCGACAAAGTATCTCTCTATCTTCCAGTCCTCTGCGACGGTTGAACTTCTGAATTGTTATAACTTCTTTTGTAATTAAACGGAATGGGTAGTCACCCAAGCGTATCAACATTCTATATAAATATGTACACTATTGTAGTATACATATCAATCATTCGACCAGTTCAATCATATTGATCCATCTTTCACTGAAAAGAAGTGTTTGGTTCAAATTCTTGCATATTGTCTGTGCGCATACTTTCTATCGATATAGTGTATTTCCTTCTTTAATTGTTATTTTTCTATGCTTCCACCATAACAGTACTCAACTCATTCAGTTTACTGTTGTCCCCATCATGCACCTGGGCACGACCTAGATCAACCTCCTAGGTGAACCTCTCATGCTTCATGACCTTATCATCTCAACCTGGGAATGCATATATATAGATATATCTATAAGGATGTATTACAACCAAATAACCTACTACATTAGGACCTTTTACGTTCTCTTGTCAACCTCAAGGACTTATTACATCTAAACAACCCGCATCTAGGATATTTTATGTTCAGACAACCTTCAGGGTGTATTACATGCAAGTAACCTGCATACCAAGCTAGGTCTAATTTTACACTCGGACAACCCACATGACTTATTACATTCAAGTAACCTGCGTACCATGTCAGGTCTCATTTTACACTCAAATAACCTTTCACAGGATGGATTACATCCAAGGATAACCTAAGATATTTTCCAAGACTGGTTACATCTGAGGACAACCTACAGGACTGATTATGTCTGAGCATCTTGCTTCACCAATATTTTTCCATCTTGGGAAACCTGTCACATTTCCCATGTGAGATATCATGCACCAACAATTTCCAACATAGAACAGATCAGGAATGATTACATCCAATGATAACCTATGAGCTTCATCAAGAATTATCCAAGGATAACCTATAAGACTGATTACGTCTAAGAAACTTACGAACTTTGCCAAGATGTTACGCTTAGACAACATGTCTCTCTAGCTACGGCTAGAATACATCACTCCCTCTTTCAAGGGATATCGATGTGGTTCGCACCAAGTATTTCTCTGAAGTAATCCAACTTCACTCTTGCCAGACTATTGGTAAACACATTGGCTATCTTCTACTTTGTTTCCATGTAATGCAGCTTCACTGCTACTCTCCGTACCATATCCCTGATACAGTGGAACTTGATATCAATGTGCTTCAACTTGTCATGGAACACTAGTTTTTCCAACAACTTCATGCAACTCTGATTGTCACAGAAGATACATGTCATATCCAACTAGAGATCAAATAAGTCAGATAGTAGCTTTCACAGCCACACCGCCTCGTAACTAGACGAGCAAGCAACAACATACTCTGCCTCAGTTATACTCAACACCACGGATGATTGCTTCCTACTGAACCAGGATATCATGCCAGATCCTAAAATGAAGTAGCAACCTGAGGTGATCTTCATGTTAGTGGCGCTACCTACCCAGCCCAAATCAACATAACCATGTAGTTTAATCTTTTGATTTGCATCATATATGATACCATAATCTAATGTACCTTTTAGGTACCTCAGAACATGCTTTGTAGCTATCAGGTGAACATGTCTCAGATCCATCAGGAACTCTCTCAACCTGTTCACCACAAAACATATGTCTGGTCTCGTGTTCATCATATACATCAATGAGCCAATCATTTGACGATACATCATGGCATCAACCGACTCGAATGAAGCATCACTCAGAATATTCAAGTTAGATTCCATAGGTGTGGCTATCATCTTGCAGTCCAACATTCTGAATCTCTTCAGAATTTCCACTCCATGCTTCCCTTTCCCAAGTAATATTCCATCTACACTCAGCCACACTTCCATGCCTAAGAAGTACTGCATCATACCTATTTCTTTCATCTCGAACTCTATAGCAAGTCTCCTACTTGCATCCGTAATGTGTTTCTCATTACCTGTTAGAAACAAGTCATCAACATATAGCAAGCGTATCATCACAAGTATTTAGTTTTCCATATTGAATTAGAGGTTGGAATCCACTTTACTCTTTGTAAATACAAATCTCATCTGGAAGTTATTCATCATGTTGTACCATGTCCTAGGTGCTTGTTTCAATCCATACAAGGCCTTCTTCAATTTCACACATGGGGCTTCCTTTCATGTGTCTCAAATCCCAGTGGTTGTTCCACGTACACTTCCCCCTCGACTACACCATTCAATAAAGTTGACTTGACATCCATCTGGTGTATTTTCCATCTCATCACTGCTTCCAAAGAAAGTATGGTCCTCATGGAAGTGTACCTCTCCATGGGTGCAAATGTCACTTCGTATTTTATTCCTTCTTTCTGTGAGAAGCCTCATGCTATGAAACTTTCCTTGTATTTCTCAATGCTTCCATCTGCAGCATGCTTGATCTTGTAGATCCACTTTGAATTCATGACATACCTCTTCTCCGGTCTCAAAATTATCTCCCAGACATCATTCTTCATGATCGACTGATATTCCTTGATCATAGCATCCTTCCATTATTTCTTTTATGTAAATTCTTCATAGGTGGAAGGTTCTCTATCAATGATGTCATATAGAGGGCCACATAGCTATTGTAGGTATTTTCCCTCTTTCTCTCTCTATGTATTCCTTCTAGAACTCCATACCTTTCAACTTCTTGTATGATCTCACATGCCCATGTTGGTTTCCTCTTATGGGAGTCATTCTCAAGGACTGTCTTTACCAGCTCTGGTGGTTTTGTCATGTCGTTATCTTCATGGTATTCTGGGATTGCTTCTCCAATTTCCATTTCCCATACTCTCATCTCTTCAGGTTGCTCCACTTCCTGGATAGGAGTTCTCCTGGATCTGAAGTATGTCGAGTCTTCATCAAAGGTTACATCTCTACTAATGTTGATATTCTTGAATCCTAGGAAGCATTAGAGGAAATTTGAGGTCTAAATTGGGCCTCCTAAGGAAAATAATAAAAAATAGTTAAAATAATAAAATAATATTTATTAATTTTGGAGGAAGAAAGAAAAAAACTACTTTTTTTGTTCGTATTTTCAACATATATCCCAGTGTTTTTACTTGTCCTGTCGAGGCTCTGATACCATATAAAAATTGAGCTCACAGGAATCTATGAACCAAGACAAAACCCACGAATAGATCTCATAAGAAATTTACTCAAAATTGACATGAAACAGTGCAAAAAATGGGTTGCAGTTGTATAATTCTTTCATTAATCAAAAAAGTAGATGGATACAATCTAGATAATTATTACAATGCATTACACTGGTATTAATAACCAGACAATTCGAATTCATGAGAGGAAATTTGAATTGGTTAACTCAAACTAACTAAATGGATAACTGGACATGTCTAAATCACTATCAGAGCTTAGCTAGTTAGCTCCAGTTGTCTAGATCAATTAGAATAAGTTAAACTAGTCTAACTTATGTGGTAGGTGAGAAAAGGTGCCTTCCCACATATAGCTAATCAATGACTGGTGGTAACTTAATATAACGAAATGTAACTGAATGTAACTAACTCCTAACTAGGCTTGACTAGTCACCAACTGAACTCAATTGAAGGAGGTTGGTGACGGCACTCCAAGTGGATCCTAAATTGTATGGATTGTTCTAGGAGGAACCTAAACCAATGCATACAAGTGCAGTCAGTGGCAATTAGCCTAAACTAGTTTTCCCCACACTCTAGTAATTGGTACATGTGGCCCAATTAGGCCATGTGGACCCAATGGTACTAGCAACTCAATAATGACTGAAAAGACTCCTAATTTAGGCATATTTGACCAATTTGGACAAGTGAGCATTATCCTAACAATAGTGGGTCGCCATATAAGGATGAACTCCATTCCCTTGTTTCAAGTGGCTAAATATAGACAGCTCCCCATGCAAGGAAAATGATATTATGCAACTAAAATAGCCAACAAGTTTCCTCGCCTGAATGAATACACAATGGATCCCATTGTTTCTTAAGGAAGGAGGAATGATCCAATCAATAGTTGGCATGTTTTCAAACTTCGACAAATTATAGCACTTCGACTGCTTTGACAGGTTCAGCATCGACTTCGATGAGTCTGAACCTCGACACAACCAACTTTGACAACCTTGACAGGTTGCACACCGGACATACAACATCTCCACATGCATTGTCGAACATTGACAGAGTATCTCTCTATCTTCCAGTCCACTGTGATGGTTGAACTTCTGAATCGTTATAACTTCTTTTGTAATTAAACTGAATGGGTAGTCACCCAAGCGTATAAACATTCTTTTTGTGCCAGAAACTGTTTCTAAGGCCAAATAAACAAGCCAACACAATCTCAAATAAAACTTGATAAAACAAAGTAGGTTTTAGGTTTTCTGGAATGTTTTAGTGTTGTAAACTTTTGGGAAAAGGCAGGGAATACACTCATGAGAAAAGTAATAACTAAATCATAAACAAAAGAAGACAAAGATGCATAATACATTCAACAAGATCCAACAGAACATAGTATTGAAGTCCATTCATAAAATACAAGCATCACCAACATATAAACATAAACCAATAATGAATATATCATTTAAGCAACTAAACAAGCTGAACAATGAAGCCAACACAGAAACTGAAGTGTTAAAAGTGTCATATATCTCATAGTTTCATCATCAAATGCATACAAGAGTTGTGATACTTAACTCATGAACAAGTCTGCAGACCTCCTGAAGCTATTCCAAAAATCGAACCCTCTCAATGACTTTCTAACCTCTCTAAATACTATTCTTCACAAAATCAGTTAGGGATCTAACCCTAACTGCCTTCCATCAGCTCGATGAGATAAAGTAAAATTCACAATATTACAACACATGATGTTTTCTAAAAATAGTAAACACTAACTAATATGTTTCTCAAAAAGATAACAAATAACTAAATGAACAACTGACTTATAGATCCTTTGATGCCTCAGCAAGAAAATCAATGCCATCTAATGCTTGAGCTTTCTTCTTAGCTCGCCTTTGCCCCTGCTCCATGTCAGCTATCCTTTTGGTGAGCTCCTCATTTTCCTGTTGCAAGTTCTTCACTGTCTTTTTCAACTCTATGCATTGCAAGTCAGTGGTTCTTTTTCTCTTTAGAACCTCTTTAGATACTGCTGTCATCTCCTGACAATGGTCATTGACATCTTGAAGATCTTCTCTAAGCCTTCTATTAGCCATCATCAACCCCTAATTGACCTCTTGCATATAGTTCATATGTTGTTTGTACTGCTTAATAATTTTCTGCAAGTTTTCTTTATCTGAATCAACTGACCTTCCTTTCATGATTTCTTGTTCATAACTGGGCATCTCAGGTATGTTAAACCTCTTAAAAATGTCTGCATCCTTATTTAACAGATCTGTGGGAACAGCAGGAATATTAGGGTCTTTCAGAATACCTGCTTGCCTAAGTATAAGTTCATCTTCATCTTCCCATTCTTGATCTTCAACAAGAGGTATTTCAGCTTTTTCTTTCTGTTGTTGCTCTAAAAGTTCATTTCTTATTTCAAGAAATATAGTAAACAATTCAGACTCGGGCTACCTTAACTCCTTTAATAACTGTGATGATCCTTTTACTTTTGCAGAATGAGAAGAGGAAGCTTTGGCAACTGTTTTTCCCTTGCTTTTAATGTTCATTGCATTTAATTTTGGTTCTTCACCTGAAGAGTTATCATCTAAGACAGTGACTTCCTTGATATTCAATTTAGGGTTAAGAAACTTCTTAAAATTTAACCTTAGTTTATTCTTAGGCCTAGTCTTAGGCCTCCAATATGGGGCTATCACTTCAATCCTTTTCTTCTTCTTATTAGGTTTGACTGTTTTGATTTCTGAAGTGGAGAATGCTCTGCAGGTTTCAGCCCTATCTTCAGCTTTAGTAATAGGCTAATCTTCTTCTACCAAATATCCCTCATCATCTGAGAGAATGGTCAGTGGACTTCTCTGCTGGGTCTGAAACTCCTTAGGTGCAGCAACCTCTTCTGTAACTGCAGCTTTAACTTCCTTGGAAACCTCTACTGGTATCAACTGCTGCCTAGGCTGCAATTTCTCTTCTGAAAATAATGAATACTTTCCTGCAATACTAGCTGAAAACACTTTGGGTTTGTTGTCAACCTCCACATGCTCTGCTGCCTTCTCAATTTTTACATCTTCCTCGTCTTCAAATTTAGCTTTCTAACCTAATTTTCTCATCAGTACCTTCCCTTTGTCTGCTTGTTTTTCAGGCTGTTGATTCTCCTGTTTGTTTTGAAAGCCAGACCAAAAGATGAAAAAATCCCAGGTCTTTCCTTCATGCTGCAAAACAGTGCTAATAATCAACTTAATTAGCCCATGATGAAAGATGGATTAAGAAGAATGGTCCATATGCCCTTTAACCCTGTTAGACATTTTTTGCAAGCTTTTGAAGAAGAAGAATGGAAGGCTCATCTTGGACACCCCCACCATATGTTGCAGAAATCTGAAGTGATATTTATAAACAAAAGCATATCTACCCTCACATGTTATATAGCTCTGTAAGACTCTGATAGGTTCGACCCATTCCCTTCTGAAGTTCTGGATTAAGATGCCCTTGTTCCAATCAGGAGTGACATTTGCTAATAAATACCTCTGAGCATCAAAGGTGAAGGGCAGTTTCTTAAACCACATTTCCCCTTCATTCTTAACACCTATAGCCTCTGCAACCAAATCTACTGTCAGTCTGAACTTCAAAGTATCAAACACCACCATATCATCTTTATAACATTGTGCAAACCTACAGGAAACTTCAGAATTGTAACCATCTATTCTCTTGAAGAATTCCAACCAGCCAGCCTGCTGGAAAAGCTCAACACACCCTAGAAGTTTCTCCATCCAACCTATATCAGTAGGTTCAGCTCTATTCACCTTGCCACTCTTACCCATTTTTTCTTCAAAAACTGGAAAATGTATGACTTTAGGGTTCAGTAGATGATCTAGTAACTGATTTTCTACCTCTCTAGCCTTCTAAGTTTCAATGAGCAACTCCTTACAACTTTCTTGACTGATCCATTTGTTTTTTAAAAGCAAAATAAATCTCCCACCAGGTGGAATGATTTAGATCACCGAGGATTCAACGTTCTTCATTAATCCTGTGAGTGAAATTTAACCATCAATGAGACTGTCATGAAAAACAACTGACCACTGACCATTTTCAAAATGCATAATAAACCACAGTGTCTGAATTCTTTAGGTCATAAGATGCTCAAACTCCTCACTGCATTTGTTAAGGAAACTAGGTATCATGCACATTATTCATTCAAATATGAGACTCTCCTCGTACTGTAAAAAGGGAACCTTGTGTTGAAAAGACAAGGATGACAACCTCATACTCTGTTCATTTTCTGTTTCAATCTTGACTTCAAAACCAAACTGATCAGCCTTTTATCATGTACTAAAAACTAGGTCTTCAGGCTATCTAGGTCTTCATACTGTCTCAAATGTCCAGCTCCTTCATCACATGTTGCACCAGTAGCAGTATTAAGTTTGAACATTGTAACATGCACAGTTTTTATCTCACCGAACCTTCAAACTTTGGCAGGATCATATTTACATGAAAAAATGATATTTTTCAATATTCGCTCACCCACACTTCTAATCTTCCTTTCTCCTCAACAGGGATGTTGATAAGAGCATATATTAATGTTTGGTTTAAAAAAATTTGCTAAAACGGGCTTCACCAAAAAAACCCCAAATTAACAGACATTTCTGGGTGACCACAGAATACCTCTTTAATGCTCCACTATAGCTGCTTTAAACCAGTCTTCATGGTGTTTAATGGCTGAACAAGTGTATTTATATGCTCGATTTGATTACAGGTGTCGGAATAAAGAAGCCTTAATTTTCTGTGCGACTATGAAAACCTCCACTAAGCTTTACAACTACAATCTTCGTTTTTTTAGGCAGGCACCGTCATTCCATTAACTCCTCCGCTTTGAGAAAGAGATAAGAAGTAACTCTCCTCATATTAAACTTGATTTAACTGACCATCTGTCGTGATAAGTTTCTTTGTAATTCATGATGACCAGGCTCTTCTTCACGTTATGAAACCACCCATTATCATGATGATTCCTGAGACAGCACGTAGCAAACTCTCCAAAACATATGATTAGTCACTCATCATTCGAAAACATGCCAAATTTTGCTAAAAAATCGGAGCAATTGAGAATCGCGATATTCTTGTAGCGCGCCTTCATTATTTTTTTCCACTTGCGCTACAAGAATATCATTAACGCTATTTTATCGTTGTTTTTCAACTTTTTGTCATTTTGCATGAAGTTTTAAAGCTGTTTGAGTAATGACTAAGCTCAGAGTATGATTTGTGAGTCCATTATTTGATATAATGACTTTAAAAAACCCCTTCAAAATGTAAAGGATGAAAAAATAAAGCAAAAATATAAAGGCCAAGCTCAAAAATTTACCTAACAACCAAAAATTCTCCTAAAAGAAGCAAATAATCAAACTAAAGCAAATGAGTAACTTGAAAATAAAATGCAAATCAAACAAAAATTGAAGAAACAGATCACTGACTTAACATCTGGCTCCAGCTGCGAGATGAAGACCTCCCTGCGAGGCTTCAAGAACTTGTAGACCAGTGCCTTCTGTCTGCTATCTTATCTACCTGTCTGCAAAACTTCCATTGGGCTATGGAGTCTTATTGTGCTTCACTCACACCGGTATGTACAGTGAAAAGTGAAAATGCTCTTATAAACTGTAGAAATGCTTGAGGAATCGCCCATTAACAGGGCTGGACAACTCCTCACCTTCCAAGGACTGCAAGATAGAAGTATTGTTCTCTAAAACCTTTGACGCCAAGAAAGGGCCAAACCAAAGATTGTCAAACTTACCATGTTTACCCTTTTGCTCCTTTCTTGCATCCCACCTTAGAACCATATCAGCAACTGAAAAAGTATTTTCTTTGCTATTTCTATCAAATCTGCTTTTGATCTTGGCTCTGTACAACTGTGCCTTTTCATCCACCTTTTCCCTGTTTTGCTGTAACTCTATCATCTCAAAAATTCTTCTCTGAATATCATCTGGCTCCTCTTGAGCATTCTGGAGAAATTTCATCACTGGGATCCCCAAATGAACAGGGAAAACTGCCTCCGTACCATATACTAACTGATAGGGAGAAGTTCCAATTGCTTGTTTCACTATGATCCTATCAGCCCACAATGCATATTTCAGCATTGAATCCCATGATCTTTTGTTATGCTTTAGCAGCTTCTTAATGCTCTGAATGATATTCTTATTAGAAGATTCAGCCAAGCCATTACCCTGGGGGTAATAAGGAGTGGAATGCTTCAGCAAAATATCGTTCTTTTCATAAAATGCTATCATTGCTTTAGACTTGAAGGCCTTGGCATTATCTGTCACTAACTTCTGAGGGCATCCAAACCTGCTCAGGATATTTTCCTCAATGAAATCCATGATTACCCTGTCTGTGGCATTCCTTGTAGGAATGGATTCCACCCATTTTGTGAAAAAATCTATTGTTGTCAGAATCCAGTGGTGCTGTCCTAAAGATGCTGGATTAATTTCTCCAATAAAATCCAGACCCCGTTGCTGGAAAGGAGCCTTGACTGCAATGAGTTTTAGAGGCAAAGACAACAATTTCTGTTTACCAGCAAATTTCTGACAAGGGATACAGGCTCTTACCTACTGATAAACATCTGCAAACAAGGTGGGCCAATAGTATCCAGCTCTCAAAATTCTGTATGCTGTTGTCTTCCAGTATTTGTTCCCTCCACAAGCACCCTCATGAGAGTCAGAAATCACTCCTTCAATCTCATATTTGTCCAAACATCTGAGCAGAATACCACCTGGGTCCTTCAAGAATAGTTGTTCTTCCATCAAACAATACTTAGTAGCTTTAAGCCTTAAAGATCTAGCAGCCTTCCTATCCAAATGCTTAGGACATTGTAAAAACAACAAAAAATACACTATGTCTGCATACCAGGTAGATGCTGAGTAAAAATCCATGATCTTCTCTTTTTTCAGTGCTGCTTGATCTTCTTCTTGAGTTATTTCTTCAGCCATAACATACAATCCCAGAGCCTGACAATTTGATTCAGCCAGCAGCTTGGCTAAACCCTGTCCCTTAACAAGCTTAATAGGTCTGATCTCCACATCATACTCCATAATCTTTGCAATCCATTTGCCTCTCTTCCCTTCACTATCAGGCTGTGTTAAGACATCTTTCATAGCAGCATTTGGAACAAATGAAATGACTTTTGAATGCAGGACATAAATTCTGAAAAATTTCAAAGCTTTTACCAAAGCATAATCTTGTTTCTCCAATATACTATACTTCAGCTCAGAATCTCTGAGAGTCTTGCTGAAAAAGGCAATAGGCTGTTCCAATCCTTCTTTATTCTTCTGAAGTAAGATAGCTGCAATTGTGTCTTCTGATGCAAATGAGAAAGTAAGGAATTCTTTAGTAAAATCAGGGCTTACCAATACAGGTGCTTCAGTAAGAGCTACCTTGATTTTCTCAAATGCAGCGTTTGCCTCAGAAGTCCATCTGACTTCTTGATCCTTTTTGAGCATGGTTGTGATCTATTTAATGGTTTCAGCAAAGTTGGGAATAAACCACCGCAGAAAATTAATTTTGCCAATGAATGATTGAACATCCTTTTTACTCCTAGGTAAACTGATCTTCAGTATAGCTTTCACTCTTTCAGGATCTATTCTGATGCCATTAGCAGACACCAAGTGGCCAAGTAGTTTACCTTCTTGCACAGCAAAATGTGACTTATTTGGATTTAGAGAAAGGCCAAATTTTCTGCATTTTAGGAAGGTCTGCCTCAAATGCTTCAAATGCTCATCATCTGACTGTGAGAAAATAGTGATATCATCCAAATAAATAACCACAAACTTATCTTTTTCTCCCAAAAAGGCAATATCCATTGCTCTCTGAAAGGTTGCTCCAGCATTCATCAAGCCAAAAGGAATCTTGTCATACATGAATGTCCCCCAGGGAGTTGTAAAGGCTGTCTTCTCCTTAATGAAGATATGTTCAAGTTTCTGAAATCAACACATAATCTGATCTCTCCATTCTTTTTTCTGACAGGGACCAAATTAGACACCTAGGAAGAATACCTGAGAGGCACTATTATCTTTGCATCCAACAGCTTCTTCACTTCTTTTTCAATTACGGGAAACAAAGTTGGATTGATCCTTCTCAGTTTCTGACGAAATGGTTTAACATTTGGCTTTAAAGGCACCTTATGCTGTATGATTCCTGTATCATAAGTTCATAGTTCTTCATAGGACCATGTAAAGACATCTACATGCTCTTTTAACAGTTTGATATATCTATTTCTTTGTTCAGCTGTCAATGATTTAGAAATTTTGACCATTAATCTAGGATGTTCAGCTGAACCAATATTACAGTCTATCACATTCTCTTCTGAAGACTGAACAACAGGCTTTGAGGGTGTATCATCCTTTGTAAATATTCTTTCCAGAGGCACCAAACCTTTGGGAATGAATTTACTCTTCAATTCAATGATCTTATGACCTGCTATCTCTTCTGCAGCAATTTCATCCAGCTGTTCTTCTTCATCCTCCTCATCCTGATCAATTAAGGAATTTGAAAACTCATCTGTAAGTTCAATGAACCTTTTAATCTCAGTATCATCTTCAAACACTCTCCACTGTTTTACATTATCAGGTACAGAAGGTCTGTACCTTATTTCGATTGGATATTTCAACTGAGTGGTTTTAGGGATTCTGAAGTGTGTGGCAGCTAAAGCCAATGAATCTAATGTCTGATTATAATCCCTTGGAATGTAAGTAATATTAAAAGCTACTAAATAGTTTTCAAGCATGTCCCATACCTCATTCCGATAAAGCTTCAACAAACCCTGCTTCACTTGATAGTTGCTCTTAACCTGCTGAACAACTAGTTCGGAGTCGCCAAATGCAGTAATCTGCTGAATGCCCAAATCTTTTGCAGCTTTTAATCCCAGTAGCAAAGCCTCATACTCAGCAGTATTGTTTGTAGTAACAAATTCCAACTTGTACATGAGCCTCACTGTTTCACCTCCAGGATATTTGAGAAGAACTCCAGCTCCAACACCCTCCTTACATGAGGATCCATCAAAATACAATTTCCACAGTGCATCTTCTTCCTGTCTGCTGTGTTTTGTTGGCTATTCCTTTTCCACTTGTAACAGACCAGCAGAATTATCCTCATCACTGAAATGTAGCATGCACGTACCAAGGTCTCTATCAACAGAATACAGTGGGTGATTTGTGGGATTTTTATCATCTGTCACTATGTAAGAAAACTGCAGCTCTCTGTACATCCTTCTATTTTCTCCACCAAACATAGGATTGGTGGCATATGAAAGGTCCATTTGTAAGGTTCCTCCAGCCTTCTTTTCCCATGACCTAGATAGAAGTAAACCAATCTTCAGTGTTATATCAGCTACCACAACATCCATTATCACACTTTTCATGGGAAACTGAGCTAGGCTGACAACCATGTCCTTTATTACTCCGAGGCACTTCACTGCTCGGGAATCAAAGGCATATAGGTCATGGTAAGGTTTAGTGATACTCAGGCCCAAAGATTCCATAACAGCCTTTGGCATCAAATTGTGGGATGCTCCTGAATCTAAAAGGCAATTGTGAATCATTTGCTCATGGACTGTCAAGGTGACATAGAAAGGAGGTGAAGCACCAGCCTCATTTTCAGTTTTTTCAGCTAGGGCTGATCCAATAAAGATTCTAGGATTTTCTTCCTGCAGATTAACTGTGTCTGAAACAGGCTGATTACTTGCTGAATTCATCACTTTCAAGACTGTTTGTTTATATGAAGGATTCTTTATTAACTCAGTTAAAGGTACAGGAATCTTTAACTTCCCTAATTCATTCTCCAAACTAAAATTCTGAACAGATTTGTTTACCTCTTCCAACTCCGGAGTCTTCCTTGATTTTTCTGCAACTTGTCTTTTTTCTGGCACAGGATCAGCTGTTTGTTTAGCAGGGACAATTTCAGCAGGGACAGCTGCTTTCTTTTTTGGGGCTTGCACCACCTGCTTTGGGCCTGATCTGAGATTTATAGTCTTCTTGGGTCCATTCTGATAAACAGCAGCAATTACAGCAGTATTTTCTAACTCTAGGTCATCCTCAGCTTCAAACATGTCTGCATCATAATGTTCCACATTCAAAAATTCTTCTTCAGTAACAAAACCTCTAGAGAATCCATCTCCAAAATGGTTCATATCCTGATCAGTCTCAGTCTCTTCAAAAAGCAGTTGTTCATCAACTTCTTCTTTGTCAGCTACATTATTCTGAAGAGGTGGTGGCACTCTTTGATCTTCATTTTCTCTCCTTTCTCGTTGGATATCATTGTTCATGCGCTCTCTTGGTATGAATCTAGGAGCAAATTGCCTTCTGAACTGATTCTGGTTATTTGGATTTCATTCAGCTTCTGGAGCAGGTTTGCCAGAATTCTTTTCAAGCTCTAATTTATTCAATTTTGCAGTGAGAATTTTTACCAGCTTGGCCATTTCATCAATCTTACTTTCAGTAGTATGAGGAGTAGAACTTCCTGAAGTTGCTTCCTTCTTTCCTTTTTTATCATAAAGCTGCTGGGATGTTTCTTTCTTAAGTTTGTTTGAATCCAATAAATTGGACTCTACCTCCAATGCTGTATCTTGCATGTTCAGCAAGGTGATAGGTCTCCTTTCTCTCAATAATAAAGAAAATTCATGGTCAAAGGCATTGGCATAGGTAAGTTTAGCTGATGTTTCAGTAGGCTTAATTTCTGCTGGAATCCTACTATACATTGTGTTAAACCTTTTGGAAAAATCTGCAACAATCTCCTCTTTTTTTCTTCTGAGAGCTCCAAACTCAGTTATATAATAGGTGCGATCTTTTGTGTCTCCCCATTGCCTCATGAAGAGATCCCAGAGTTCTTCAATTATAGTGATTGAGTTGGCATGCAACTCTCTGAACCATTTCCTTACATCCCCATCAAGGCTCTGAACGAATACCCTCATCCATACATCTTTGACCTCAATGTTTTGATTGTCAGCATAACTTAGGAAATCCTCCCAATGTTCTTCAGCAGTGGTTTCCCCCTGTCCATTGAATCTAGGCATATACTTCTGGTAATCACCTCCAGGCAATGCATGTAAAGGCTGAGGTAAGACTAATGGTGCATACCTGGCTGCAACCATCCGGTCCATCATGTCTATGGGAGGGTTTTGGGCTGCCATCTTTGGACTAACTGGTTTTGAAGATGAAGAAGCTTGATTGTAATTTGATTTGAAAGAGATTTTACCTAATTTCAACTGAAAAAGAGGTATTTTACTAGGAGAGGCAGCTTTGGCTTTTCTAAAGGATTGAGGATTAGTAAAGATTTGAAAAGAGCTATCAGGTATAGTAGGCTTAATCCAAGGTGAGGTTTCAGCTGAATGTAATGAAGCACCCAACTGGTCAGGGCCACACAGGGCTGGTAAAGATTGAGACCTTCTGAGCTTTCTTGTTGTTTTCAATATTTGTTCAGGGTCTGAGACACCTGAATGTAATGGTGAAGTAGGTCTGCTCCTGGTTCCCACTCCTCTAGAATCCACTGTGTCAATTTTTGGTGAAAATAGCCTTATAAAATGTTGGTTTAAGTCCACCTCTTAAAACCAGTAAAACTGATAAGTATCCCAGGGAAGATATGTCTTCAACTTCGTCCTCGGCAACAGCGCCAAAGATGTTTGTGCCAGAAATTGTTTCTAAGGCCAGAGAAACAAGCAAACACAATCTCAAATAAAACTTGATAAAACAAAGAAGGTTTTAGGTTCTCTGGAATGTTTTAGTGGTTGTAAACTTTTGGAGAAAGGCAGGGATTACACTCATGAGCAAAGTAATAACTAAATCATAAACAAAAGAAGACAAAGGTGCATAATACATTCAACAAGATCCAACAGAACACAGTATTGAAGTCCATTCATAAAAGACAAGCATCACCAACATATAAACAAAAACTAGTAATGAATATATCATTTAAGCAACTAAACAAGCTGAACAATGAATCCAACACAGAAACTGAAGGGTTAAAAGCGTCATATAGCTCATAGTTTCATCATCAAATGCATACAAGAGTTGTGATACTTAACTCATGAACAAGTCTGCAGACCTCCTGAATCTATTCCAAAAATCAAACCCTCTCAATGACTTTCTAACCTCTCTAAATACTATTCTTTACAAAATCAGTTAGGGATCTAACCCTAACTGCCTTCCATCAACTCGATGAGATAAAGTAAAATTTACAATATTACAACACATGATGTTTTCTAAAAATAGTAAACACTAACTAATATGTTTCTCAAAAAGATAACAAATAACTAAATGAACAACTGACTTATAGATCCTTTGCTGCCTCAGCAAGCAAAGCAATGCCATCTAATGCTTGAGCTTTCTTCTTAGTTCACCTTTGCTCCTGCTCCATGTCAGCTATCCTTTTGGTGAGCTCCTCATTTTCCTCCTGCAAGTTCTTCACTGTCTTTTTCAACTCTGTGCATTGCAAGTCAGTGGTTCTTTTTTCTTTATAACCTCTTTAGATACTGTTGTCAGCTCCTAACAATGGTCATTGAAATCCTGAATATCTTGTCTAAGCCTTCTATTAGCCATCATCAACCCCTCATTGACCTCTTGCATATAGTTCATCTGTTGTTTGTACTGCTTAATAATTTTCTGCAAGTTTTCTTTATCTGAATCAACTGACCTTCCTGTCATGATTTCTTGTTCATAATTGGGCATCTCAGGTATGTCAAACCTCTTAAAAATGTCTGCATCCTTATTTAACAGATCTGTGGAAACAGCAGGAATATTAGGGTCTTTTAGAATACCTGCTTTCC
>LPNX010334025.1:67438-95069 GCA_001517045.1 Pseudotsuga menziesii | reverse complement strand
GGTGACCGCGGAATACCTCTTTAATGCTCCACTATAGCTGCTTTAAACCAGTCTTCATGGTGTTTAATGGCTGAACAGGTGTCTTTATGTGCTCGATTTGATTACAGGTGTCGGAATAAAGAATCCCTAATTTTCTGTGCGACTATGAAAACCTCCACTAAGCTTTGCAACTGTAATCTTCATGTTTTTAGGTAGGCACCGTCATTCCATTAACTCCTCAGCTTTGAGAAAGAGATAAGAAGTAACTCTCCTCAGATTAAAATTGATTTAACCGACCATTTATCGTGATAAGCTGCTTTGTAATTCATGATGACCAAGCTCTTCTTCACGTTATGAAACCACCCATTATCATGATGATTCCTGAGACAGCACGTAGCAAACTCTCCAAAACATATGATTAGTCACTCATCATTCGAAAACATGCCAAATTTTGCTAAAAATTCGGAGGAATTGAGAATCGTGATATTCTTGTAGCACGCCTTCATTATTTTTTTCCACTTGCGCTACAAGAATATCATTAACGCTATTTTATCGTTGTTTTTCAACTTTTTGTCATTTTGCATGAAGTTTTAAAGTTGTTTGAGTAATGACTAAGCTTAGAGTATGATTTGTGAGTCCATTATTTGATATAATGACTTTAAAAAACCCCTTCAAAATGTAAAGGATGAAAAAATAAAGCAAAAATATAAAGGCCAAGCTCAAAAATTTCCCTAACAACCAAAAATTCTCCTAAAAGAAGCAAATAATCAAACTAAAGCAAATGAGTAACTTGAAAATAAAATGCAAATCAAACAAAAATTGAAGAAATAGATCACTGACTTAACACATTCTATATAAATGTGTACACTATTGTAGTATACATATCAATCATTCGACCAATTCAATCATAATGATCCATCTTTCATTGAAAAGAAGTGTTTGGTTCGAATTCTTGCATATTGCTTATGCCCATACTTTCTGTCGATATAGTGTATTTCCTGCTTTAATTGTTATTTTTATAAGCTTCCACCATAACAGTACTCGACTCATTCAGTCGACTGTTGTCCCCATCATGCACCTGGGCATGACCTAGATCAACCTCCTAGGTGAACCTCTCATGCTTCATGACCTTATCATCTCAATGTGGGAACACATATATATAGATATATCTGTAAGGATGTATTACGACCAAACAACCTGCTACATTAGGACCTTTTACGTTCTCTTGTCAACCTCAAGGAGTTATTACATCTAAACAACCTGCGTCCAGGATATTTTATGTTCAGACAACCTTCGGGGCATATTGCATGCAATTAACCTGCATACCATGCTAGGTCTCATTTTACACTCGGACAACCCACATGAATTATTACATTCGAGTAACCTGCGTACCATGCTAGGTCTCATTTTACACTTGAATAACCTGTCACAGGATGGATTACATCCAAGGATAACCTACGATATTTTCCTAGACAGGTTACATCCGAGGACAACCTACAAGACTGATTATGTCTGAGCATCCTGCTTCACCAATATTTTTCCAGCTTGGGAAACCTGTCACATTTCCCATGTGAGATATCATGCACCAACAATTTCCAACATAGAATAGATCAAGAATGATAACCTACGAGCTTCATCAATAATTATCCAAGGATAACCTACAAGACTGATTACGTCTAAGAAAGCTACAAACTTTTCCAAGATGTTACGCTTAGACAACATGTCTCTCTAGCTATGCTAGAATACATCACTCCCTCTTTCAAGGGATATCGATGTGGTTCACACCAAGTATTTCTCTGAAGTAATCCAACTTCACTCTCGCCAGAGTCTTGGTCAACACATTGGCTATCTTCTACTTTGTTTCCATGTAATGGAGCTTCACTGCTACTCTCCACACCATATCCCTGATATAGTGGAACTTGATCTCAATGTGCTTCGACTTGTCATGGAACACTAGGTTTTCCAACAACTGCATGCAAATCTGATTGTCACAGAAGATACATGTCATATCCAACTAGAGATCAAATAAGTCAGATAGTAGCTTTCATAGCCACACTGCCTCGCAACTAGAAGAGCAAGCGACAACATACTCTCCCTCAGTTGTACTTGGTGCCACGCATGATTGCTTCCTACTGAACCAGGATATCATCCCAGATCCCAAAATGAAGCAGCAACCTGAGGTGATCTTCATGTTAGTGGCGCTACCTACCCATCCCAAATAAACATAACCGTGTAGTTTAATCTTTTTATTTGCATCATATATGATCCCATAATCTAATGTACCTTATAGGTACCTTAGAACATGCTTTGTAGCTATCACGTGAACATGTCTCAAATCCATCAGGAACTCTCTCAACCTGTTCACCACAAAACATATGTCTGGTCTCGTATTCATCATATACATCAATGAGCCAATCATCTGACGATACATCATGGCATCAACCGACTTGGATGAAGCATCACTCAGAATATTCAAGTTAGATGCCATAGGTGTGGCTATCATCTTGCAGTCCAACATTCTGAATCTCTTCAGAATATCCACTCCATACTTCCCTTGCCCAAGGAATATTCCATTTGCACTCTGCCACACCTCCATGCCTAAGAATTAGTGCATCATACCTATTTCTTTCATCTCAAACTCTATAGCAAGTCTCCTACTTGCATCTGTAATGTGTTTCTCATTACCTGTCAGAAACAAGTCATCAACATATAGCGGGAGTATCACAAGTCTTTAGTTTTCCATATTGAATTAGAGGTTGGAATCCACTTTACTCTTCATAAATACCAATCTCATCTGGAAGTTATCCATCATGTCGTACCATGTCCTAGGTGCTTGTTTCAATCCATAGAAGGCCTTCTTCAATTTGCACACATGGGTCTTCCTTTCCTATGTCTCAAATACCAGTTGTTGTTCCACGTACACTTCCCCCTCGACTACACCATTCAAGAAAGCTAACTTGACATCCATCTAGTGTATTTTCCATCTCATCACTACTTCCAAAGCAAGTATGGTCCTAATGGAAGTGTACCTCTCCACGGGTGCAAATGTCTCTTCGTAGTTTATTCCTTCTTTCTGTGAGAAGCCTCATGCTATGAAACTTTCCTTGTATTTCTTGATGCTTCCATCTACAGCATGCTTGATCTTGTAGATCCACTTTGAATTCATGACATACCTCTTCTCCGATCTCAGAACTATCTCCCAGACATCATTCTTCATGATCAACTGATATTCCTTGATCATAGCATCCTTCCATTATTTCTTTTATGTAGCTTCTTCATAGGTGGAAGGTTCTCTATCAATGATGTCACATAGAGGGCCACATAGATATTGTAGGTATTTTCCCTCTTTCTCTCTCTATGTATTCCTTCTAGAACTCCATACCTTTCAGCTTCTTGTATGATTTCACGTGCCCATGTTGGTTTCCTCTTATGGGAGTCATTCTCAAGGAATGTCTTTACCAGCTCCTGTGGTTCTGTCATGTCGTTATCTTCCACCCTGATATGAAGATAGAAAATGTTGAACCACTATTGTACTGATCCTACAGACCTACTAATCATCACATGTACTTCACTGCATAATATGTACCATGTTGCACAACATGTACCATACTTCAGAACCTATACCACAATGTACAACCTATACAATACTGCACAACCTGTAGTCCTGTTACGTACTAATCTATGAATTTGCTGCTGATAACCTCTGCACTCTAACCACTACCAAATCATCCATGTATACCAACAAGTCATTTTACTTCCATACACTACTCATTTACATCCTTGTACACCTTGTCGTACATAGTCACTGAAAAAATAATCCTTCTCTGCATCCACTAAACATAAGGCATGCATCGTCATGCAACATCATCATCAAATATAAATCACCATCATCTCAGTGTGCACTGACCGTGTATGCATCATCAACATCAAGTATACATCATAATGCATAGGAGAGCATCATCACGTTATAGTATGCATCTGCATAATATTGTATAGGAGTGCATCAACTTTAGAGAGTGTACATCATTATCACATGCATTATCATCATAAAGTGTATCATATCAAAACATAAAAGTATTCAGCATCATCATCATCAATTGGAACATAGATTAAAGAGAAAATGGTAATAGGGTCTGATGGATAGTTAAACGTCGAGGGGATCGTCGACGTCATCTATCTATCGAATTTCACCAACCACAAGTTAAGTGGTTGTGCTAGTAATACAATATACGATCGGTTCTTTAAGACCTAGAAAGATCCAAAGGCAATCACATTATGGAATACAAACTTATTTAGGTAGAATCAAAGGAATGTGTGGAGTGTATTAAAGTTTAACAACATTTAATACTGTAATAATATTTAATTTTTTTGCAACCTATATAAATTGAAAAAATCCATAAACATGCATACATAGTAAAATTGTAAATAAGACACACTCCAAGTTTTGATATTGTGAATTAGAAGTGATTTTGTTGTAAATGGATTGAGCTTAATAATGAGCTTAATATGATATTGTGGGGGGTTTAGGGATCTAGGGTATTTTTTTTTTTACTATTATATCCAGTCCTTCCTCTTCAGATAATATAGATTATGATGGAGTGTCAAAATCCATGGATGAATTTGAATAATTTCACATGAAACATTTTAGATTTTTTTATTAGTATGATGTTTGTAATTGTAGTTCTAGAGGATTTTTTGAATATTTATATGAATAATTTGTTCTTGTATGGTCTAATATATGATTTCATTATGAATCACATCATAATTTATTTGATTTTATATGGTTAGAATTGTGAAATTATTGATGAAATATTTGATTTTGTTTAATATGCAAGTTTCAAAAAAGTTGTAATTTATCTCTTGACGAAAACAAATATTTTCCCGATTTAAGGGTTGATTTTAAAGTTCTTGTAAACAACAGCTTGGGATATTTAGGCCATGGCTCTATTTTTTACCCTGAAAAAAATAACATGTATACTGGTTTCAATGTTTTTCAATCTGGAGAGTGTTTTTGGTGTTTTTTATGCAAACAACATCGTTTTATGGCTAGAGTTCTCATTCCTAGTATAAATTTATCGTTTCATAGTATAAGTGGTTTTCCTCTTAACTAGGAATATATTCTCTCTCTTCACAATCATCAACACATCTGGTCAACTATTCATCACATTCTCATCATCTTGGAGTCATAGAGTCATCATCATAGATGCTTCCATCATCTTCTTATTATTGATCATCAATCGGTACTATCTGTCATTGGAAGTTTCTACAAAGCCATCCCTCTCTTGCCTGGGTGTAGGCCTAGTCCTCATCTAGGTATTCATCACATATCGAGAAATCCATCTCACAGGAGTGGTTTAGGACCTTCTTTACATTTCCATGACGATAACCTGCGTCTCCTACCTTCATCTCATTGTATCCAAATCATCTCTCTTGTCCTGCACAAAACAAAACAAAGAACAAATATTTAGATGTAGACCACCTACGTTCTTTCACCATAGTAGTAAGACAAGATAAATTTCACATCATTAAGACAACCTGCAACTTCTACTATGCGAGAATCTCCTAGGATCACACTCAGTGCATTACGTATTTGCACGGTCAACCTACGTTTTATCAGTAGAACCGTTGATCCAACTAGTAGTTGGCATGTTGTCGAACTTCGACAAAGTCTAGAACTTTGACTAATTCCACTGCTTCAACAGGTTTAGCATAGGCGTCGACAATCCTGATCCTTGGCACAACCAAATTCAACAACCTTGATAGGTTTCGCGCCCTACATACAATATCCCCACATGCAATTTCGACATCAACGACTGTCGAACATCGACATAATATCTCTCTATATTCTAATCGTCTGCGACGATTGAACTTTCGAACCACTATAAATTCTTTTGTGACTGAAAGTAACAGGTAGTCACCCAAGAGTCTTAGTATTCTATATAAACATGTACACCATTGTAGTATACAGATCAATCATTCAACCAGTTCAATCATATTGATCCATCTTTCATTGAAAATAAGTGTTTGGTTCGAATTCTTTCATATTGTCTGTGCGCATACTTTCAGTCGATATAGTGTATTGCTTTCTTTACTTATTCTTTGTCTATGCTTCTTCCATAACAGTGATCGAATCATTCAATGGACTGTTGTCCCCAATCATGCACCTGGGCATGACCTGGATCATTGGTATCAAAGCATGATTTAGAGCTTGATTCAAAGCTTAAGTTACATAAGCACTTCCATAGAAGTTATGTAGTGTATTCTTGTTCAAACACTTGCAAACTCAGCAATACAAGCATACACTAACTTCAACTTGAAAAAAGATGGTCGTAGAAGCAAACAATAGACATGCAACTGACGATACAGAGAAACTCATAGAAAAATCATTGGATCTCCAACGGACCTAAATGTTCACCCAATTCAGCGAGATTCTAATGCGATTCACTTCAAACTCTGGAGAATCCTCGAGGCAACCTCACTCCTATAAAATCAACCCCTTCAAAGTGCAAATGAATCTGGATATACCAAACCATGAAGGCAAGATTGACGTGGAATCCATCGATAATTCGGTACAACAATTGGAATCATATTATTTCATGAATCAACTCTCCTAAGCGGAAAATATCACCATTGCATCATTAAAGATGTCAACCTCTGTACATTGTTTGTGGTAAAATTTATCAACAAATATGGAAAAAGAAGGTGACCCCATAGACACATGGGTAAAAATTTTCAAACACGTATGAAAGGAGTTCTACCCTCCTAAGTATCTTGAACAAACGTATAAGAAGTGGCATCATCTAAGGAAATGGAAAGACCAGTATGTGCAGAGTTACACCGATGAGTTCTATCAACTCATGGCTAGACTTAGAGTCCAAGAAGAAGAGAAATTGCTTGTCTTGAATTATGTTAGTGTATTATCCCAATACATTCAGCAAGAGATGGAGTTTTTGATTGTCAGTATTCTTTTGGATGAATTTCATTACGCCAACAAGATTGTAGCTAAACAAAAAGTAAAAGCATGTTTCGTGAACAAGCCAATAGCTCGTACATCCAACAAGAAGTCACCAACCGACTATGAAAAGTTTAAGCACCCTTGTTAGCAGACTCCTCCAAAGCCTGATCATCATAAGAAGAACCTTCATAAAGAAAATAAGGATCGAAGCAAACAAGATCCTACATGGAAATGGTGTGATTATCACAATGCAACATGGCATGATATGTCAAAATGCAAAGCTTGAAAGACATTTTTGGAAAAATTGTCGGCATCCGACTTGTCCGACAAACCCTTGGTAGAATCTGATCCAGATGCATCAACCCTCTTGGATTTTACTTAGACCACTCTGACAGCCTCAACTTCAACCACTCTGAAAGCCTCGAATATCGTCGATGAGGAGGAACAAGAGCTCCTATTCCATACACTGATATGGGTTCAAAAAAATGCATCACATCTGATTATGGATAATGGTATCCAGAAGAAATTTGTTTCTAAAGGTCTTGTGAAGAAATTAGGTCTTTTCACCACTCCACACCCTCAACCTTACAATATCGGTTGGATGAAGGATGGACAAGAACTAAAAATCACAAGCCAATGCAGACTCACCTACTTCATTAATCCTTTTAAATATGAACTACTCTGTGGCATGACACCGCTTTCCATAGTTGAAGCCTTATTTGGGAAACCTTACTTATGGGATCGACACGGTACATATCAGTCACAGCCTCAGAAGGTGATTATCAAAATTCATAATTAATGGTATGACATACCAGAGAGACAACCCACATAAATGGCTGCTATGATAACTAGCAAACAAACAAATAATCTTATCAATAACGCTCAAAAGTTCACATTAATTATGATAAATCCTCAACATTCAAGGAAGACTGCAACAACAAGTTGACTCACTGACCTGCATAGCTGTCGACAACAACAATAGATCGACTACATTCTTAAGGAATACTGGAACATATTTCAAGAGTCGAATGAAGTAACTCTATATTTTCAGGTAAAACACTCCATTGAACTTATTCCTAGTTCTTCATTACCTAATGCATCTTTTTACAGAAGATCCATTCTCGAGAACGAAGAAATTCAGAGGAAATCCTAGGATTTAGTCAAAAAGGGCGATATCTTCCCCAACTCCTCTCCTTGTGGAAGTCCAGTCGTCCTATTTCCAAATAAATACGGGACTAGGTGCATGTGCATCGACTATCGGGATCTCAACAAAATTTCAGTGAAGAACCAATACCCTCTTCCAAGGATAGATAAACTCATCTACTGTCTGAAAGGTGCTAAGTTCTTTACGGAGCTTGACCTTAAGTCATAATATCATCAAATTTTGATCAATTCCATTGATGTATGGAAACCACATTTCAATACCAAGGAAGGATTGTTTGAATCGTTATTCATTCCTTTTGACTTAACCAATGCACCTGCAACCTTCATGAGATATATGGATGACCTTCTACGACCCTTCATCAGTAAGTGTATCATTTTCTATCTCAAAGATATCTTGATTTTCAGTCGATCAAGGGAAGAACATGTCAGACAGCTTCGATAAGTCTTCGACACTCTCTAGCAACATCAACTATATCTGAACATGGAAAAATGCTCATTTGCGATGACCAACATCAAAATTTGGGGTATGTAATTGATTCTACAGGAATTCATGTTGACCTAGAAAATTTACAAATCCTCAAAGATTGGCCCATTCTTGAAAACATTCATGAACTAATAAGTTTTCTTTGTTTGGAAAATTTCTATCAATAGTTCATAATCGGGTTCAGTCACATCGCATGGCCTTTGAATCAGTTGACTAAAGGAAATGGTAAAAGTGCCTTCAAATGGACACTGACACACCAAAAATATTTTGAACAACTCAAAAACAAGCTTTGTACTACACCAGTACTTGTGTTACCTTATTTGCATCAACCCTTTGAGATTGAGACGGACGCATCATACTATGACCTCAATATGATGATCGCTCAGTCAGGTCACCCAGTCGTGTTTCATTCCAAAATTTTCAATGACAGTGTTAGAAACTATTCAACGTATGAAAACTAATTGTACACCATTGTGCAAGCTCTTAAGCAATGGAGACACTAGGCAAGGAAACAAACATTCTTACTGACCATAAGCCTCTAAAATTCTCCCTATCCCATTCAAAACTAAAAACAACTCAAGTGGATTAATTACCTGCAATAGTTTCAGTTGGTAGTTAAATATCAGAAAGGAAAAGACAATTCTGTAGCCGATTGTCTTAGCCGACCACCCATTACTCTATTGTTTACAGTGATGAGTATTTAGGGCTGCAACACCACTACTTGGCCACAATTGTATTTGGTGGACTGCGACTTCTCTACAATTTATCAACATCTTCAGGCCGAAACATTTTCTACTACCGACTACTTCCTGAAGGACACTTTTCTATACAAGATTGGACAACTTTGTGTACCATCTGGTGAGCACCGATAGAAGCTCATTTGGGACGACACTACAACAAGACTATAGGAAATTTTGGAGTCACAAAAAAATTTTCTACCCTCCAAAAGTATTTTTATTGGCCTTCACTTAAATCTGACATCAACAAGTACATTCAATCGTGTGTATTTTGTATCATTGTTAAACCGTTGAATCAACGACAAGGACTGTACACACCCCTTCCAATTCTTATTCGACCATGGTAATATATTTCTATGGACTACTTGACAGGATATCCTACTACCTAACATCAGCATGACATAATCTTAGTATTATTCGACTTATTTTCCAAGATGGTTATACTCATACCATGCAAGAAGACTACGACAGCACAACAGACTGCTCATATCTTCTTTGAACATGTGTGGAAACATTATGGCCTCCCGATGACCATTATTTTCGACAGAGATGCTATATTTGTTAACACCTTTTGGCAAACTCTCCGGAAACAGCTCGACACGAGAATTTCTTTGTCGACAACCTTCCATCTACAAACATACAAACAAACAAAAGTTGTAAATCTCTTGGTAGTGCAACTGCTTCGCATGTACAACAACAAGCATCATCGAATATGGGATGACAACCTTCCATAAATACAACACAACTACAATTGTGCTCAACACATTTATACGGGAAAGAGTCCATTTGAGATCTGTTATGGATTTAAACCCTTAGCGCCTATTGATTTTATTAGTCCCTTGACACCGTAGAATGACATGGAATTTGAAGGATGAGAATTTGAGCAACCATTAAAGTTCATAGATCAAATATACAACATCCAGAAGCAAGCACACGAAATGTTGCAACAATCTAATACAAAATCTAAGTCCTGACACGATAAGAATCATATTCCTCGTTCATTCCAAATTGGGGATCAAGTCTAGTTACATATAAATAAGGAGCGCTTCACTGGCCCATACAAAAAGTTGAAACCTTTGTGATATGGTCCATACAATATCCTTAAATAGATTGGAGAAAATATTTTTTAGCTTGACATTCCTACATGCCTTGGCCTACATCCAGTATTTAATGTAGAGCTACTTCGACCATACCATGCACCATTGTTGGAACAAAATGACTTGCAGACAATAGAACCTGAATACATCCATCCAGATATTGAGGAACATATCCTTTGTGACACCATAGTTCTAGTAACTGGCACATCTATCCCAATTAGGCCATGTGGACCCAATGGTACTAGTGACTCAATAATAACTGAAAAGACTCCTAATTTAGGAATAATTGACCAATTTGGAGAAGTGAGGATTATAATCCTAACACCCCCCCACATCCCCCCCCGAATGCTAACTTGGAAAATTGTGAGACCTGGTAACTAAGACCATAGGTCACCTATTACAGCTAAAATGCAAAAATTAACTCCTTAATACAAACAAGAAAATGGGGGAAAACCTCATGGGAATTAAAAATACCCCCTACTCAAAATAAGGAGATAAAATCAGGAAAAAACTTGCTCTTCTATGCACAGGTATCCTAGGGCTTGGCATGTGAACTTCTCCATTCAATATAAATTATTATTTCTAGAGGAATCTTCCTCTTTGGAAGAAGAGGAATATGCTCAACTGAATCAGAAATATAGACAGTTGCTGGATGAAAACTGGACCCATGTAGAGCAACTGAAATCAACTCATGAGAGAGAAAAAGTGCTTGATAATTCAAGCCATGTGAGTAACACCCAAGAAACTAATATATTTCAGCCTTGAACAACAAACCATGTGACTTAATATCAACTCCAAGTTTCCAGGAGCATGCATAATGTTTCCCTCTTTACTAGTTATGTGAGGAGATGAGCATGTGATCAAATGTAGAGAAGCCCTAGGACTTTGGAGAGCAAATGTTTGAGCTCCATAATCTGATATAGATTCAGAAATAACTACCGATTCACAAAATACAATACCAGCAACCTCATAAGAGGAAACTAACATCAAATCCCTAGCAGCAAATTTGAAGAAGACTTGTGGTACTTGATTTGTCACACCAAAATTGATGAGACAAGATACAAGCATGACTGAAGGCTCTTGGAAATTAAAATTAGAACCAAATAATATCATATCATATCCAAATAAGATAATATTATATCCAAATATGTTCATATCAGATCCAAAAGTGTGGTCCACCGAGATGGTAGATGCACAGTTTTCTGCTTCTTCAAAATTCTGAATATTTGTGCATGCAATCCTGTAGGAAGTTGATGGAATATCTAGATCAATAAGAGTGAATGGATCACTCCTAAAATATGATATTATTTCCAAAATATCCAAATCATTACTTATATGCACAACAATAGCAGCATTAGAGGGAGAGAAATTGAATTCCTCTTCACTTTCTGAAGCAATCACTAGCAAATTTTGCACAAAACTTAAAGGAGAATCAGTGGAGAATGTTTGCATAGAAGTGCATCAGATTTTTTCTTCAATATCAGGGATTCAAATGTATTCTTCTGGATCATCCATATAAGAACATGAGATATCAGATATCTCATAAAATTCTAGAGTAGCAGGAGAAGGAGTCACTGCAAGGAGACTTTCTTCAATTCGAATTGACTGTGTAGAAGATTCTGCTTCTTCATCTTGAACAACTTCATCAAAGAGCGTAGAGGCTAAGACTTTTGAATAAATATGTCTTATGGTGTTGGGTGTGATCTCCAAATTTCTATTATGATCTTCATTGTGCTTTCCAAAGGTTCTGTCCAATTTTGTTTAGAGATCCTTTGGGTATTCAGCAGATTTAACAAGGTAGAGTAAGATTGGAGAAAGCGCCCAATAAATTGTTCCAAAAGCTCTGAAACCGTCATTTATCTATTCATTATCATCCTCATAAGACTCTTTACCAAGTCCAATAGATACCTCATAGATATCTTGTCTCTTGAGAGATGAAATCATTTTCAAATTCCATTCTGAATATCTTATGGATGGAGTAAGAAGAGGAACTGATAATTTTGAATCCATATGAAGTCGTACCTACAATTACACAAAAAACAAAAATTAAGGTTGAACATCCTGCACTTTTGGAGCTTGCATCACACTCATCTTATCCAATCAAGCAAGCTTGATCAACAATTCCGTTGCCTAGGAATTATGTGGTAAACTCTCCGCTTTTGGTGGAGAGTTGGAATTTTTTTGAGGTTTTTTACTCAAATTGCTTCATTGATCCAACATGAAATCTGTAGAAGAAGGATTTCCTTGTCCTATCGAGGCTCTGATACCATATAAAAATTGAACTCACAGGAATCTATGAACCAAGACAAAACCCACGAATAGATCTCACAAGAAATTTACTCAAAATTGACATGAAAAAGTGCAAAAAATGGGTTGCAGTTGTATAATGCTTTCATTAATCAAAAAAGTAGATGGATACAATCTGGATAATTATTAAAATGAATTACACTGGTATTAATTACCAGACAATTCGAATTCATGAGAGGAAATTTGAATTGGTTAACTCAAACTAACTAAATGGATAACTAGACATGTCTAAATCGCTATCGGAGCTTAGCTAGTTAGCTCCAGTTGTCTAGATCAATTAGAATAAGTTAAACTAGTCTAACTTATGTGGTAGGTGAGAAAAGGTGCCTTCCCACATACAATTAATCAATGACTGGTGGTAACTTAATATAACGGAATGTAACTGAATGTAACTAACTCCTAACTAGGCTTGACTAGTCACCAACTGAACTCAATTGAAGGAGGTTGGTGACGGCACTCCAAGTGGATCCTAAATTGTATGGATTGTTCTAGGAGGCACCTAAACCAATGCATACAAGTGCAGTAAGTGGCATTTAGCCTCAACTAGTTTTCGCCACACTCTAGTAATTGGTACATGTGGCCCAATTAGGCCATGTGGACCCAATGGTACTAGCGACTCAATAATGACTGAAAAGACTCCTAATTTAGGGATAATTGACCAATTTGGACAAGTGAGGATTATCCTAACAATAGTGGGTCACCATATAAGGACGAACTCCATTCCCTTGTTTCAAGTGGCTAAATATAGATAGCTCCCCATGCAAGGAAAATGATATTATGCAACGTCTAAAATAGCCAACAAGTTTCCTCGCCTAAATGAATACACAATGGATCCCATTGTTTCTTAAGGAAGGAGGAATGATCCAATCAATAGTTGGCAATTTTTTCAAATTTTGACAAATTATAGCACTTCGACTGCTTTGACAATTTCAGCATCGACTTCGGTCAATCTGAACCTCGACACAACCAACTTTGACAACCTTGACAGGTTGCACACCGGACATACAACATCTCCACCTGCATTGTCGAACATTGACAGAGTATGTCTCTCTATCTTCCAGTCCTTTGTGACGATTGAACTTCTGAATCGTTATAACTTATTTTGTAATTAAACTGAATGGGTAGTCACCCATGCGTATCAACATTCTATATAAATATGTACACTATTGTAGTACACATATCAATCATTCAACCAGTTCAATCATAATGATCCATCTTTCATTGAAAAGAAGTGTTTGGTACGAATTCTTGCATATTGCTTGTGCGCATACTTTCTATCGATATAGTGTATTTCCTGCTTTAATTGTTATTTTTCTATGCTTCCACCATAGCAGTACTCAACTCATTCAGTCGATTGTTGTCCCCATCGTGCACCTGGGCATGACCTAGATCAACCTCCTAGGTGAACCTCTCATGCTTCATGACCTTAATAATCATCTCAATGTGGGAACACATATATATAGATATATCTGTAAGGATGTATTACAACCAAACAACCTGCTACATTAGGACCTTTTACGTTCTCTTGTCAACCTCAAGGACTTATTACATCTAAACAACCTGCGTCCAGGATATTTTATGTTCAGACAACCTTCGGGGCATATTACATGCAAGTAACATGCATACCATTCTAGGTCTCATTTTACACTCGAACAACCCACATGAATTATTACATTCGAGTAACCTGTGTAGCATGCCAGGTCTCATTTTACACTCTAATAACCTGTCACAGGATGGATTACATCCAAGGATAACCTATGAGATTTTCCTAGACAAGTTACATCCGAGGACAACCTACAAGACTGATCATGTCTGAGCATCCTGCTTCACCAATATTTTTCCAGCTTGGGAAACCTGTCACATTTCCCATGTGAGATATCGTGCACCAACAATTTCCAACATAGAACAGATCAGGAATGATAACCTACAAGCTTCATCAAGAATTATCCAAGGATAACCTACAAGACTAATTACGTCTAAGAAACTTACGAACTTTTCCAAGATGTTACGCTCAGACAACATGTCTCTCTAGCTATGCTAGAATACATCACTCCCTCTTTCAAGGGATATTGATGTGGTTCACATCAAGTATTTCTCTGAAGTAATCCAACTTCACTCTTGCCAGAGTCTTGGTCAACACATTGGCTATCTTCTACTTTGTTTCCATGTAATGGAGCTTCACTGCTACTCTCTGCACCATATGCCTGATATAGTGGAACTTGATCTCAATGTGCTTCCACTTGTCATGGAACCCTAGGTTTTCCAACAACTACATGCAAATCTTATTGTCACAGAAGATACATGTCATATCCAACTAGAGATCAAATAATTCAGATAGTAGCTTTCACATCCACACTGCCTCGCAACTAGACGAGCAAGTGACAACATACTCTGCCTCAGCTGTACTCAGTGCCACGCATGATTGCTTCCTACTGAACCAGGATATCATCCCAGATCCCAAAATGAAGCAGCAACCTAAGGTGATCTTCATGTTAGTGGTGCTACCTACCCATCCCAAATAAACATAACCGTGTAGTTTAATCTTTTTATTTGCATCATATATGATCCCATAATCTAATGTACCTTTTAGGTACCTTAGAACATGCTTTGTAGCTATCAGGTGAACATGTCTTGGATCCATCAGGAACTCTCTCAACCTGTTCACCACAAAACATATGTCTGGTCTCGTATTCATCATATACATCAATGAGCCAATCATCTGACGATACATCATGGCATCAACCGACTTGGATGAAGCATCACTCAGAATATTCAAGTTAGATGCCATAGGTGTGGCTATCATCTTACAGTCCAACATTCTGAATCTCTTCAGAATATCCACTCCATACTTCCCTTGCCCAAGGAATATTCCGTCTACACTCTGCCACACCTCCATGCCTAAGAAGTATTGCATCATACCTAGTTCTTTCATCTCAAACTCTATAGCAAGTCTCCTACTTGCATCTGTAATGTGTTTCTCATTACCTGTCAGAAAAAAGCCATCAACATATAGCGGGAGTATCACAAGTCTTTAGTTTTCCATATTGAATTAGAGGTTGGAATCCACTTTACTCTTCATAAATACCAATCTCATCTAGAAGTTATCCATCATGTCGTACCATGTCCTAGGTGCTTGTTTCAATCCATAGAAGGCCTTCTTCAATTTGCTCACATGGGTCTTTTTTTCCTGTGTCTCAAATCCTAGTGGTTGTTCCACGTACACTTCCCCCTCGACTACACCATTCAAGAAAGCTAACTTGACATCCATCTAGTGTATTTTCCATCTAAGCACTACTTCCAAAGCAAGTATGGTCCTAATGGAAGTGTACCTCTCCATGGGTGCAAATGTCTCTTCGTAGTTTATTCCTTCTTTCTGTGAGAAGCCTCATGCTATGAAACTTTCCTTGTATTTCTTTATGCTTCCATATGCAGCATGCTTGATCTTTTAGATCCACTTTGAAGTCACGACATACCTCTTCTCCGGTCTCGGAATTATCTCCTAGACATCATTCTTCATGATCGACTGATATTCCTTGATCATAGCATCCTTCCATTATTTATTTTATGTAGCTTCTTCATAGGTGGAAGGTTATCTATGAATGATGTCACATAGAAGGCCACATAGCTATTGTAGGTATTTTCCCTCTTTCTCTCTCTATGTATTCCTTCTAGAACTCCATACCTTTCAGCTTCTTGTATGATCTTACGTGCCCATGTTGGTTTCCTCTTATGGGAGTCATTCTCAAGGAATGTCTTTACCAACTCCTGTGGTTCTGTCATGTCGTTATCTTCATGGTAGTATGGGATTGCTTCTCCAATTTCCATTTCCCAGACTCTCGTCTCTTCAGGTTGCTCGACTTCCTAGATAGGAGTCCTCCTGGATCTGAAGTATGTCGAGTCTTCATCAAAGGTTACATCTCTACTGATGTCGATATTCTTGAATCCTAGGAAGCATTAGAGGAAATTTGAGGTCTAAAATGGGCCTCCTAAGGAAAATAATAAAATAATATTTATTAATTTTGGAGGAAGAAAGAAAAAAAGTACTTTTTTTGTTCGTATTTTCAACAGATATCCCAATGTTTTTACTCGAATTGTGAGCGAGAGGGCTTGTTCGATGCAGAATTAAACTACGCATCCAACAAGTATCCACACTGCATACTTTTGACGTACCCCGCTACCCAAAAACAAGAAATACTTGAAAAATGTGATGATGATGTCATCATCACATTTTTCAGGTATTTCTTTTTTTTGGTAGCGGGGTACGTCAAAAGTATGTAGTGTGGATACTCATTGGATGCGTAGTTTAATTCTTCATCCAATGAGCCCTCCCGCTCAAAATTTTAGTAAAAACATAGCGGGATATGTTGAAAATATGAACAAAAAAATAGTTTTTTTATGACAAATATATCAAGTCAACCATTATGGTTGACTTATTTTATTGAAATTCTATTGGTTCTTGAATTCCAACTCACAAGCATTTATTGTTGCCTCGTTTTCTTATAAGGCCTATTTTAGACCCCAAAATTCCTCTAATTTATATTTAGTAGTCCTTTCATGTATCATTGTATCCTACGAATATACCCTTTCTCCCAGAAGGATCGAGCTTGGTCATATGTATGTACACCGGGAAACGAAATATTTGCAAATGGCTGACTTCTGGTTTCCCTCCTGAGAAATCCTCTTCAGGAATCTTGTTTTCAAGTACTCGATGAGGAGTATGGTTATGTACATACACATTTGTTCTTGCTACCTCTTCGCAAAGGTGAATAGGAAGATCCTGGTCATGCATCATAGCTCTTGCTGCTTCCATGATGGTTCGGTTCTTTCATTCCGTAACCCCGTTCTGCTGAGGATTGTATGGAGTTCTCAACTCCCTCTTAATCCTAGACTCTCTGCAGAGTTCCTTGAATTCATCTGATGTAAATTCTTCGTCATTATCTGACCATAGAATATTTCTCTTCCTATCAATCTGTTTCTCGACCAAGGCTTTATATTCCTTAAACTTACTAAAAAATTCACTTTTCCCTTTCAAGAAATATATCCAAGTCTTACGTGAGAAATTGTCTATAAAGGAAACATAGTACACATACCCGTTTAATGAGCTAGAAGACATGGGTTCACATGCATTCAATTTTTCTATCTCCAGTATTCCTTTAGCCTTTCTCTCACTGCTGGGAAATGTATTCTTTGCATTCTTTCCTTGTGCACATCCTTTGCAAATTCCTTCATGCTTTACCTAGATCATTGGCAATCCCGAGACTGCTTTGATTTCCATCGGTAGTGCTTTGTAGTGCACATGTGCAATCCATCTGTGCCATAGTTTGTTTGGTTCAATTGACTTGTGAACTAATGCTTGTTCAGGCTACCCCTTTAGCTTGTACAAGCCTATGTCTTCCTCTCCAATCATTGTTTCATCCTCTATTGTCTTTCCTCTAGGCCACATCAGAACTTGACCATCAACAAAAGAAACCCTAATTCCCTTTGCATCTAGTTCGAAGATGGACAGAATATTCTTCTTCAATCCTGGAAAATATAGCACATCTTGCATATTTAAAGCTTTCCCGGATTCAAGCTTGTGTGAATATTCTCCACTCCCTTTTATGGGGTATTGGTAATCATTCCCAAGTTTCACCTTGTGAGGTGACTCATGTTCAAACATATTAACAAATGATTCCAATCACTGCTCTTCATGTAAGAGAATTCTAATAAATGCTACATTTAGCATATACTCTTCATCTGAATCATCCTTCTCTCATCTGAATCTTTTGTTTGTTGGTTCATCATCTTCGACAATATGAGCATGGTGTCTCTTTTTCTTGATGGGACAATCTCTTGCAAAATGTCGTGTTTCATTACAAATGTAGCATCGAACATTTGAATTATATCTCTTGGTCTTCTTCAATTTCTTGTCCTTCTTCTTGTTGTGATGAAAGTTCTCCTTCTTCTCCTTCTTCTTGAAGTTATTCCTGGTGTGAACCATTAGAGCTTGATCTTTAGTTGCTCCCATCTTCTCTTCTCTTGTCACGAGTCGAGCTTCTTCTTTTGCACATTCTTCTCGGAGTCTGTTGAAAGAGATCAACCTCCTTCTTGCACAAATATATTGAATTAATGAGTCTCATGATATAGGGAGACAATTCAAGGTAGTCATTACAATTTCTCCTTCTTCGGCATTCTCTTCAACCGCTTAAAGTTGTTCTTTGATTTGAGCAACCCTTGTGAAGTAAGATTGTATAGTCTCGGACTTATGTATCTTCACATTCTTCAACTAGTTCCTCAAAGTCATCTTCTGGTTGATGTTCTTCCCTTCAAACATCTTTGTCAAAGCATCATATACTTCCTTCGGTGTCTTGAATGAAAAAACTATTAAGATTTCATATTCTAAGCTATATATCATTACTGTTTAATCCAAATTCACAATAGTAGCATATGTCAAATCAATGAAAGAAATGCAATCACAAGATAGGCACATTATTTATATTGGGAAACCCTCAAGGGGAAGAAAACCTAGCAAAACTTCCTCTGTATAAGATGTATAAGATAAAACCCCAAAACGGGTATTCTCCTCCTTGTTGATATGTCTCTCTCTCTTTTCTATGCGCTACACAAGTGAGTGATTGTGTGTTATAATGAGGAACACAACTCCTTTATTTATACACTTTAAGTCACCTGACTTTTACCCTAACAAGTCATCCCCACTAAACTTACTAGGCTAACTTCACATACGAAGACTCAAACATTATTATATTATATTCATTGGGGTACTATTGACTCGATTTATAATGGAGGCTTTACCTCATGACTCTATGATGACCAATTAAAATAATAACATCCCTATGGAGGAATAATAACATCTCCTTGGGGTACATCAGTAAAATACATTTAGAATATCCTTTGAAGTTACAATATTTCAACACCCCCCCTTAACAAGAATGGTATTCTACTGACAACATCATCATCAACAATATGAGTAACGAGAGAGAGAATCTTTAGTAGTATCAAGGTAATACATCTATACGTCATAGGAAGTTTTCAGCAATAATCGGTAACAAGAACAGTTACTCTTCAATGTATTCATCTTCTGCAGCTCATGATCACTTAATCTTTTGCAGCAACACTTTGATCTTCTGATCCTTCATAGCAACACTTTGATCTTCTCGATCCTTTGCAGCAAAACTTTGATCTTCTCAATCCTTTGCAGCAACACTTTGATCTTCTCAATCCTTTGCAGTGGCATTTCGATCTTCTCGATCCTTTGATGCAGCACTTCGATCGAATCAGGCATGAATAAAATCAAGCTTATGAGTTGAAGAAAAATAGACTAACTGCTTTTACGAAGACAATATTTCCTAAATTCATTGATAACAATTGAAACTTTTTGGTGCCGCAAGTTCCAAGAAGTGAACAAAATGTATGGATATGCATCCAATGGCTTCTAATAACATTTGGTAGAAATATTTCCAGAAATTTGAAAATCAGGTCCTTTGAAAAGCACAACATCTAGTAAGTTAATTACACTTGTAGAAGAAATACAAGAACCGATGCGAGTGTTATGAGGATAAATCGACTCATAGCATTCAAGGTAAGTGTGCATTCGAGGTAAGTATGCAGTTGATCTTGAGAACCAGACCAAACCAAGAAAACATCATCAATAAATCTTTTGAATAATTTGATTTCTTGAGAAGGAATTCTGCGATTAACTTCCTTTTCTAAGTGACAAAGAAAGAGATGGGCGTAAACAACTGCAAAATTTATGCCCATCATGGTGCTTCTGATTTGATCCTTTACAAAAAAACTTCGATCTTCTTGATCCTTTGCAGCAACATTTAAATCTTATTGATCCTTTGCAGTAGCACTTCAATCTTCTTGATCCTTTGCAGCAACACTTTGATCTTCTTGATCATTTGCAGCATCACTTCGATCTTCTTAATCCTTTGCAATCGCACTTCGACCCTTTTTATCCTTTGCTTCCACACTACATGTAGTACACATGATATCTTTGTGGGATGATCTATCCCTATCACTTTAGGACATAGGTCCAAGGATGTTGCAATCCTCCATCATCCTACTCCCCCCTAATGAGGAGGGTCCATAGTATCAACCAGTTGAATCGTCTACAAGTGAGTGTAGATCTCGTCTACACATGAATGCATGACCTATCATCTGTAAGGGATCATCGTAAACCATCCTCATCCTATTAGATCTAGGAACACTCCAAGAGAGTTTTATACTACGACATCTACATGTACATGTAGGCATACTCTCCATGCAATAGTATTGTCTTCAACTGCAGATCTCAACCACACCTATATGCAGGCCGTCATCGTAGGACATCCTCAGTGTGAAATATAGGACCACTCCATGCGAGTGTTATACTATGATGCCCATAAGGACTCATCATAGGAAATCCTCAATGTGAAAGATAGGACCTATCACAAGTGAATGTTATACTATAGCATCCACATATAAATTTAGGTACACTCACCATGCAAGACTAACGTATGCAAGGAATATCTAGAACACACCTACATGCAGTCCCTATCATCCGTAAGGACTCATCATAGATCATTCTCATATTCAAATCTAGGACCATCCCTAATCGATTGTTATTCTACAATATCCACAAATGAATTTGGGTACTCTCCATGTGAGAGTAACGTTTACAGGGCCATCCTTAGCTAGTAGGGACCACTCTCAGGAACATAGTGTTATTTCCTGCAAGACCATTTTCAAGAGAGGATACTATCATCCACAAGTAAATGTCATACCTTCTCAACATCTTCAGGTGTACTTGGCCTCTTTCATACTGGAGCTTCACTATCATCCCATCATCAATGAAAGTCTTATCATCACTCCCCCTTTCTAGGGAGGATCCATATCATCAACCTGCTCCCCCTTTCTCCGAGGAGGGTTCACATCTTCAAACTATTATTCATTTCCAAGAGAGTCCATATCTTGGACTTGTTCCTCCTTTTCGAAGAGAGTCCATATCTTCATCATTCCTTTTTGCAAGGAAAGTTTGTACTATCATCAATGTTCCACCTTGCGAGGAAAGTATTTTCTGACTACACCAAACTTGTCACATAAATATTCAAACTTTACTCGAGATAGATGCTTGGTCATCACATCAGCAACTTGCTCATCGGTACTCATATATTGGAGCTTTATAGCTCCCTTTTTTACCATATCCCTTATAAAGAAGTATCATATTTCTATGTGCTTTGATTTATCATGGAACATGAGATTCTCTATCATCTTTATGAAACTCTGGGTGTCACAAAGAATCACCGTGGTATCCAACTCCATGTCAAATAGTCCTGACATCAATTTTCGAATCCATATCGCTTCACAACTAGCGGAGCAAGCCGCTATGTGCTCTGCTTTAGCTATGCTGAGAGCAACACTAGACAATTTCTTACTAAACCATGAGATCATGGTGGATCCCAGACAATAACATCCACCTGATGTGCTCTTTCTGTCTGTGGCACTTCCTTCCCAATCTAAATCTGTGTATCCATACAATCTTTAGTCATGATCTCTAGCATAGTATAGTCCAAAGTCTATCGTACTTTTTAGGTACCTCATCACATGATTTGCATCTATCAAGTGATCCCGTCTAGGTTTAACTAGATACTGACTTAAGGTGTTCACAGCAAAGCATATATCAGGCCTTGTATTCGTCAAATACATCAATGACCCAATAATATGTATGTACTGAGTCATATCCACTAACTCTGATGATTCATCAAATAACAGCTTCAAGTTGGTGTCCATGGGTGTGGAAATGGAAGTTTACAATCCAACATATCAAATATTTTCAAGTTTTCTACTGCATACTTTCCCTGGTTCAGAAAGAATCCTTCTAGGCTCTCCCACACTTCCAGCCCGAGGAAATAATGCATCAATACAAGATTATTCATCTCGAATTCTTCGTCTAGCTTATTCTTACTCTCTGTGATTTGTTTCCCATTTCTAGTCAAAAAAAATAATCTACATACTGTAATAGTATGATAGGTTCATCATCCATCATCTTCATGTAAAGGTTAGGATCATCTTTACTTTTGGTAAATCCCAAGCTTATCAAGAAGCTATTTGTTATTCCATACCAAGCTCTAGGATCTTGATTTATTCCACAAAAATATTTTTTTCAACTTACATACATGAGTCACTATGTATTTGACTTCAAATCCTTGTGGTTTTTCGATGTAAACCTATTCCTCAATCATATCATTCAGGAAGGTTGTCTTTACATCCATCTAGTGTAGATCCCATTTCATCATGGAAGAAAGTTCCATGATGGTTCTGATGGAAGTGTACCTTGCTACTAGAGAAAATGTCTCTTCATAATCAATCCCCTCTTTCTAAGAGAATCCTCTAACCACAAATTTTTCCTTGTACTTTTCAATACTTCCATCAACAACATGTTTTATTTTGTAGATCCATTTTGAAGATGCCAAACTCTTATTTTCTGGTTTGGGTACTATATCCCAAACATCATTCTTCATTATTGACGGGTATTCTTTCGTCATTGCTTCCACCCCTCTTTCTTCTGGATAACTTCCTCGTAGTTGGTCGGTTCTTAATCTACAAGGTCACACATCAAAGCTACATAACTGGAGTATGGTTTTGATCGTTTGCTTATTCTTGTGGAGCCTTCCATAGCTCCATATTTCTCTGCATATTGTATGATTTCTCTTACCCAAGCAGGTTTTCTCTTTCGAGATATATCCATAGTAGGGGGTTCTTGGGGTTCTAGCATATCATGATATTCATATGCTACTATTTCAGGAGAGGGTTCATCTTCTACCATTCTGAGAGTTACATCTTCTTCATGTACTTCTTCAAGATGACACCTTCTAGATTTCTTGAGATCTGTCTCTTCATCAAATGTTACATCCCTACTAATATCTATATGATGGAATCTTGAAATGTATATCCTGAAGGCTTTAGAGACTTCACAGTATCCAACAAATATTCCCTTCTTTCCAGAAGGATCCAACTTAGTTCTCTTCTCTTTCAAAATATGTACATATACTAGACAGACAAATCTCTTGAGATGGCTCACTTTAGGATTCTTTCCTGTATATATTTCTTCAGGAGTCCTAAATCCAAGAGCACTATGAGATAATCTATTATGCACATACACGGTTTTCCTTGTTGCTTCATCCCATGGGTGCATGGGAAGGTCTTGGTCATGAATCATTGTTTTCATTGCTTCCATAATGGTTCTATTCTTTCTTTTTTGCAACACCATTCTATTGAGGATTGTAGGGATTGGTTAGTTCCATCTTGATTCCAGCCTCCTTGCAGAATGCTTCAAATTATTTTGAAGTATATTCTCCATCATTATCTGATCTCAGTTTCTTGATTATTCTTTCTAAATGGTTCTCTATCAAGTCTCTGAATTCCTTGAATTTCTCGAACACTTCACTCTTGGTCTTGAAGAAATATATCCATGTATTTCTTGAATAGTCATTAATAAATGTGACATAATATTCATATCCACTTAACGATATGGAGGGAATAGGACCACATAAATCAGAATGAATTAATTCCAATGTACCTTTAGTCTTTGTTTCACTTTTCAGAAAGGGATTATTGATGTTCTTTCCTCTTGGAAATCCTTTGCAAGTTCCCTCATGTTCAATCTTCAAATCTAGTAACCATCTGTTGTTCCCTGGCTCAACAGCCTTTAAAAAAGCATATTTCATCAAACAAAATCCTATTTTGTTTTGATGAAATGCTAGAATTTCTCATTGCAAAATCTGAGGAATCACCAGCTACTGAAATGGGGATATTCCAAGAGCTACTGAATCATTGAAATTCCACATTTTCTAAAACAACCTTTGCGAACTATACATTAGTTGACAAAATCACTATCATGAAATTATTATCTTGAGTGGATTTGCTTTTAAAATAAAGGGATAAGCGGTAGTAATTTCTATATCGTTACTACGACCTAATCTTGAAATATCATCCAATCATTTATCACTTGATTTTTAACATTTGATTTTGAATATTCATAAGTTTGTGAAATTGGAAGGTTGGTCATTGTATGGTTTGGTACCTTATCGTAGTTTAATTGAATTATATTTCCAAAGCCTTCCATTTACTCTGTGAATTATGCATGACCCAACTTTATTATGTGATCTCGATCTTTATGATAAGCTTCATATGTCGATTTTATTATTGCATGTGAAAGCTTTGGGGTTGATGGTTATGCTGAGTACGTCATGTATTATATTTGCCACCTTCGAAGGTTAAAGGTCTATGTATCATCTTTCAAAGGTTTAATCCTTATGATTTTCTCGACCCATGCCATCGCCTCCAATTTCAATCCACTTGCTGTAAGGTTGATTTGGTATTATTGCCTTTGTACTCGAATCTGTCCATCACATTCAATGGATGGTACATGACCAATGTCATGGCTCTATTCTCATGCAACACCTGTAGTGTATGCAATGAGTGGTCTTACGTCAATAACTCGGGATAAATGATGGCAAGATCAGTTCAATATGGAGTTGTTTGCCATCATTTCTTATTTCGATTGCCTTGTAGGGTTATCATTCTCCTTCATGCCGAAATTTCAGGGTTATGGGCCGAGGCTGCTCATGTCGCAGTTGGTTTATGAATGCATAGGGTTCCGTTGCTTAGTTTTCCTCCTCGGTTTGCACCCTGAGTGCTCACTCTCAAGTTCGCTGTCGTTTTTCGATCTTTGGTATCTTTTCTGGGTAAGGCTACGTGCATGCGAGCAGTTAGTTATGGCGCCAGTGGTGAGAGTCGAGCCCTGTGAGATGAAGCTCCTTGATACAAACCCCGAAATTTTATCCAAGGTTGAGACTGTTGGATGGTTTCTGTTTATCAGTAAGTTTTTGGATTTGAACCCTGAGGTTACGAGGGTGATTGCTCTGTCTCTAGCCGATTTTCAGGTTAAGGTAGGTGATCTTCAGTTTCGAGTGGACGAGCGATCGGTTGCGCTTGCTACTAGTTTGCCACTGATAGGCGAACGATGGTTTAAGTACCAGCGAATGGATATAACTGAATGGAGGCAATTACTAAAGAATCCCTGTCAAGACGTATCGTTTCGAACTGGTGTGGTCCGAAAATACTTTAAGAAGGAGTGGCGCCCGGTCTTGGACTTAATCCACAGGTACGTGACCTGTGAAGGTTGCCTCTCTTCGGCCTACATTTACCATCTTCGGTTGATGTCTGTATTTATCGATTTCCCTCTGAATTTACCTTATTACCTAGTTCAGAGTCTGTCTAAAATGTCCTCTGCAATTAAAAAGGGTCCGAAACATATTAGTCACAGTCTTTTTCACCACGGTTTCGTCAGAATGTTGATTGAGAGGGAATTGTCGAAATTAGACCGGTCATGGGATGAGTTTATTGAGTCTAATGGCTTCTCAGCCTTTTTTCATTGTCAGTTTGACTGTTCAGAAGAATGTTTAAGGCACCAGGAATCCGTTCCAGTTTCGGCTCCACCGGTGTGTAAGCCTATGTCAAACCCTATTGGCCGTATAAGCTCTGACGTTTGTAATAACTCTATTCCTCCTCTTGTAAGTAGCCCCGGTTCTTCTGTGTCTGTAAAACATATGAAGAAGCCTTCGGGTTTGTCTCATGTAACCCCGAGGAGAAACACTGATACCTGCAATCGGGGAGGCAGTAGGCCGAAAGCTAAGTTGATGGGTAGATTTACTAGAAGCATGCCCAAGGGTAATGTTGCCAAACCACCTGTAAGCGATAGTGTTCATGTGGAAACTGTCGAGATAGACTATGAAGAAGGAAACCCTGTCTTACCTGATGATGATCGAAATGTTGAGGATGAGTTTATCCCGAACCCTATAGAAGACAGTCCTCCTGCGTTTGACAAGGATATTTGGGTCGATCCTGTTGTTGATCTTCCAGGTAAGGGAAAGACTGTAGAGACAAGTTTACCAAGTTCTTATCAAGCTGGGGATATGATTCACCCAATGTTCGTTACCTGCTTGTTGGATAAGATACGCAGGATGGAAGGAAGAGTTACTGAGATGGTAGCTCATCGCGATATTATGGAGGCCGAGAATCTTAAGTTGAATGAGAAGGTAGTTTCAAACAACAAGTCTTTGCTGCGGCTTAAAAAGCATAAGAATCAGTTGATCCGTAGAATCCTCAAATTGCAGAATGAAAATAATAAGAATGAGGAGAAAGTACGGGAGCTTAATGCTCAAATTACTCTTATGCAATTTAAGGGTCCATCGCCGAATCCATCAAGTGGTGTGAACATTCAGGTTTTTAACGCTCCTGTGAATTTATAATGGGTTGAAGTGCACCTTCTATTGGTTTCAGTTTTGAAGTTATGATAAGTTGATAATCAAGTTTTTCTTTACAGGTATTGTTTTATATTAATTCATTTATTATTTATTTTATTTTATTTTATTTTTGTGAGTGTTTTAATTATATTTATGTTGTGTGTAGTATCGCAGGTAATGTTTTGGATCTTCTCTCTCGAATTTTGTTGATTACGGTCTGGATGATCCCTACAAATCGGGAACAAATCGATTGGCGAAGATTGTTTTCAAGGTGTCACAATGTAGTTAGTGTCTTTGTCGATTTTGTGATTTTGTGCTATGTACTGAGTCTATCCAATTTCAAAACATTTAATGTATATTAAAAATGACATGTTTCACTTGTCATTTTTAACGAAATTGGATATGATTTCGATTTTGTTAGAATATAATCCGTTAGGGATTATAATATTGTAAATAAATAAATAGGAATAGTTGGAAGCCGAAAAGGCTGGACGGAAGGTGAAATAAACCGTCACATGAATGTATAAATGAATGCTTAGCCATGAATAGATTAACGAATTGGGAGTTATTACCAACAAGTGGTATCAGAGCATAACTCCTGCCTGTTTGCTTGTCATTCT